>OW388258.2:1200000-1800000 GCA_936450705.2 Protodeltote pygarga
CCTACACCACTGAACTGATCAAGTGATCATCCTGAAATTTTGCATATACCAATATACGGTACTTTTCATCCCGAAAAATTCTGTTTTCGAGGATAATAATAATAACGTTCTTATGATAAATATAGATGGCGCCACGTGAGTGAGTCACGATTGAATTTTGAATCCTAAATTAACGCGCGCAAAGCCTAGTTTCGAATAATTTTGACACGTAAGAGCCGCTAAGTAAAATTATTCCACAATTTCAACAGCCAAAATGTTAACACATGCGAATAGATATTGCACCGTCAGGAGCAAGACTGAAATTTAAATAATAATCTCATACGGTTTAAACGCCTGCCATGAACATTTGATATTAAAAGTTCTCCGTACGGTTCGCGGTGAAAAACCGGAGCCATTTCATTATGCATGCTCACGAAGTTTGCCAACTATTGGCAGGTTATTTGTGTATGAAGGTGAGCTTGATGGCTTCGGGACCTAATGGATGGGATTGGTACATAAACTGTCATAAATAAATAAGAGACTGTTGTCTGATTTATTTGTAATGAATGTTTTTGATACTTTTAAATCCACAGCATTAAATAGAGTCATCATTCATTAATTTATTATCAGCCTGTATTAGTCCACTGCTGAACGTAGGCCTCTCCCAATGCGCGCCACTATTGTGGGCTCATTGGAGGTATTTGCCCATAATCGCCACGCTGGGTAAGCGGGTTGGCGAAAGCATTACTAGCAAATGATTACTGTACATAGGAAGATGCTGCTGCCCACTTTTCGGATGTTTTCCTTTGTCACTTCTTAAGACACCTGCGGGACGAGTAGGGGTGGTTCTATTCTTAGGCCGCAAACCACACAACACGAAAATAGAAAAAGAATAGTGTGTTAAACTTTAATAATATGGTATGATATCACTACAATATAGGTTGCACATTGTTAGAAAACCTAATAGTCTGAAATCGCCAACACGCGCACGCAGTGAGCTAGCGTAGTGATCAGTGCTCAATCCTAGAACTATATGAGAAGGGGCATTTGCCCTGTAGTAGGACAATTACAGGCTGGTATTATTATTTTGCCTCCCCTTAATTTTGTTAATGACAATTGCATCTATCTACCCACTTATCGTATTACAATTAACAAAATATAACCCTCTTTTTCATTATTAAAACAACCTCGGGATAAAATAATCCGAAAACGAATCAAATAACGTTATAGTTACAAACTTGGGTCGTTTCACGGTTAATGCGATTTTTATTCTGATAACAGAAAGTATTGCGTTTTTTTACCGCCCCAGTGTGGTGAAGTTTTAATATATGTGGGTATTATCGTTATCTCGCGATTTATTCAAATGGCGACAGAGATGGGATTCGTGTTTCCGTACATGGTCTTTTTTTATTTTACGTGAATAATTAAATTAGGTTGGCGTAGGTACTAATTGTTTTCGAGAATAGAAAGTCACAATAAGACGAGTAGATGTACTGCAAAGGAGACTTCAAAACTTTTTGCCATGGTAGATACGTGCTTTAACCATTATATTAATAAACTAGGTCAAGTTCGAATCAGACTAGCGCATAGAGCACTAAAAAATACCAATATTACAAAGCCCGATTTTTTCTAGGTAAACTACAGATATATGCCTTTTAAGATATAAGAAAGTATAGAGCAACCTTACAGAAGTATGAACCGTAAGCACGGGTATAAACAACGCGGCCGCGATACGAGGTCCCTCCACGATTATACCTCGATCGACTGCGATTCAACTAGGCTCCTGCTTTACGAGCGAAAAAGTTACATTTTAGCTTATAACATGGTTAATTGCTGTGTTAAATTTTGAAAACATGATTAGAAAACATAATTTAAAAAATGTTATTTTAATATTTCAATGGTGAGACCTGCTTACGCTCCACACAAGGAAATGGTTGACGTTATCACTCTATACTTTCTTATATACAAAGATATATAATATACATAATTATGTTCATTTCAATATACCTACCAAGAACAATAAAAACCTGAAGAAAAAACTTTCCTTCTTCACATGGAGCGGAAGCTTCATGCAGGTATTGTTTTTTTTAAATAATATTTTTGTGTAACTTTGCCGATATATTGAACTATTAATTATTGATAGTCAGTGATTAAAAAGTCCTAGGTTACTACGGAAAGTTAACACCGTTTTCCTTTTGAAAGTCGGTTAAAAATTGCGTAATATTTAAAGCCTATAATAAAACTGGTGACCTGAATAGAGATATGTGACTGTGTCAATTGCGCTGGGTATAAACCAATGCGGAGATTCGCCGGCCGATTGCGTTCACGACTTATTCATTGTATTGATACTTTTTTATATCTCTGTTTATTTTTCGTAAATATGTACTAAGGTGATAGAATATCCATATATTTTTAACACAATATTATTATATCTACATATTTTTGACTGCCTCGTTGGTCTAGTGGTAGCCAACTATACGTGGGCAAAATTACATTCAGCGCAAGTAAATTTCACAAATATTGTGAACTTTTCTCCTTCTAAATTAGCTTCACACCCACACAAAGGTACAACGGCTATACATCAAGCTATACAAAACCAGTATGAACTGACCTCGCAACTCAAAGGCTCTTCGTACAATAAGATGTCAGCTTATACTGGAAATATATAGCTTGATGGGTAAACGTGTGTACACACACCAACACCAAAACCAAAGTATAATCTTTTTATTCAAAAAATCCTACTGTTTATCTACCACAGCTTAAAAACAAACTTCCAAACCTAGATTTCAAACAAATTTTTTGTTTTAATAAAATCCAGAGCCAAAAGTACCTGAAAAATATTTAATCCCATACCTGAGATGTTCGCGCGTAATGTTTTTACACTAAAATTACGCGAGTTTCCACCACAAACGCTTTACTCTTATATTTATACGCGCGAGTATAAAAAAATGGTGCTCATTATTCCTAGTTGTGCGCGCAATTGTGGAGTGTAGTCTAAGTTATAAGACTATAGCGATTTTGTTTTTAATTTTTGGGTAGTGTTTTTTAAACGTGTACATTTTACCTACAGTCAACAAAAATACTTAGAATTCAGTAATAGTTTAATTAGAAAATATTACTTAATGCTGTTATTTTAAGGTGGACGATTGTAAACGCACATTTTCATCTCATATCTTTTGCTTACATTTAAATACTTAATTAAGTTTACGAATATTAATTTCATAAAAGTCCTCTTCAGCTCAGCACAATAGTAACTCATAACCAAATCTTAAAATTTAAAAAAGTCTACTATTCAGCTGATTTTGTCAATTCAAAAATAGATTTTTTTCAAGACTGTTTAATATTTGGACCATACAAGATTGTAAGGATTGCATAAGTGCATAAAATAATATAAATACTTAATGGTCTCTAATAACCGTTACTGCTTCATACTTAATTTTAACAGCTAGTTGTAAAGCTGTGAATGTAATTTATTTTTTGCAACTTTACTGTATGGTGCTCATATTTTAATTATACACAATGTATAAAATTGCTATATCAGTTTTACTTACTACAATATTTCCTATGTACACATGAAAGATGAAATTATTCTTGTTGATTTACTTTTACGAAATTAAGATAAACTAAAATATAATTAGAGATAATATACAGAGATGACTTGATCAATTTCTATTTTTTTTTTTTAGAAATTTTTTTTTTTGAGAGTCGTGATAGCCTAGTGGTGGTGACCGTTGACTGGTAAGTCAGTAGTCTCGAGTTCGAACCCAAGGCGCGCACCTCTGACTTTTCGTAAGTTATGTGCGTTTTATAAATTAATTATCACTCTCCGTGCCTCGGATAGCACGTTAAGCTGTTGGCCCCGGCTGTCAATTGTAGATCTTTGACAGTCGTTACGGGTAGTCAGAAGCCCGAAAGTCTGACAACCAGTCTTACCAAGGGGTACCGTGTAACCTAGTACCTGGGTTGTGGAGGTGTGATAGGCAGTCGCTCCATGTAAAACACTGGTATTCAGCTGCATCCGGTAAGACTGGAAGCCGACCCCAACATAGTTGGGAAAAGGCTAGGCAGATGATGACTTGATCAATTTCTACTATGCACTTGCAAAGTTTTTTTTCGATTATACAAAAATCCCTGAACCAAACACCTTAACTTTAAATATTTTCATTACCTTACTCAAATCCCGTCAGTTGCTAAGAAAATTGAGTGTTTATAATGTACAAACGTATTGAAAGCCTTGTGACTATATTTTGGTACCGCATTACTATAGAATATTGCCCGCCATCTCAATCGTTGCCCTGCTAAAGAGAAAAAACGCTCCGTCTATAAAACTTCTTAATAAAAATCGCTTCGGCTTGTGCCTTGGACAGAAGACATAGAAGCGCGGGAGGCCATCGTTCAGCGGATCATGGCCAGGATAGATATGAAGGCAAACGATTTTTAACGCTACTACTGCGAGAAATGTGCGACTAATCTGTCTGAGAGTTTAAAAATGTAAGAGCTTATACATATAATAGGAGTAGTTTATGTTAGTGTTATTTAACAAAATGATACACGTTGATTTATTAATACCCTACGAAAAAAGAGGAGTTTAACGCTTGTATCTTTGTTTTCGTGGCATCGCGTCGTAGCTACCAAACAAATGAACCGATTTTTATATAGTTTATAGGATTCCGTACACAAAAGGTAAAAACGGGACCCTATTACTAAGACTCCGCTGTCCGTCCGTCTGTTCGTCTGTCATAAGGCTAGTATATATCTCATGAACCGTGATAGCTAGAAATTTTCATAGAAGATGTATTTCTGTTGTTGCTAAAACAACAAATACTAAAAACAGAACAAAATAAATATTTAAGTGGGACTCCAATAACACAAACGCACGTGTAAAGACCTCAAGGCCGTAACCTTGAAAGTGGTTTCGCACTACGTCCGATCCGAATGCGTGAATATACGGAAGCAGAGCATAATAGTCTTTATTGCAATCTTGTTAAGCTTGCTTCTGAGATTCATCATTTCTCGGATACAAGTTAGACAAAAAATAAATTAGATCATGTCATATCATCATCTGCCTAGCCTTTTCCTAGTTGGCGTCCAGTCTTACCGGATGCAGCTGAATACCAGTGTTTTACATGGAGCGACTGCTTATCAGACCTCCACAACCCAGATACTGGGCTACACGGTACCCCTTGGTAAGACTGGTTGTCAGACTTTCGGGCTTCTGACTACCCGTAACGACTGTCTAAGATCTACAATTGACATCCGGGGCCAACAGCTTATCGTGCTATCCAAAGCACGGAGAGCGATAATTAATTTATAATACGCACATAACTTACGAAAAGTCAGAGGTGCGCGCCTTGGGTTTGAACTCGAGACCTCTGACTTGCCAGTCAAACGGTCATACCATTAGGCTATCACGACTCTTCATTCAAATTAGATCATGTCATACTAGGTAATAAAAACTACTATGCTCTACATCCGCATACTCTCGGATTCGGATCGGACGTAGTGCAAAACCACTCTAACAGGTTTTACCTAATAATATTTAATAAACGATAATTGTTCACATTAACACCCTTACTTAGAAATGATGATTAACATTAACCTACATAAATAAGTGATCATTAACCCCCTTAACATAAACGATAATTAATATTAACCTCTTTACTTATAAACGATAATTAACATTACCCTACCTAAAAATGATAATTTAAATTAATGTCTACAATGATTAACATCTAGCTTTTTTACTTATAATTTCGATGGATCCTATGTATAAGGGCCCTAACCCTATTTTTTGAACATGTATTGTCCTTTTTATTTATTGGCGTATAAACACTCCCTAAAGATCAACCTATTATTATTTCAACTAGGAACCTAGACACGCTCCTATCACAGTACTTAGGTATTTATCGTAGAAGCTCTTATATTTCAAAAAGCAACACCGTTTTATTCGAACACGTGTTTGGAATACATTATTTAGAAGTTCTCTACCGATGTTGGATTCTGATAACTATTTCAGGATATGTTTTCCTGGTACTATTTGCGTTGTGTCTGTTCAGTTTTAATAGCAATCAAATGAAGGTTTTTGAAGCAATGTGATACAGCTGCGTTTCGCTATGATCTTTATGGACGTCCATAGAGATTGCGTTATTTATTTTTTTGTAATTTTCGTGACATATGAAAAACGCGACATATTATAAAAAATATTAAATGGAATCAGGCGTATCTTTTCGGAAATCCATTTTAGAATTATGAACAAATATTAATTATGTACTTTAATAACAATATTTTAATATTTAGCGGAATTAACACTACATATTGGGTTTTCAACCGGCCGATTTGGAAGTCATTGGGGGAGGCCTATGTTCAGCAGTGGACGTCTTATGGCTGAAATGATGATGATGATGATTGGGTTTTCATAATTTTAAATGCAATACTAATTTATTTAGAATTAATTAAAATCTTTATTTTTAACTTTTCAAATCTTAGTTTGAACTTTAGGCGCGTTATTAATATCCAGGTGTTACACGGTTCAGGCCGTGTCGAGACTAACTCGAATCGACATCTCTAGCATTACGCAAATATAATAGTTAATATTCTTCGCCTCTAGGGATGCCCTGCCCACTAATATAACCAGTTAACAAGCTAGAATCGCATTCCACTTAACCGCTATTCAACACTCCATCATTGAGCTCCTTAATTGACACTTCAACTAATTGAATACAGAGTTCATGGCTCACCCCATGGATTAGTGAAGATAATATATTTTTGTTATTATTATTAATTTGTGTCATGGAGGACCAATACCACTTTGTCAATGTTATATTTACTTTCTTAGTCAATATACCACTACTAGAGATGGGCAGTAGGTAAAAATACGGGTCGGTAATAATGGGAAGGAAATGGTAAAAAAGGGAAAAAATTAAAAATACCCATCTTTTATATTATTATAGCGATATTTATCGATCGATCTATCGTGAGGAAGCATGGACTTAACGCAGCAGTTAAGCATGGACGCAGTGAGCTAGCGTGGTGATTAATGCTCGATCCTTCTCTGAATAGAAGAAGCTTTTGCCCAACAGTGGGACAGTTACAGGCTAGTTTATTCATTATTATTTTATTATTGTTTAAAAGCGTTCGTTAGTTACAATAATTATTAAGATTAAAGCAACGCTTGACGCGATCAGTCTGTGGATTGGATGCCCGTCAACTCACCTCCATCCACCATCATTCACTGGGACGGAGATGTGGAATATTAACCCCTGACATAAGAGAGTGATAAAAGTTTTTTTATTGCTTAATTAGCTCGGCGCACTTGACCTCAATCTCGTCTGATGGAAAGAGATAGAAATTAGTTTGTCTATCTATTGCAAGGTAATTCTCAAACTAATATTTTGATTTCAATGAATTTATCTTTTTTTATTTATACAGTGAAGTAAGAGAGAACTGGTTTTTTCAAAACCGTATGGTTTACTTATCGTATGGTTTTTTTAAAACCAACCGGTTTTCTCAAAACCGTATGGCTTTGAAAAACTGGTTCTATTTACTGACCGTACGAAACAAAACAGCAAATTCCATACATAGGCATTTGCAGCACCAGAATCGTTGCATATGCAATGCATTGCCAGCTTTCTTGACCAGCACTTTCATGATAAATATCTGAATTAGATTGGCAGACCACAACCTAACCCCAATCAATTTAAAAGCCCAGCTTCATTGAGCAAGCTGAAATTATTAAAATAAAATTAAACGGTTTTTGAAATCTTTCACCGGATCATGTTCCTGATGGAGGAACAAAGGACATAATGATAATTACATTTTTAATACAAAAAGGTTCTCAACGAAATTACACAACGTGTTTGAATTTAATTTGAGAACTCCTACGTGTCTGTTATTTGGAGAAATGCCTAAAATCGCCCCCGGGAATAATTTTCTAAGTAGAGTACTTTTTTTAAGGTTTTTTTTCTTTTACATTTGTCTTGAACAAGACAAATAGTTTTAATAGTATTAGAATGATTTATTTGAGTACTTGAACGATAGTAAAAAAGTTTTTGTGCTCAGATCTAGAAAAAAAAATAAGTTTTCGGGTAAAAAAAATAACATATGAAATGTTATTTTTGGATATTTGGATATTCGAAGTCAGAGGTACCTGGGTTTTGAACCTACGGCCTTTAACTAGGCAGTCCAATGGTCATACCACTAGGCTATCATTTCTTAAAAAAACAAAAGGAATAAAAAAAGAAACAGGAAACACTATCCTAGAATATAATTATAATACTAATGTAATATTTATTAAATTACACAGAATTTCCCGGAATTTGTCTCTGGCACCGTGTCTTGCTTTCCACTTCGCAAGTCTAAGAGCGTGTCTACACATGCATAAACAGAATCTTAGGCTGTACAGCTGGTCTTGCTAAAACATACATATTTATGTAGACGACAACGAATTTATTCAAATCTCTGCGTTCGGAGGTGATATAACAAAATGAAGGAGTAATTTTTCAAGATGGTTGCCGGGAATATTTTGCTTTTGTTTTAAGAAAAAAAAATGTATGTGTTAAAATACAACCGAGTCTTTTTAAACATTTTTTCATCATCGTTCGTGTTGTGAGAACAAAGGATATTCATAAAATTATTTCATGTTTTGCAACGCAATTAATTTAATTGATCAATATACTTATTCTTGATTAAAATCTGGCCAGAAATTGATATTAGGATTTTCTGTAATAAAAAAAATTAAATAATTGTTTTCTTTTTATTTATACATCTAAATATATTTTTTCTACTGACAACAGTAAGCAATACTTAATAGAAAACTTCTTGTAACCACTTCTACTGTTTTATTTATAAAATGGTTGTCTATTATGTTGAGGAGTTCCATTTTTATCTCTTAAATAAATATTATATTAGAAAACGTTAACCCTAAAAAAAAATCAGTTTAGCCGCAAAGTTGCTAAAGTTATATAAGATGATAGAAATTACCATTTCCTAAAATCTGCAGTCGCAATCCATAGGACATGTCATGGTGTTTTGTTATACTTCAAAATGTCCCATCCACGGCAAATTTGTGTGCCAATTAATTGGGTAACGGATGGATCGTAATCAACCATCTTGTTTATTAGGACCCTACGCGATGGACCCGACAGATTACGTGTAAAATGAGATAAATTCCCTCGAAAATACTTCACAAATCTCTCTCATAAATAAATTAGAAAAATATCTTGAAATCTTGAAAGAGGAATTACTTATTTAGCACATCATAAAAATAAATTTAAAGTAATAGCATAGTGGTACGACCGCTAAAAAAATCAGTAGCTCTAGGGTATATGAATGGACTCCCCGCCGAGACTCGCGGCTCCATCGCCGGGTGCCGTATGAGAAGTGCGGCGGTAGAAACTAGCTGTGAGCTTCAAACAATTTCTCAGAACCGTCCGTTGTACAAACGGTAGAACAAACACAGGAAGGCAAAATCTCTCTTCAAACTTAATTGCTCTAGGCCGCTTGTAAGTTTTGAATTGAGGACAAAATTCTAACATATTAGCCATAATATTATGTTATACGAAAATGAATACGGTAACCAATTTTCGTCCTAAACCTTACCTACTAAGTATGAATTATTTGGCGGTCCAATAAGTCAGAGTTTGTGAGCATTTTGTTGGCTTTTCCACCATTAGTCATGGGGTCTTGAGTAATAAGTACAAAAACGTTCTGACACTCCGACACGAGACGGCTCTGCAAATGACGTGTGAATTCATTAATAGCCTTCAAAATTATGTTTTGTTCTTCCGACGTTTGTGGAACGTTTTCAATGCATTTTCGTATAAATGAGAAGTATTAAACTTGTGTGGTAAGTTTTATCACAATTTGATATTCACTGAGCGTAGAGCTTTTGTGTTTTATGCAAAAATTTTGTATTAAACGTGGTAATATAATTTCTTATGGTTAGAAGTAGGAAATGCGGTTTTTTAAATGCCCAATTAAATCGCACGGAAAATTGTCTATTAGTTTGACTTGTTTCACGCAAGTCTTTTTTTTTCTGTACAGACATTGTAAGCGGGACCACTGTTCAAAAACGTCCTTTGTCACTACAATTTGTTTGTTAAATGAAGACTTTGGTCTTCATTTTACCCTAAAAAATACAAGACACGGAGGGAAACCGCGAACAAAAGCTAGTACTGAATTATACCAAAATCGTATAAAAATAAAATCGTATGTTAGCTCTGCAGACTACCCACAATCTCGTGTCGTCTACCCGTTCCATTACTTCACAATTGCACCGCGTTCCGTTTGTAAACCATTGAGAAATGACACATATTTATCATGATTATCCAGCGGACTGTGATATAATTTAACTAGCTATAGCCACATAACAGAGTCGTTTTTATTTGCAAAAGTTATTTATTTATCAATACATTCAGATCAGACTTGGATCTACAAATATAAAATGTTTATTTTCCCAAATAAATACAAATAATATGACAAAAAAGTTAAATATACTCGATGACGGATGTATTAAAATATCAGAAAGATAACTGCGAAAAACAATTTTCCTGCAAATGAACGTGAAGTTCGAATGTGTGGGCATTTAAAATATACTGGACTTGGCAGACACGACATTTATTGTGATTCCGACATCCTTATGGACAAAGTCGTGGGTACAGCTAGTCATAAATAAATCGGGTTTAGCACGAATTTAAATGGAAATACAAAATAAAATACAGGACGATCCATTTTTAAGAACCAAATGAAATGGATATAATGGATCAAGAGATATTAATTGCATTCTATTACAATTGATTCATTTTCTTGTAGAATACAGTAGAAATTTGACTTATTAATTTATTTCTAATAATATGCTTATACTACTAAACTGTGTCCCACTGCAGAGCAACGGCCTCCCTAAATCCTTCCAGGTACTATTTTCCCATGCCATCTAGAACTAACCCTAGTGGTCGGCATCAAAGTCATCGCACCACCTCTTTTTGCAGTCTCGCCATTGCAGTCTGTCCTCAAGCAACTATAGTGTGGCAACTTTGCCCAACAGTCGACGTGCATATGGCTGACATGACCTATTCTATTTGAGCCTAGCATTCTTTTTACCAACATCTACTGTCCCCATTTTAAAGCATTTAAGGAGCGTTTTTGTTTATTAATTACTCTAAATATTAACAGCACCTACCTGTAAAGAGACTAGTAGGTACCTCGTACGGTTTTCAAGAAATTGCGCACTTAGTTAGGAGCATAATGAGTTTCTCGGTTAATATCGGTGATTAATTTTAAATATTATGCTGTGCCATAATCAAGCCTCTTTAATGTTTAGGGTTAGAGTTTATGGAAATTGTAATTAATGAAAATGTTTATAAGAGTAGGTACCTTGTTGTGGTGAAGTGAGACGAGCGATTTTTCGGCGACAATCGGTAACAATAGCGGTTGCAGATTATGATTATCGTTCAACATTGTGCAACTTTCTGTGTCTGTATAATTGTCAGCAAAATTAAAGTTCTAAATATACAGGGTTATTTGTAAAACACCAGCATCCTTAAAAGGGGTCATTAAACTCATCATTATGAACCACTTTTACTATGGGACCAACCCTGAAATCGCAAAAAAAATCAGCTGTTCCATACATTTTGTTGAGTCAGGTGAACATAAATGTATGGAACAGCTGGTTTCTTTTTTGCGTTTTCACGGTAACATAACTATAATTGGTTTACTTGATTATAATTAACCAAAAAAAAATCGGAATTAAAAAAAAACATTAACATACCAGGAGATAACCAATTAGTCCTATTAAAATTCAAATTTTATTATTATCATAACCATTCCTTCAACCACAGACTTTCCGTCAATAGAAATTCTTTTATTGCAGAGATAAAAGGTACGGTTTTTAATATGATGCCCGTAAGGACCAAGTTATTCAATTAATTAAAGAAATTAATCTTCAAATTAAATTAAACATGAATAAGTTTAAGACTTATTCATGTTTTTTATGTGCCTGTAAAAGTTAAGCAATATAAACTGTATTGTAAGGTTTTTATTCTTGAAATTTTGTTGATAACGGAAATTGTAATGGAATTTTATTATAAAACTAGCTGCTCCGGACGACTTCCTACGCGTGATATTTCAACGCCTATTCTACTCCTACCCTACTCTACTCCTACCCTTCTCTACCCCTACCCTACTCTACCTCTACCCTACTCAACCCCTACCCAACAAATAATTGTAATAAAAATTAATTCAACAAATAATGAGTATCAACAAATAATTCAAGACCAAAATCAGCCAAATCGGTCCAGCCATTTTTGAGTTGTAAAATAACAACGAAAAGTGGCATTGATTTTTATATACATATATTAAATAGATAATGCGTAGAAAATTAGGTTTACTACGAGTATCAATATTAGTACCAATCTTTTCACAAGTTTTTGCAATGTATGTATGTATATTCGGGTCAAATCTTTTAATTGAATTTTAAAGCATCAGTTTTGTACCTAGTGATAGCCAGTGGGTATGATTCTTGGACTGCCAAGTCAAGGCTCGTAGGTTCGAAACCCTCTGACTTTTCGGATTTATGTGCGAATTAGAAACGAATTACCACTTGCTAAAAACGGTGAAGGTAAACATCGTGAGAAAACCAGCTCACCTGAGTGTAAGTTTAATTTTAATTCTATTCCAATATAAAAGTTTGAAAAACGTTGTTTAAAAAAAACCTTAGGTACTAAAGGTTACATTGAAGAAAAAATAAACATGTATTACCTATTACATTTTTTCATTTATAAATTAATTATCACTCTCTGTGCCTCGGATAGCACGTTAAGCTGTTGGCCCCGGCTGTCAATTGTAGATCTTTGACAGTCGTTACAGGTAGTCAGAAGCCCCAGTCTGACAACCAGTCTTACCAACGGGTATCGTGTAACCTAGTAAGTATCTAGGTTGTGGAGGTCTGATGGCAGTCGCTCCATGTAAAACACTGGTATTCAGCTGCATCCGGTATGACTGGAAGCCGACCCCAACATAGTTGGGAAAAGGCTAGGCAGATGATGAGTAGGCTCGCCCCTGGCATCAATTATATACCAGTTTATAATGTATGAATAATATACATTAAGATTTAGAACTAAGAAAGCCCATTTTTTTATTTAATTTGATCGCACTGAGTCTTTCTTTGATGTGATTTACAATTTTAAAATATAATTAATTAATAATTGTAATGAATTAAGAAATATAATAATATGTTTCTTATATTTTTTGTAATTGTGTGTATACAGGGTTAAATTAAAAAAAACCGACAGCCTGAAAAGGGGTCATTAAACTTATTATTATGAACAAATTTTACTATTGGATTAACCCTGAAATCGCGAAAAAAATTAGCTGTTCATGTGGCTCAACGATATGTATGGAACAGCTGATTTTTTTTGCGATTTCAGGGTTGGTCCCATAGTAAAAGTTGTTAATAATGATGAGTTTAATGACCCCTTTTAAGGATGCTGGTGTTATACAAATAACCCTGTATTTCGTTGAGTTACTTAAACATATAGATTTTTCAAAATTAGGCTTATTAGCTCCTTTCATTTACATCACGTTCGTATTAGGCTGTATCGGGTACGTGGAATGGTCCTGGCTATCTATCTCACTCTAATATACTGGTATACTATATTCTTTCTCCAATCGATTGCCAATCTATGCTTAAAACACTAACAGCTGAAAAATCAAGGGCAGAGGTTCTCAACCTTTGGAAGCAAAGGGCGAAAGTCAATGAAATAAAAATACAGTAACCATTAAATATGGAATAAAATGTTCGCTTTTAAAAGGGCGGCGTTAAAAGCGCCGTTTCGTGCGTGGAGAGAATTCTATTATGTTACAGTTAGCGAAGCGCGACGAGAAAAATATGTACAATATACGGTATGAGGTGTTCATCAAATTGCGTTTTTGATATATTTATTGGTGTATGTTCAAAAGAGCAATATTTTACAATCAGCAACCAAATTAACGCCATAATAGTCTAATCATCATCATCATTTCAGCCATAAGACATCCACTGCTAAACATAGGCCTCCCCCAATGATTTCCAGATTGGCATAATGGTATACTAAGTATATGTATATTTGAGTCGTGATAACCTAGTGGTGTTGACTGTTGACTGGCAAATCAGTGGTCTCAAGTTCGTTGAGTCGTGATAGCCTAGTGGTGTTGACCGTTGACTGGTAAGTTAAAGGCCTCAGATTTGATCCCAAGGCGCGCACCTCTGACTTTTCGTAAGTTATGTGTGTTTTATAAATTAATTAATTATCACTTACTCCGTGTCTCGGAAAGCACGTAAAGCTTTTGGTCTTGCGCCGGATCTCTCTCCGGTCGTGTCGCATTGCTGTCCCGTCGGACTATGAGAATAAGGGAATAGAGAGTGCACCTGTGTTTGCGCACACACTAATGCACTATAATATCTTTCGCGTCGATGGCTAATCTCCGTTGAGATTGGCCGCTGTGACCGAAATTCAGTCAGGAGGACATTATTATATTATACTATGTATGTCCCTAAGGAAAATCTTGAACTATTGTTTTAAAAAAGTTTAATACCGTCAAGTCGAGTCCCTCAGGAGTCTTATTAAAGTTGTGATGCAATTTCCTTATTTATATACCTTGTTTTCTTTTACAGATTTCACTGAATATAAAACAGGATTGAGAAATAAATCACTATCATATGTAGGTTAAGTAGAAAACTATAAATCAGCGTTTCCGCTGCGTTTGTATGACTTTTAGCGTCGAGAAGTTTAAATAGTCGGATGCTTTTAGTGGTATAAAGGTCATCGTACATTAGACCGGCTGGACGCCAATCTCCATTCCAACTCAAACTATCGATTCGGTATCGACGGTCGGGTATAACGGGTCGTCGACTAGGCGGTCAATTTGTCGGTCACCAGTGGACAACTTGTCGTCAACGAGTGGGAAACTTCTTATATTCACTTGTCTTTCTACATTATAACGATGGATAACGCGTTGCCCGCTAGCTGTAGGGTGCGTCTCATAACATATAAATTCATTTCATCTAATTTCATTTTATTATCGTTCATAAGATATAATCAACGTGAGATATACCAACTATTGATATAATGTTTTTAACATCTAACATTTATTTGTTCTAAAATTTATTTATATAACGTTGTTTGATATAACATTTACTTAATCTAAAATCATTAGGTCTAAACTTTAATATGTATATTATTTATTTTATCGAAAATCATTTGGTCTAATGTTTAATACGTATATTGATTATTTAATCGAAAATCATTAGGTCTAACGTTTAGTATGTATATTGATTATTTAATCTAAATTTTCAACTCCGATAATTGGGGATCGATACATTAATTTTGCGTAACTTTTACAGTCTGCTAGTATGGTTATTAAACTATAACTGTTACCAGGAGAAACTGGATGCAATCTTGACTTTAGGGCACCCCAACTTGGACAGGTTAGGTTAGAAGGGGATGACGGGGTCGTGTGAGCGAGCAAAGCGAGCGAATAGACCCCGCCATCCCCTTCGTGGTTATTTTTTTATAAACCACCCAGAAGTAGGAGCCCCGCGAAGCGGGGCTCCGTCGACCTAGCCCACCTTCGACCATGCATTTCTATGCATATTTTAAGGTTTAGTTAGATGCCATTTGAGTTAGGTTAAAACTGTGACCATTAATTTACAATGTTTTTCGTTAAATGTTTGGCGTTTTCATCTCGTTAGACCAAATAAGTTTTATATATTTTGAGCGGTATTTTAAACGAATTTATATTAAATGATCGTTATACTATATAAAATTATAGCTTCCGTTGTTATATGTTGAAAATATTAGAGATTTAGTTGTTATATTATTTGTTATTTACTCTTTTTGAGTGGTATGCCAAACGAATTTTATATTAAATGTATGTTATGCTTATAAAAATTAGTTATTTTAAAATTATATCAATCGTTTATTATATTAAATAATCGTTATATTAAAAAAAATATAGCTTCCGTTGTTATATGTTGTAAATATTAGAGATTTTGTTGTTATATGATCTATTACTTACCCCTAGCTGTAAGCTCGTCGGCAACACTTAATAGGACAATCGGTGACAATTAATAGGACGCATGGACCATGTGTCGTAGAGTTTCAACTTATGTGTTGAAAAATTTACTCGTATGTTTAAAGCTTACTCTTAAATGCCATCTAGTAGAATTGAAGTGGAGGCGACGTTGAGTTGGTGTAATGTGCTGAGACCTTTATGATGCTGATTTTTTTTGTACATCCCGATAAACAAATTTCAGATAACCAAGTCTTACTATATCTCTTTCTAATAAACACCATTGAATATGGACAGCAAATTGAACTGTCAAATTAGCGTACGCCCTAGCAATTGACATGAAATTAGACGAAACCTATGATATGCCGACTAAATTCTCGTAGATATTACGCAAATGGACTACTCTATACTAGTCTAACTCTTAAAGTTTTTTATCCTTTTCTAATGATCTCTGTTAGAAAAAGAGATTGGGAGTCTAAATTATCATAGAGCGTGTGTGTGTAGAGACTGTCTGTACCTATTTTTGTGTTTCTTTTTTTAATAGTGCTAATAACGCTCTACACTAATTTAGACTCCCAATCTCTCTTTCTAATAGAGATTATTAGAAAAAGATAAAAAAAAACTTTTAGCGTTGTCAAACTACTCTATTTGCGTAACAGCATTGAAATTAAAGCTGGCCGCAAAAAAACTACTCCCTAACGAGCAATTCTTAAAATTAAAATCAGAATATGAATTCAAAATGGATTTTAGATTTGTTCGAGAATATTTTTAAATAAAAAAAACTGCATTGCCAGCACCAAACGTATATTATAAAATCCAGTTTGATTAATCAGCTGGAAGGGTATTAGTTCAGTGGTTGCGGATAAAGAGCGCAATTCTACGTTTGGTCGCACACATTTATTTCAAAAGGGTACTTAAACAACTGAGAATTATTTATTAATTATTATTGAAAATGTATTCTCAACATAAAACATACATAACATAGATTCACGCCTGTATTCCCGAGAAGGTAGGCAGAGGTGTATGTGGTACCCACGTTTCGCCGGCTATGGTATAAGTTCTATGTAATTAGGGAGCAAGCCTATTGCCATTAACCGAGCACAATCCAGACTCCATGCTGCTACTGAAAATTTCCTAATGAAAAAACCAATAACACTTTGCCTGACCCGGGGATCAAACCTAGAACCTCGAGCTCAGCAGTCGCGCTTGCTACTACTAAACCAACGAAGCAGTCTTTCAGAACTTTCTTTTCCTTTTTTTTTAGCTTTTTTTACAATAATAGACTTAACGCTTTGATTATATTGATATTTATTCAATCAAGATAATTTGAAACTGCAGGTCAGCGAAAAGGTAATAATTAAATAATTATATAAAATAAATTATCGATACCTAAATAGAACAAGCTGTCAATATAATTACATTACCAATACCGCAAACAGCTCGTTTGCGCATGAAATCAACCGTGGCAATGAAGTTTTGGTCGCGCATCCATATAATTTAACTTAAAATAAAGGAATGAACGGCAATGGACGCCCTGTCTGAATTGACAGTGATATTCACGCATGTATTAATTACGATAGCATCAGCAGACTACATGAATTTGATTGCATTGTTATCGTAATAACAATATTAATTGCAGAAAATAATCCCGACACAAAAACCTCAATTGTTTTTTACAGAAATAAATAATAATCTCCTGACCGAATTTCGGTCTCAGCGGCCAATCTCAACGGTGACTAGCCAATTACGCAGGAGATATTATAGTGTACAAGTGTGTACGCAAACACAGGTGCACTCTCTATTCCCTCACTCTCATAGTCCGATGGGACGGCCTTCCGACACGATCGGAGAGAGATCAGGCGCAGGGCCAATAGCTTTACGTGCTTTCCGAGGCACGGAGTAAGTGATAATTAATTTATAAAAATACTTAAAGTATAAATAATGGTACGAACCTTTCGTGCGCGATTTTTATATTCACGCTGATCAACTCAAGAGCAGAGCGCTCTAGTAAATTAATACAACTTAACCCTTTAATGCGCGTGTCCGACTCACACTTAGCCAGTTTTTTCACTACCAACTATTTTTCCACTGAAACGCTTTTAAAATAGGTCAGTAATACAAACTTTTGTTACTATAAAATGGGTATTTTTCAAGCTATCGATCTTTACAGGGTGTATGGGTCGTTTCAGCTGGGATAGTATTTATCTGTATGGTGAGGTCATCATTTAGGTGTATTCGATATTAAACAAAATATTATCTTAGTTACTTACACATTGTACAACGTTAGAACCTCAAGCCCTGACCACCGGTAGCTTGGACCCTGTTCCCGATACCGGTGGGCTACTATATTTTATATTTTTAAATGTATATATTTATATTTTTTATATATATTTAAAAATGTATTTTATATGTAATTTAATGGAATAAATGAGACATATATGTATATCTAATGTTGAATTTTTATATAAGATAAAGTAATATATGTAAAAGTATCCTACCAGGAACGGATCATTCGAAACGCGAATCCTACTCGTATGGCACCTAGCTAGTTATTCATTCACCTTGATGATAATGGTTTTTTTCACTGAGTTCAATCAAGCGTTTTCTTCAGTTGAATAAAAGCATCATCATGACTGTCTTGTGTATTCGGCCGGGTGTTGTGACGACGCAAATTTTACGAATAAATCGAATTAAATTCCCTTCCATTAGTCTTCTTACGACGCCTATTTTCGCTTCCGCATAAAAGTGTCGGAACCATCTTTGCATAATAAATTGTTTAACGTGCAAAATTGTGTATACAGCCTCCTTCGTGCACAAGATTTCACCCACGCAAGGTGTAAGATTATACAGGTCGCGTAGGTAAGCAAAAGGTATCGCTACAAGCTACTAAAGTATAATTGTAAGTTATTCAACAACCATACAGTAACCGTATTAACACAGTGGTAGGGCCGCTGGACTGTCAAATCAAAAGTCGCAGGTTCAAACCGAGGCAAATTTGACTTGAATTATGTGAGTATTAAAAAAATATCGTGTTTACAATAATAATAAATTAAAATCCCCTGATAAAAAATAAGCAAGTCTAAGTCGTGGTGAAAACACTCTCAATCAAATCATCGTTCAAATAAAAAATACTAAATAAAATTGGTTCATCCGTTTTGGAGATACAATTCCACAGACACACAGATAACTCTCGATAAACTTATACCACCCCTTTTTTCATCAAGGGTTAAAAATATGGATATAGCAAATAGCATACTTATTTCTAAAAAAATATCTTAACATTTTTTATGAACCACGGAACCACAGAATCATATTAAAATAACTCGACTGAATTCCTAACAATCTTTTTTGCTTTCATCTCTAACAAGAAACCCTTTAAAAACGTCCATAAAAATATTTAAAAAAAGAACCTCAAATAAAGAAAGCACATTTCGCATAAAACAAAAAAAAAATCCTATGGCAAAGGCACAGAAGAATCAGATATACAAACAAAGGCGTAACAAGGAAGGATCCCTTTAAAAATGTTCCCTTTTGACAGCGTACTGCGCAGTCAAACCTTCAAAATGACAGCGACGCGTGAAGTCTTCCATACCGATTCACCGACAATCGTTTGTTATTGGACAGAGTTTCTTTGTAATTATTGTTTGGGACATCCCTATTGTTTAAAAATAATATCACTAATGGTGGTAACCGTTGACTGGCAAGTCAGAGATCTCCGATTCGAACCCAAGGCGCACGCACCTCTGACTTTTTGTAAGTTATGTGCGTTTTATAAATTAATTTATTATTACTTACTTCGTGCCTCGGAAAGGTTTGGATACATTCTAAACATGAGGGTATATGAAAGACTAAGTTTTGAACAAACCACATTTTTTTTGTTTATTTTTAAAGTCTGTAACAACAGTTTTGAGATGTTGGTCCAATACTTGGCAGCCGCTAAGAAAAGTTTCTTCGTCGTCTCTTTCAAACTGCATAGTGGACCTAGTTATAGTTTCAATAAGTTTGTTTTTTACATGTCCTATCAATAACATGAAAATATTTCATTTTGTACTTTTTATCTTATAAAAAAGAGCGAGAACGAAAAGCATTTATTTAGTCACAGCATTAAGATGAATGGAAGAAAGCCAATAGAAATATTAATTATTTTTTTAAATAATTTTATAGTAAGTACTAGAGGGAATTCCTTGCGAAGCGACGTTATAATTGTGTCTCCATTACGCACACATCGATACAACGTTGAGGTTAGGTTTGTTTAGGTTAGGTTAGATTAAGCATCACACACACCCGCGGCAGGGCCGATCTCGGAAGTAAAGGTGCGGATGACACCAAATTCTTTCCTAGATTGTATCGTGTGTAGGCTTGTTACCAGCCCTGCAGCAGGATGGTAATAGCGACGGCGCTTCTTAGCTTCTTAGGCCGGGGCCCAGGGGGACGTTTAGCAATGCATTAAATTTTTGGACATTTCAGATATTAACCTACTTTAGATGTATAGTTATACTGTAAAAAGGTAATAAATTCCTATAGTTTTATTACTATAACTATTACTAAAGTGACTTACCTCTTGTGGGGTATATCTGAAGATCTCATGCATGTCTCTGTACCATTTGACAGAGTGCAGAGGCGGGTCGTGTTGCTGTCTAATGTACTGACATCGAAGCTCTGCCTCGCGTCGAGGATCGGCCCATAGAGGCACTTCCAACGAGGTGATAGTGTGGGAGACACTTCGAGCTGAAACAATTGAGATTTTTAATACTTGAATAGGCTGCGGCTTAAAACCAAAGTACGGTTAGCATATCTTATTTTAGTCGGCTATAATTTATTAAAGTGTCGTGGTGGCTCATTGGTTACTGGCCTGCTTTGCAAGCGCGTGGGTGTGGGTTCGAAGCTGGTCAATGTAACTTTTTCTATGTCATACATGTACTTTCTTTGTTAATTTAAGACATTAGACACCACTGACTAACGATGAAGGAAAACATCGTAAGGAAACCTGGACTTAATAGTCTGAAATCGCCAACACGCAGTGAGCCGTGGTAATTTTTACCCAATACTTCTCTGATACGAGAAGAGGCCTTTGCCCTACAGTGGGATAGTTATTATTACAAAGCAGTTATAGCCTAGTAGTATGACCTGAAAATAGGTGGTTAGTGTTTAGTAGTACGTGCTTCGAAACATTGCAAGTGTCTGTGTTTGCATAGCACTTGGCTGATTTTACGAATTTGTATGTTTTTAAGAGAGATAAACCGGCAAACCATTTTCGTATTCATTATACTAACAATAAGACAACAAAAGCAACGGAATATATCATTTAGTTCTTCACATGACAAAATGATACCACTAAACTGATTAAGTAAAGTCTTGAACACGATATTACGAAATTCCTGGAAAATTTCATGAACATTGACAAACTCTTTTACGCTTCTGTCTTATGAAGCTATCAAACTCGCTGAAGCTAGTTTGTGACCAAGTTTTAATGGAAACATGTCAGGAATTTGAGCTCTATTTGTAAGTTAGTTAAGTTGTTATCACAATGCAGATCATCTAGGACAGGGATTGGAAACTTTTGGCACGCGAAATGAAACGGGATAGAATATTATCGCTTTTTTGGATTTTGTCTATAAAATACATGGTATTTACTGCTGCGCACGTACGCAGTAAGCATTGATAGTCTTGTGGTAAGACCGTTGGACTGCCAAGTCAAAGGTCGCAGGTCCGAAACCCAGCCACGCACCTCTGACTTTTCGGATTTATGTGCCCTTTAGAAATTAATTATCACTTGCCAAAACGGTGAAGAAAAACATCGTGAGGAAACCAGCACAACTGAGATTTGTTTAAAAAAATAGCTTTAAATAAATAGTTTTATGCCATTTTTTTTTGTATGGAAACATGTTTCGATCAAGGTGAAATTTTTGTTGAAACTTTGTAATTTTGTTCTCCTTCAATCGGTTTAGTTCGATTTTTCATCATTATATTTATTGATTCTATATCTTCAATGAGCGAGCGAGATAGCAGAAAAAAAATTGTTAAATGCAAAATGTTAAACGGATCAGAAGGTTCGAATTCGTTTATTTGTTTTTGAATCTTAATAACTAGTTTTATAAAATAAAATGTACGCGTTTTGTAACGCGGTGGGTTTAGCGGGTTGTAGCAGATGATGCTACTGCCCATCCTCCGAATCTTTCACTTTGTCGCTTCTTACGACACCTGAGAGACGAGTAGGGGTGGTTCTATTTGTAGGCCGGAAACCACAAGGTAAGTATTTACTATTGAAATAACTATGTGAACACATTAAATACCATTGGTTTATTAGAAACCACGCCAAACTTTGATTCTACCAAAATTGGCTCAATCGTTCGCCATCTCTGATCAAGTATCAGAATTTCTGAATGTTACAAATTTCTTAGCTCCGGTATTTCTTATCTTCGATGGTCGTTTCTTGCTTCCAATACCGGACTAAAGTTCAGACAATAGTTTGTCGGCCAATTACGTAGTTCACGCAAGTGGTATTAGCCAAGTTTGCTATCAGATTGTTTCTAGTTCAAAATGTAAAACGGATAAGAAGGTTTGAATTAGTTTATTTGTTTTTGAATCTTAATAACTAGTTTTATAAAGGAAATGTACGCGTTTTGTAGACTACGAAGTAACGGGTGATTTTTTTGCTGGTATCTTTCTTTGGTATCTTGAGAGCCGCCTTCGGTGAACAGTTTATCTCACGTTTTGGGCCCGTCAATTGGCCGCCTAGATCGTGTGATCTAACGCCTTTGGACTATTTCTTGTGGGGCCATGTTAAGGCTCATGTCTACAGGGATAAACCAGCAACGATTGACGCACTGGGAGCCAATATTGAAGCATTTATTCGTGATATACCGGCTGATATGTTGGAGAGAGTGTGCCGAAATTGGGCCTTGCGAATGGGCCATCTAAACCGGAGGCGCGGCCAGCATTTGCATGAAATCATCTTCAAACATTAAATTATATTGATCGTTCTATCGATTCCAATAAAGATTTCATCAAATTTTTCAAATTTTTTGTGTTTTTTTTGAAAATCAAATCCTATACCTCTTAAAAAATCACCCGTTATTATGAAATTAATGGTGTCCAAAATAATTTAGTAGCTCTTGGTCTTTCTTTGACCGTCAATTTCCATGTTGTGTGTTACCCAAAGGAATAAAATATATATTCTATTATTCACATAGCGTGCTCTCTCTCTAACTCAAGTAAGTGTTTCAATAATAGCCACCAAAATTTTGTAACATTATTATTTGTAGTTATTGTGGCATTTCAAATATCTACCTATTACGGTTTCAAACAATACATAGATTTCATATATAAAATCAAAAGATATAGCCTTTGGACAGACGGACGGGTAATGGAGGCTTAGTAATTTAGTAATAAGGTTGGCACCCTTTGGGTACTATTATGTCTATTTATTTTTTTCTTTTAAAATTATGTATTCACTCTTTTAAAATTCAATTCTAAATTCAAATAGAATTTAATGTCATCTATTCTTTACTGATTCCCCATGTTTTATTAAGTCTCAATTCATGCCAACTTCGTTATGCGATGAATATTCTAGAATTTTCTATTCGATCACAAAATTTAATTTCAAGTCCATTCAAATCTTTTATTTCATTTTCTTCATTCACTGACAAATTTAGTTTTTATTTTGCACTGATTTCTATTCACAATTTCAACCCTTGTCCTAGGCATTATTTAAGGCGCGGATACTCGCTTATCTGCTATCTCGCTCACACATTGAAGATAAGAAATCAATGAACATAGTTATGAAAAATCTCAACAAACCAAGTTATGGAGAAAGACATTACAAACGTTAAGCAAAAATACCAGTTTGATTGGAATAAGTTTTCATACATAAAAATAGCTTCAAATAAATTTTTATTTATGGCATATTTATATTATTTATGTATCAAAATTTGTTCCGATCAAGCAAAATTTTTTCTCGTCTTTCAAGTCGTTCTTCTTTACTTGGGTTGTTGCAATTTTTGATAACAAGAATATATTTACAGGTTCTTTTTTCAAATTGGAACATGTAAAAAATTCACAAAAAAATATTCATTGATTTTAAATCTTCAATGTGCGAGCGAGATACCAGATTAGCAAGTATCCGCCCCTTACATTACTTTTGTTGACAAATCTGTAAAGGCCTGTGCCCAGTTCGGGTAATAATCGTGCCCAGTTATTCATGGCATGCCCCACACTACACATTTTCGCGTGAGGTATTCGAAATAAAAACGATTCTTCGTCGCCGGGTCCTTTTCTATTTGTTTTTTCATCCTCTTTGAGATGTTGTTTATTTAAAGCCGGAGGCTTGGGTTCTGAAAAACTAAGCCACCCACATCTTACAATATAAGAGATCTTGTTTAGTTTTGAGAACAGGAAATTTAATATTGTTATACATGATATTGTTATAGTTGCTTTGTTTTGTAAATCATATATAATTTGATTGATAAATAGATGATTCTTGTAAAAATGAGTTTTTATTTATTACAATTCTTTAGAATTTTTTTTTACATGTTATAGCACATGATAGCTTATTAAATATAATTATTTAATAAGAAATTGAGAAATTCTTTAGAATTTTATCGGTAGGTATACAAAAATTAAAAGTTTTATTAAAACGACATCCTTAACGACCACGACGACAATATTAGGGCATAAATCAATAATACCAGGTTTAACTAACAAATTTCAATACTTAGGTAGTACAACAAAAATTACATAGAACATACAAAAAGCTAGACAAAGTACGTTTAACGTCAATGTATGAACTACATATTATTTTATTCACGTTTTAGTTAATTATCAATATTCACGTCTCATTAGATTTTCATAGTTAAAAACTGTTTAAACCGACAATATTGATACTCCTATTAATTGTCATGCAAAGCAATCCCACTTGCGTGATTTAAAAACTCTATTGTTCACTAACGCCATCTATTATTTGGTACCGCAAACTTAAACTGTTAGAACAATATACAATGACGTACGGACTAGAGTTTAAAGCGTAAGCTACCATCAGGTCATTCACTGTTTAGTATATTGTTTCTAAACCCTACCCTTGCTGATTTAATAGTCATAAAATGTAAACAGGCCACGCATATAAAGTGGGGACTTTAGACTTTACGTCAAAGGCTTTCTGAGTAATTTCAGGATGCTGAGATTAAACATTAGACCCATTGTTATCCATAACAGATGTGTGTAAAATAACTGGCTTACCCTCATATTAATAGTTATTGGCTTTGATGTGTTCGCATTGTGATATCAAGTTGTCGATTGATCAAGGTCTATTGTAGACTATATTGGGGAAATTGCTGACAAATTGGTGTTGTCAGAGAATTGGAAACTATTGATAAATATTTGTCCCTTCTGATGTATTTTTGATGTTTTCGTTTTAAGTAATTTTGTACAAAGATAACGTCATTTATCGCCTATTTTTTTAGTGTTGTTAATGTTTATTTTTTATCTTTAACAAGCCTTTAGGATCTACATCTTTAAAATATGTGCACAAAAAATCCTTAAAAAAGGGTACGCATGTAAAGGGTACTATTATGTTTAAAATTGCAGTTGTTAAGCGCAACGACCTGGGTTTTCTTCTATTTTTTGTATTTTAAATTCTCTCTCCTCCAAGATCTTAATTTTATAAATCTCCAATATACTCTGAGAACTTAAATTTATTCTTAAAATATTTTTGAACAGTAAAAACACTCTTTATAACACATAATTTTTCATCCCAAACTTTCATAAAATATTCTCATCTTCGATCGAGCTAAATCCGCTAAATCCTTTTATGTCTTATAATCAGCTTTCGGTTCAGATTAACATTACTATTCAATGACGTGTAGTTTTTCTCCCACACTACCCGCCGCCGCAACATCCGCTCGATGGAGGGTAGTTAATAAAACATTCAATCCTGGCGACCCTCCTTATGCGCTTTACAAACTGGCAAAAAGAAGTGTGCTCATTTTGGAAGGTCGCTTTGGCTTGCTGAAAAATGTTACCTCCAAAAATAATAATCCTGTATAGTTAGTATTTTTTTAATACTTTTTAAATCGCTAAAAAGGCATCAAGCCTTGCCTGTTATTAAGCGGTTACCATGACCTATCAGATGCTTGCGAAACCAGGGGTATTACTTGCGCATTGCCGACCTTGTGCGGGATTGTGGAGATAAGATAAAGACAGGGGGATTATGGAAGGGAGGGAATTGGGCCACCGCACCGGTTCTTTTCACTGACCATACGAAATTCACTGTACGAATATTGATTTTCACACCAATCTGTGAGGATTATTTACATGTGGTTGAATGGGTACCTGGATGGTTTATATTCACTAAAAGCAGTCCTTTCACTGCAATTGGAGTAAATTAGAACCATTGCAGCATTGGGGCGAAGGCACGTGAAAAAGATAGTTTTATTTATTTATTTGCAAACTAGTTTAAAAAAAACATTATTGTGCTTTGTAAGGACATTTAGAAATAAATACGAGACTAAAATAGAAAGCGGTTTTAAAAAATCCTTCAATAAATAAATAAACCAGCCTGTCCCACTGCAAGGCAAAGACCTCTTCTCATGTAATACAGTTAAAAATCACCACGCTAGCTCACTGCATGTTGGCGCTTTCAGACCATTAAAGTCTGGGTTTCCTCACGATGTTTTCACCGTTAGGCAGTGGTATCTTGGATTAACTAAGAAAATAATGCATGATATTGGAAAACCTAAGCGCTGCAAAACGGGTCCGTAACCAATACGCCACCACAACTTAGTAAAAAAATTCCTACCTAAAAAAAAAAACTGAGAAATAGTTTACGCTTTGCGACCCTAAAATATATGAACAACATTTAGTTATACGTTATAAATTTTAATACGGTCTAGCTACTTGTAGGAGGAGGTGGAAAACATTTATACTGTGTACTGAAATAAGTCTTAGATTTGCATAAATACGACGGTTTTGGTTATAAAATATTCAGTTACGTTTTGTTGAAACGATAATGTGTCTAATGTATTCAAGTGAGTAAGTGACGCGTTCTACGTAGGTAAGTATATTTTGCGAGTGGATAATGGTATCAAATCGGTTGTACTAAACATGTTGAATTAAACCTTTGGGTTTAAAATAACGTGTTTTGTGTCAATAATTTTCGTGTTTTGCTTTTGGTTTTGAGACCACATACGTTAGTAAATGTTTTCTACA
Source organism: Protodeltote pygarga (assembly GCA_936450705.2). Lineage (NCBI taxonomy): Eukaryota > Metazoa > Arthropoda > Insecta > Lepidoptera > Noctuidae > Protodeltote > Protodeltote pygarga. The sequence goes on from OW388258.2 coordinate 1,227,226, forward strand.
AGATGCAAATTAACGTTAAAGATAGGTACTAGTATCTATAGCTAGTTATAAGTACTATTAATTCAATTACTAATAACTAGAGTCACTCTTACAACAAACAATATTAGAATTATGACTATTCATAAGTGCCTAATGGTCTACATGAATAAAAATATTCTGATTAATTGAATTAAGTTAAACTACATTTTTAAATTATATTGTATGAAAAATAAAAATATAAAATATAGTAGCCCACCGGTATCGGGAACAGGGTCCAAGCTACCGGGGGCTCCAGAGAGAAGAACCTCCTGACCAGAGTCATACTTATTAAAATACGTTTTTTTTTATAAAGAAAACATTTTCTATTTCTTCTTCATGCTACAAAAAATACGCGTTCCATAAATCTTGGAAACCTCGACCGTGGATCTCTGCTGAATTGTCAGAGACAATATTCAAAAACCATAATTAAGAATGAGAAAAATGCACAAACACCAAGTAGCCAAGCAAACATAGTTGAAATACCTAACTCAAAAGGTATAAAAAAATATAAATTTCTAGTGTTGAATTAACGCTTATTTAACACGAATCCGGTAACGGTTAATTACAGAAGTAAAAGCCATAAATTTATTAAGACCTTGACCGGTAAACCGTTCAATGAAGTAAAGGTTAATTTGAGAATCGTATATTTTAAACAACTTTGTAACTTACTCGTAGAGTTTATCCATTGTTGCTAAAATCCATTTGTATTTAAATTTCAATATACAGCGATGTATAGTACAGAGACAAAAGTTCATTAGCACGCGTATTGCGTTGGCTAATCTCCGTCGAGATTGGCCGCTGTGACCGAAATGCGGTCAGACGGAGGATATTATTAACCAAAGGAAATAGGTATTATGTTTAAGATCCATTTTTTCTTAAATCATCCAACCCTAAAATCGCAAAGAAAATCAGCTGTTCCATACATTTTGTTGACTTATGTGAACATAAATGTATGGAAAAGCTGTTTTTTTATTGCGATTTCAGTGTTGGACCCATAGTAAAAGTTGTTCATAATGATGAGTTTAATGACTCCTTTTCAGTATAATTATTTAATAAGCTATCATGTGCACGTGTAAAAAATTCACAAAAAAAATGACTCCTTTTCAGGTTGTCAGTGTTCTAAAATCATGTCAAAAAGTCCTACAATTACTGTAAACAGAGGATAACAAATGCGAACGTAAATGTAGTACTTTTCTTATTAAATTAACTAGTTTTTCTTACCCTAAGGGCTGAGGCAGATGCAATTTTTACGCGACTTGAACCCGGCTGCCCTAGTTTCGCGGCTTCTGTTTTGTGCTCACGAAAATGGCGCATTTTTATTTCTTCAAGACAGTTGGAGATGAGAAAATGGTTTTTAGGTTAGTAACCTTGATGTTTGTTATATAGGTTTTCGTTTTAATAATGTATATCAACGTAATGTAATAGAAATTCAAATTTTGCTGTCAAGACTAGTTGGTAAAAAAGTTATTTCATATTGATTAATGTTGACTCTGAAAATAACGATTAGCTTAAACTCTTAAATTCAAGATGGCCACCGGAAAAGGATATATTTTTCAATGTAAAGTACCATGTGGAAGGGCTTTTTAAGTATTATTTATTTTTTAGATAACAACGATAAATGAAAAAAAAGGAACTTAAAATACAAATAAACAATATTAAATAAAACTATATATACAAAACTACCTTACCTTAAAAATAAATAAAGAAAAATAAAACCCTTAATCTAAAAGACCGCTACCGTTTTTTAAGTTGATTACAAATAACATTATATTATCACTACTTGGTATTTTTTTACATCTTTAATTTTTTTATATTACCAAGCAAGGTGGTAAATAATTATACATACCGCCTGTCTGATGATTAGCAGTTTGCATTACCTATAGACGCTGCTAATGCCATTGTGAATATATGCTAAAATTTGTGCTAAGAGGGTGGTTACTAGCGTCGTCAAGTCAGCCTATTCTTTCGAATCGAATCTCACGGCACTCACACTAATGTATGTATTACGAATCCTTTGTCAAACTGCTGGCTGTAGGCTGCAGTGACTATTATATTTAATATAATGTGGGTGCATGGTAACTGTCGATATACGAGTATTACCCGAATATTTTTAACAACTTACGAACTAATTGCGGAATGATACTGCAATCTGGACAAACCTCCGTGGTTTTTAGATTGTAAGTTATAAATGTTATGTACGAAAAAATACTTGTTTATAATAAATAAAATAAAAAAAAATAACATACATCTACCAAAAAGTTCCGCTCTGAACTATTGGAACTCTATAGTTCCAATAGTTCAGAGCGGGTTAGCAAACTAGCACTATTGTTTATTATCAGTTATAATAAAATGACATAACTTATTTTATTCCATATTTACTACTAAACTTGGTCCTTTTTCTTTAACCAGAGATCTGGTAACATCATCGCAGATAGTCGTGAAAAAATTAAATGGACCGTACCATTCGAACCAGATGCCCTGTTTTATGGGTTTCGACGCTAGAAGCCAATAATTTGTGAAAGGATATTGGATAAAAACTTCCTTATTTTACGAATCGCAATTTTCCGAGTGTTTTGTTTTTTGTCGTCTTGTATTGATCGGAATGATTCCAATTCTATCTGAATTAATTTGAGAAACTGTGTAATGAAATAACCTTGTTAAATCCAGGCCTTGTTATTGTTATGTCCAGGGAATTGGGACACTTGCTTTAATAATGCGATGGGGAACGTCACTAAAAATCAAATAAAAAATATTATTTAAAAAAAAACGATCCACCATTGAATAAAATATTGTGCTAGAACTATAAATTTAAAAATTTCGACACAAATACATCATTTTTTTAGCTAAGATCACTCTCGAACTAGTCATCTTTCAAATAACAAAAACTAAATTAAAAATAGGTCCATTTGTTTTGGAGCTACAATGCCATAAGATACACAGACACGTAAAAATTATAACACCCCCTTTTTAGCGTAGGAGGTTAAAAATAATATGATTTCAGAAATAGTGAATCGAGAAACAATTCACAATAGGAAATCCAATTCAATTGCTACAAGTCGCAAGATGCAAAAGATTTTGTATAGATACAACATGCAACTACTATTGAACATCGATCCTCTACCTTCGTGATACATGTGTAGGATTAATAAAAATTTCAGTAACTCAGGCTTAACGAGAACCATTGTGACACTGACTACAAAAGTAATCCATACCAAATCAAAAAATATTACTACCAATAAATCGTCAACTGATCCACAGCTAATCCCCAGAAAACTTTGATTATTCCACGATAAGTTTGCTAAACTCAAGGTGAATAGTTCCAACAAAGTTTTTAAAGATATCTACCGTGATAATGTGATGGAAGTTTCTCTTCTCTTGCGGTAAATTAGAAAAGATCTGATGCGTCATCGTTGATAATTTGTGACGCACAAATTCGGTAATGACGCGACGGTTCATCGAATTTGATACTGCGATTAAGCGTCGAAACAACATTTTGTGTCTGTGCAAGAAACTGGAGAGCAGTTTGTAGTTCTTTATAAGTTTAAGCGAAGAAGAGTGTTAGGAGATTGAACCAGAAAACTTAATTTCATTAATTTATTCATTTAACAAAGAGGATTAAATGCAGAGGATAATGATAAGTGTTTGAGTTATCAATAAAAAAAACATTGATAAAAATATATTACAGCTGAATTTTGACAAGAAAACTTTAAGTTACCTATATTAATTCTACAACTGTTACAAATTTATAGTAAGTAGTCTTTAAAGAACTAAAAAACAACACAAAGGTTTTTTTTTTGGAGTTGGGATCAGGCGCATGGCCAACGGTAACGGTAATTTATAATATGCACATAACTGGATGCAGGTTGCTTCCAACCGGCCATTCTGGAAGTCATTGGAGGAGGCCTATGTTCAGCAGTGGACGTCTTATGGTTGAAATGATGATGATGATGCACATAACTTACGAAAAGTCAGAGGTGCACTAACTAAGAGGAAAACTAAGGCTATTTTGTTTAAGAGACACGTTATAATAACGATAAAACAATTTTATTACTTCGCTAAGTTGTAATCCACTCGAAGAAGCAACAGAATTCAATTAATATTTACTTTTCTGTACAAGTTGTATCGATTGGAGTAAATAGGTCAGCGTAGTACCTACTTGCACAGCTTGCAAGCTGTCACTGCTCCTAATAGCTTGGGCTTGAAAGCTAAATATTTGCTTTTCCTAGTATTAGGTACTTAGACTTGTTGGGATCGTATCTAGCTTAGAGCTGCTTCTTCTTCTTATCGTATGGTTGATTAACAACCTGGTGTCAGAGTTTAAACCGCCCGTAGGCCTCTGACATGGCTTTACACCTTTGAAAAATCTCTCAGGTGTGCTGGTTTCATCACGATGTTTTCCTTCACCGTTTTAGCAACTAATATTAATTTATAATACACACATAACTTACGAAACGTCAGAGGTGCGCGCCTTGGGTTTGAACCTGAGACCACTAATTTATCAGTCGACGGTCATACCACTAGGCTATCAGTGCTATAGAGCTGCTAAGAAAATAACAATGCTAAGCTGAAATATAGACCTCAATATTTAGGACTTTTGTTAAATATTTGAAAAGCTTTCTTTATTAGTAAATCCTAATCCTAACTTCCTAACTAATATTAAGATATGCTTTAGTAACTTTATACTCCTAAACCACTGAACCAATCTTTCTGAAATTTTGCATATACGTTGTCAGGTGTAAAGAAACGGACATAGACTACCTTTCATCCTGAAAAAAAGGAATGTTTCCGAGGGAAACAGCGATAACGTTCTTATGATAATAGATGGCACCACGTATCTTTCGAATCATGATAGAAATTGAAAATTCACGCGATTAAAACCGCTGGCAAAAGCTAGTAAGAACATAAATCTTTTAAAGTCTGTGAATCTATAATTAAGTAGGTTTTTACAATCATCAATACAAAAACGGTCACGGAAAACATCGTGAGGAAACCAGCACACCTGTGAGATTTTCAACGGTATGTAAAGCCATATCAAAGGCCTACGGGCAGTTTAAACTCTGACACCAGGTTGTGTATCAACCATACAATAAGATGATGATGAGCTATTATTAATTATTATTAATCAAAAAGAAGTTCAAACATTAGGTTCATCAAAACAGGACTTTCTTTGAATTACGAACCATAAAACTCATTCTCAGTAACCACGCAACCAATGAGGCGGTAAAACAGCCCTTAAAACATAAAAAAAACATTATTAAGTAATTGGGTTAATACACCGTTACATACAACCGCTGAATAATGTAAACAACAGCATATATAATCCCCTTCTAAATTATCATAATATCCGAGGCATGCTAGTTAAAATTGCACCACGCTTCGTTGCGCATTTTATTATATTGCAAATGTATTCTGGTCTTTATAACAACGTAATGTATGTGCAATTATGGTCGAGGAGATAGCATCGCCGAATACATCATCAGTAAATTGAAATGTCAATTGTAATAGAGGATCATGATAAGGGTAGGGTAGTTTACGTCTTTGTTTACAACCGGGTAACTTATGCGTTTGCGTAATTAGAAACAGGATTTAATACAAGATGTAGGAGATAATAGTATAGTAACTTAATACATTGGTTATAATGAGTATCGGTATCTTAACTATTACAACAAAAGGGTCGTAAGGAAAGTAATTTATCGGACGTTTTTGTATGAGAAGGATCTGTAAAATTCAAGCTTAAATCATAGCTCTATGCTTTTAAAGGCGCTTATTAAATTTGGTTACGGTCAGCCTTATATTATTCTATTATCGGGTGAAGGCTTCTCTGTAACGTACTGTTTGCTATGATGCCATCTAGCTGTATCTTAACTGTTCTTGGTGATTATTTTGACCAACCGCTTACAGACGTGGAAAGGTTTTTTCAAGTTTTTTCAGTTACGTCATTGATGCATTTTTTGGTTTACATAAACAAAGATACATAAAGGTAAAAAAATATATTATATTTTACTCTCTCGAGTTACCTCATAACTCAAAATAAAGTAATAATTTATCAAGACCCAAAAGAAACAATTTGACAAATCATTTCTTGACCCAATTTTATTTTTACCAAAATCTAATTTCTTTATCTTAGCGAGGATTAGTGCCACGGCAGTCTATGACAGTAATCTTGATCCTTGAAAAGCGGTTTTATAAATTTATCTCCAAAGAGCATTCAAAATACTATCTCTTAGACTATTATAGTAATGTCTCTTCCATACATTTTAATGAAGAGCTCTGCTGTTACGGAAAAGTGAGTGGAGGATTATTATGCGATATTAATGCACTGTGGAAGGAAATTAACTGTCTTGTGCTGGAATTTATTATGTATTTCTTGTTAGTGCTTAAAGACTACATAATAGAGAAACTAACGACTATGTAGTTAAACTTATCGTTCTTGATACTTTGTCTCTTCTATATTTTTCTAAGTATCCGTGGAAGGTTGTTAGCGAATTCATAATCCGACTATAAAAGTTTTAAACTTTTATAATTGACTAGCGTTTCTCCCGCAACTTTGTCCGTGTAGATTTCAGGTATTTTACCCCTCATGTCACGTGCTGAGATGTGGAAGTTTCCGTGCAAGTTTCTCACATATAATTTTTACCTCACAGTGAGGTCCACAATGCAGCCGCGACTACACTCGCTCTTGAAAATGGATTCCGTTTGAGTCCGAAACTAGTCGGGTATTCTCGAAATTGATCCGTGAGTGAAGCCGTTGTAGTGTTTAATAAAAAATAAAGTTGATTACTTCCAGAATGAGATTCTAGACACAGGCGACTTTTTCATGCACTTTTGACAAGCTCCGACGTCGCGAGGCAAAGTCAACCCACAAAACCATGGCTGCTCCTAAAATCCAATGAGTATCCAAGATCCCCACTAAATAAAAGAGTCATACTAAACCCTCTTGAATGGCAAAGCAATAAAATATTCCAGTATATCTTTGGGCAATATTTTCCTTACTTATTACCAGTACTGGCTTCACTAGTAATGACGGATTGTCAGGCCATCGACTGGTTTATTGCCAGTTACCCTTTTCTTGCTTCTTTTACGACTCATCCGGAATTAGATTTTGGTATGAACAGTTGATATAAATTATATGAGTCTATACTCGTGGCTTCAGTGGGCCTTTTTATTGTGGAAAGGCATGTGTTTAGCCACGCACCCAGGTCTATCGTAGAGCAAGTCTGCCTATTCATTTTGGTTTTGTCGCGTAAGATAAATTGGCATCTTGTTTAGTCCTGACTCCTAGGATTATAAAATGTAATTAGGCCTTAGTTGGCGGAAATCCATGACATTTAGAATTATGAAAAAACAAAATGTAGTGTGAATTTAACAGCTATAACGCCATGGGGGACACATGGTGTCCGACAAACAATAGAATTTGCATTGTGTCTGCAGTCTGGCAGTCAAAGTGTTAAGTAGTTGCTTTGAGAATTGCCACGGTATGGCAAGTGTTGTGGGTTTAAACTTTTTAATTTCTTCTAATATTTTTAAGGCATTACATGGCCGACCCCAATGAATAGCCGAAGCACTGATAGCCCAGTGGTATGACCTTCGACTGACAAGTCAGAGGTCTCGAGTTCGATCCCAAGGCGCGCACCTCTGACTTTTCACATTAAAAATTAATTTTCAGTTGCTAAAACGGCGCGGGAAAACATCGTGATGAAACCAGCAGACCTGAAAGATTTTTCAATGGTGTGTAAAGCCATGTCAAAGGCCAACGGGCGGTTTATACTCTGACACCAGGTTGTTCATCAACCATACGATAAGAAGAAGAAGCCGACCCCAACATAGTTGGGAAAAAGGCTAGGCAGATGATGACATGGCTGTAAAATCCTCCGTATTAGAAATCAATGGTGGTAAACAATGTTTTGTTTCGCTTCCACCATGCTTTTTCTTTCTTTGGATGATACAATTTACATTATAACACATTACAGCTGCCTTGTTTAAGGACTTTAGTTTTTGCTCAAGATTTAAATTACACGATACAATACAATAGAACTTTGTTCAAATAGAACTAACGTTAACTGAAGGTGGAGTACCAAGAATATAATAGAATTGATTATTCAGTGACACCACAGTGGATTTACGGGAATTGTAAGAACCGAGTCATTACGTAAAGTACAGTTAACGAGAAACTATAATCTATTATACATTATTATATAACTTTTAACTTTAACTGCAACAGAAAAGGGGCAATGAATCAATATTAATCGTAACAAAAATTAAGCCGTAATTATTGTACCATGCTAAAGTGTATAATTAGATTTTTTTTAAGTAGCTTAGATTACTTCTTATAAACAGCTGCGTCATTTATTAATTGGACAAAATCATACTACGACATCGATTGTTGTGATAATCTAGTACGACCATTATACTACTACTATTACTAGTATCACCGTTGATTGGTAAACTAAGGTCTTAGATTCGGACCCAAGATGAGTACCTCTGACTTTTCATAAATCAAATATCATAAATAAATTAATAACTTTTTATAAACAAATTATCACTTGCTCCGTGACTTGGAAAGCATGTAAAGCCGTTGGTCCTGCGCCTAATCTCTTTCCGGTCGCGTCGGATTGCCGTGTGATTGGACAATGAGAGTGAGGGAACAGAGTGCACTTATGTTTGCGAACACACTTCTTCATTGTAATATCTTCTACGTAGTTGGCTAATCTCCTTTAAAATTGGTCTCTTTGATCGAGATTTATTATACAAAAGCCTTTATAACCATCCTTGATGCCTCTAAAGAAGCGCGGGCATAATATCTTTAATTCTTTTTAACCTTTTTTTAAAATTTAAATTTAGTTATTAAAACTTAAAACCAGCCATAAGAAAAACTACATTATGTCTTTGTCTAACATTTTTTCTAACACGATCGTGACGTTATGTTAGTACAACCATAAACAATTTTACAGTTATGTAGCGAGTGGAGCTTCTATCAACAGCATCTTGCCTATGCCAACAGTATCGATGGAGGTAGAACGTTCAATACACACTCTGTACTGTAAACATTGCTTGAACACTGTTAGCTTTTATTAAATGGAAACTTTAGCTCTTGTGTAACGTTTTGCTATCACTAATTGGATGGGTGAGCGTACGGTCGAGTCATAGACAGTGATAGGTTTCTAATTGACTAACCTAATGAATGGAAACGTCTTTGTTAACAAATATCTGGCATAACAACAAAAATTTAAAAAAAGAAGACCAAGATAAAAAAAAATATTTGCCTTATTCTTGTGTTCGAAATTTAGATGTATTTAATTTCAATATTTATTTATTTTATTTAGCCGACCCCAACATAGTTGGGAAAAAGGCTAGGCAGATGATGATTTAATATTTACTGAATATTAAGAGATATTGAAAGTCGTGATAGCCTAGTGGTATGACCGTTGACTGACAAGTCAGAGGTCTCAGGTTCGAACCCAAGGGCGCATCTCTGACTTTTCATGCGTATTATAAAATAATTAGGTATCACTTGCTCTGAGCCTCGGAAAGCACGTTATGCCGTTGGCCTCGGTTGTCATGAAATCGTTAAAGGGAGTCAGTATCCTTAAAAAATCCTGACAACTTCAGAATATCGTATTCCTTTGGGATCACAAACTACATAAAAAAGAGTGTTCAGTTGTCTGCTGCAAATGCTGTAGGCCGAGTTTACCTAGAAATCTAGTCAATGTCAATCTAATCAACCTGCTTTTCGATCGGATCTAATGTAAGTCAATCGGTAAAAAGGGGTATAATATAACACTACATCTCTACTTTCTTTCGTTAAACCAAATAAACATATCTTCATCCTCAAATATCCAAAATAAAGTAATCTATTCTCCGCATGACAATTTATTATGAGGATCTACGTTTATGTGTCGGTAAAATGTATGACACTGCCAGAATATTAGTGACGGTGATAAAAACACTCGTCTCATGTCACACTATTGCCTAAATGTCAAATGACGTCATAAATTCGCGGTGGGATTAGGGATGTGCCTAGTTCCGATATTAATAAAGTTGGTTACACACTGAACCAGACTGAGGCGATTTTCCGAATAATTATCACCTTGCACTTGTCTTACATTTAGCTTTATTCCCTTTTCATTGAAAAAAAAAAAAATAAACATTTGACTTCTACCATTTGAGCACATTTTTAAATATTCCAAAATATTAATTCCAACAAAAACTGTTCTGACCTCACTGAGGTCATTAAAACAGTTCACACACATACTTCAATCTTAGTTCTGTTAAAAAAATACAACAAAAGTATAGTGTCATTTTTATCAACTCTATTTTTAAACAAAGAAAAAAAAAATCTTTAAGAGATTTGCCATGAAAGTTCCAAAGCCCGCAGTCGCTCTGTTACTAAGCTAACCCCGCCCGTGTTATCGAATTTTTCTTCTACATTCAACCATTTCAGATGGTGGTTACATCCACCCCTTGTACGATGCTACAAGAGAGCTAGCATGTCTAATTTTGCAGTTAGAGGACATAGCTATACAGATGTAACTTATTGCTTTTAAATACATAAACAGTCTTATAAAGCATTTATGCACACTACGCAAATACTGAAGTGAATGCAAAGAAAAAATCGTTACGAGCGAGATTTGAACCCACGCCCTTCTGGATAAAGCCCCAGTTGCTCTGCTCTGCAGCTCTTCGTAACCCTACTCGTGTTGTGATGTGTCATGATTGTTTCCAACTTAGAGCAAATAAGAAAAAATAGAGCATTAAACATGATGTGTGAAGTGTGGCTTACTGCTATTTGCTCGAGTCGAGAACCCACTATGGTTTCCGTATTGACACAGAAACCTTTGAAGATAGCACCTTTGGGGATAATATCAAGGGTCACTTATGAACTACGTGTAATTTCGTCGGGATTTGAAACTACCCTCGAAATCAAAATAGTGACTATGAATCAATGTGTATTGGTTTCTAAGATTGGTTTGGCATGGGTATAAAATATATTGAACTGTATTTTAAAAAATGTTTAGTGAATTTTTGATAATTTTTTTATTATTTTTCGACGTTGTAGGAAACATTTTTTTCCTATTTTGACACTGCTGAAGCATTAGTTTTGTATAAAACGCAGCGTGATGTTAGCGCGGCGCAGCAGTCATCTCCCCGCAACCTAACAGTTAGGTCATTATTATGTAGTTATTTTATATTGTATTTATAACCTGGTACAGTCAACCGCACATCAATGGTAACCATTTCACATTGACAGCACCCTTATTACGTAACAGTAAAGGCTATTTTTGTAGTTCAGTGTCACTACTGTCATGCGGTTGACTGTACTAGTAAAAGTTTTTATCTGAAAGTCGACATTTATTCCGTCAAATCCCTTCATTACACACACTTCACGAAATACTGCTACATTATAATATTATTTTAACTAATTTGAAACAACAAACAAATCTGTATGCAAAACCTTTTGTCCAGTTTTGATAAATCTTCATCGTTTTTAGAGTCAGCCGATAAATAAACCTACAACCCATCTATTTTTACAAGTTCTTACTTGGATTTGGAATTACTTTTAGAACAACAAAACAGAACTAAAAGAAAAAAAAGAATATTTTGTATTTTTTCAATACATAAAAGGTATATAAAGGTGGATATCCACATCATGCGGACAAAGTATCCGCCATGCCATTTCGTATTCGACCATTCCGCATATCCGTGTAACATCACTACGTCCGCTGGGACGATGGCTATCAATTTGTTAGTATGACGTTTTTACGAACATTGGCGTGGTGCGAACTGGCAGGATGATTACCTAACTTGCGAACGACTTGTGACAACTCATGGTGCCATTTCTACATAACAGTCTATAGTCTAGTACATGATACGACAGTCGGTATTGTGGAAATCACTTTTTTATAGACTACTAAGATCGCAAACAAACATACGGCTTACTTTTCGTAACCTATAGACGCTTGCAACTTTAAGAGTATCCGACTATGATTATGAAAGGGGAAGAGGGATTATGGAAGTGGAGAAAGGATTATAGAATGGGAAGATTAGGCGTCCGGTGCTATAACTGACAGTGAGAAACACTACAGTATGATTGCTGTTATTTCTCACGATATTCTATAAGAAAGTGGTACCATAGTCGGGTTGGCCCTTTTTCGACGATGATGGTACTACAGTATTTGTACTGATGGTTATAGTTAAGTTACTATCTATGTGTTGTGATAGCCAAGTGGTATAATGACCGTTTGCTTGATGCAAATCAGATATTTCAAGTTCGAATACAATGCACGCACCGCTGACGTTTCCTAAGTAATTTGCGTACTTTAAAATAATTATCACTTGATGCCTCGGAGAGCAAGTAAAGCCGTGGGTTTTACGCCTGATCTGTCTCTAGCCATATCGGATTGCCGTCTGATCGGACTGTGAGAATCGAGTGTCTACTTGTGTTTTCGCACACACTTGTGAACCTACCTCTAGCGTCAATGGCCAATCACAGTCGAGATTGACCCTTAGTTCGACATTTTTTTTCTACTTATAGGTAATTGTCTTATCGCCTGAAACTCGGTGAATCGCTACAGTGCCGTATAGTACGATAATATGCGGTTATTGATAAACTCTGCCCACAGCGCCCGTTGACACATCAATAACAATATTTTTCCACATTTTTATTGCTTTCAATTTTTATAAATCATTTTATCGATTGTAATTTGCATATTGTGATACGTTGGGTGCGGATAAAATTTAAATTTGTTTGGTTTCGGATAGGATTACACGTCCCTACCCATGTATATGTTTAGTGGTGTAATTTAAGGTAACACTTATCTATTCAGGGTTCGTTTTCCGATATACTTTTGTTACTATTTCATTACCTTACTAGACGTAAGAGAGGTTACTTCGGGGAATGCGTAAAGTTTTTCTCTAAGGAAATCATGAAGTTTGAATTATATCCTATGTACACAGTTAGATAATTGCTAGTCTATTTGCTAAAACATGGGCTCTGCGTTATTGGTGATTTATGAATTAATATCTACATTAGTTTGAGATATTAAATGTTGAAAACTCTTATAATTTCCTGAATAATATTATTTCACTGCCGTGGTTTTACTTTTACTTAATCGCCGGGCCTATCGGACGAAAGTTGACAGTATTTTTTTTTTCAAATTTATATTGGTAGCATTCAATGGCTAGTGAACAAAAAAAAATAAACAAAATCGATTCACAGACAAAAGAGAAATAAACTATTATTAGCTTACCTATTTATTTATAAAAAATACTAGAGGTTGCGTATTGTTCGAAATTCGACTTTTTTGGAAAAAAATAAAACTATCCTGATAAAAACTACTCACAAACAGAAGAAAAAATGGTACTGACCTATTTTGTGTCTCCCTATTTATAAATGATTGTAACTTATATGACAAACATGGATACGGTCCGCTTGATGGTAAGAGATTACCTGGTGTTGCAAGCTCCATAGCTTGCAACACCAGGGGGTCACTTGCGCACCAAAAAATGCACTGACTGTAGCTGCATAATCACTTTATGCCAGACTCTTATATGCTCATAATTATTTTGAGACTGAAAAAAAACTGTTGATCTTTCTTTCTTTCTCGTATGGTTGATAAACTACCTGGTGTCAGAGTTTAAACCGCCCTTAGATCTCTGACATGGTTTTAAAGAGACCGTTCAAAAATCTCTCAGCTATCAAAATTTCCTTCATCGCTTTAGCAAGTGATAATTTATTTCTATTAAGCACATTAATCCGAAATGTTAGAGATGCCTGCCTGGGTTGCGAACCTACGACCATACTACTAAGATTTCACTGCTGGCAACTGTTGATCAAAACTCTATAAAACTGCTATAAAACTAGATCAGCAAAAAACAACACAGAAATTAAAGTTACCAACAAAAAACATGTAACTGAAAAACATTTTCTCTTACATTCAAGTAAAAAAAGAACTGAATAATACAACTTTAAATGCCAACAAACTCACTAAAAGTAACCGAGGAACTTGTGAAGGATCGTGGTTCGATTGCAAGCATTGTGGCGGCCGCCGTTTTAATAAAAACTTTTTTTTTTTTCATTCATACTTCACGGAGACTAAGTTTTATTTGTGCCAGGTTTCCGTTGGCGAATTATTTTTTTTTATTTTTTGCGTACAGTCGGCTAGAAATATTAATTTGTTTTTTTTAAATTTATATTTTTATGTATGTTATTTACATGTTATGCACATGTTTTACTTATTAGATGTAAATATAATTTAATAAGAAACTCGCAAAAACGGGGGCGGGAATAGATTAGACCCAGGGATTGATAACAAAATCACCTATGTTTTACCATTGTTTTAAAACAGATAATATTTGTTTTTGTAAAAACAAATAAATTAACACATCGAATAAAATTAACAAAGATTTAAACTATCATCAGTCATAATAATAATATTTTTAGAATAATAACTATCGTGAGTCATACTTATAAATATTACTCACGGATTAGTTACCACGGATTCTTAATAATAATTGTCATAAGGAAAAGTAGTGGAAAAATACTTATACTACAGAGTATTATTACCCTTGATAGTTTTCAAGAATGCCGTAAATAAATATTACCAATATATTTACAACGGTACATCTATTTCCGTAATAACATAATTTATTAACCGGTATTTCGTTTCCCGGTTTTATTTTTCTGGTTGTAAATAAGGATATGTAAATTCACTTTCGTTTCCGAGTGTACCACAAAGGTTGGGTTACGTAAGATCGGTAGCAACTTTGTGCCTAGGATGTCTTTGATCGTTAGACGAAATACGAACGAATTTGGTTGTAACAAATAAATGTAAGGTTCACTTTGAAGTAAAAATGTAATTCCGATGCTCTTTGTAATAATTACTTTTGGGATTTTGAATTCTATTGGGTACATTTCTTGGATGTACACACGGCTACACATCAAGCTATACAAAACCGGTATTAACTAACCTCGCATTGTATTAGCTGTTCGTAGAACAAGATATCAGCTTATACGTATGTTGAGCTTGACGTGTAGCCCTGTCACTCTCTTTGTTGACATGATTGGTATAGTGGTTGTAACAATTGCCTTCTGATGATTAGTTCACAAAAGTATTTGTTGTCGACTTGTTTTTTTTTTTGCATAGAGATAGATTATAGGAAGAGTGTTCACTTTTTATGCCGGTAAAATGAATTCCGGTAATCATGAAAAAAAAAGTGTATAAAAAATACATAAATAAACAAGTATTTATGCATACTATACAAACATTAATTTAGTGTTCGCATATATTAAAAAAAAAATATATATAATATATTTAGTCGCCAACATGCAGTGAGCTAGCGTGGTGATTAATGCTCAATCCTTCTCTGTACGAGAAGAGGCCTTTGCCCTACATTGGGACGGTTACAGGCTGATTTATTTATTTATATTATATTTTTAAGCAATGTTACTCAAACATGTACGGTTATCTAAGTACCGTACAACGGATGGACATAACTACCATTTGAGTTCTGACAGTTCTGTCCTACTTGAATTTATATAAAAAATTTATAACAACCCCTTAGATTGGGAGAGTCCGGAAAGAATAATAATCTCTTCCGCTGTTGAACACAGGTTAAAAAATGAGGGAACAATGGAGGTTTTAACAGCTCAAACAATATCGTCCATAGGATGGTAGACATAACACAGATATAACCAAGCTTTATTTAATAAAACGCTTATAGAATAGAACATTATATAATTATATTTATACCATAAGTAAGGGTCGCGCCGTATGGTTTCCGGCCTAAGAATAGTCAAACAGATGTCGTAAGAAGTGATATCCGGAGGATGACAATAGCATCCTTCTGTGTAACAGCAATCATCTACTCCTCTCATCTCATCTGCTACTGCGATTGCCAACCCGCTTGCCCAGCGTGGCGATTATAGGCAAATACCTTCAATGATCGCACAATTGTGGCGCGCTTTGGGAGAGGCCTCTGTTCACCAGTGGAATAGTACAGGCTGATGATGATGATGATGATGTTGAAGGACGATACGTATGCAATGAATATCGAAGGGATATTGGAAGCTAGAGCCGCAGCCTAAGAATATAATGGTCCGACATTAGTAATTGTCGTACCGTAACTGTGACATTACTCGCAAGGAAATAAACAACAAAACATCGTTCAACTTATGTAAATAAAAAACAAAATGGCGTGTTTGTACTGCGGATTTTTACTACGCATGCGTATCATTTTTTTAACCTTCAGCCTGCCAGCCAGCAACATTATGTATTAAATATTTCTAATAGGTTATGATACTGTATACTCTCCTTTGAGATTAGCCATTGGGACAGAAATTCGGTCAGGAGGACACTGTTTTTTTTTAACTAAAGAAATCATGAATACAGTTTCTATATTCTATTACTTAGTATATATAGATATAGAGCAACCCTATAGAAGTATGAACCGTGAGCACGGGTATGAACAACGCGGCCGCGACACGAGCTCCGTTTGCGATCATACCTCGATCGACTGCGGTTCAACTAGGCTCCACGAGCGAAAAAGTTACATTTTAGCTTATATCATGGTTAACTGCTGAGTTAAATTTTGAAAAACGTCTACAAAACTTAATTTGAAAAAAATGACATTTTAACATTTCTATGGCGAGACCTGCTTTCGCTCCGCACAAGGCAATGTGGTTGACGTTATCACTCTATATTTTCTTGAATACTCTATGGGAGAACATGAGTATATTTTTTTTTAACTAAAGAAATCATGTATTACAGTTTCTATATCCTATTACTTAGTATGAATATAACCCAATTCTATCTGTCGACCCTCGCGAGTTACGAGGGGAGATAAGCAGGTGATATATTCTTTTTTTTTCCTCGACTGTTCAAGATATGAACATATATGTTATTACTCGCAAGGGAAAACCTGATATTATGTTAACCCTTTGCTCTATACTAGGATTGTGTTGGCACATACGACCATAGCTACAAAATATGACGATCAAGATTTTAAGAATCATGATAATATTATTTTAATGAGTTAATTATCCATGAAATATTTTTGCACGTCTGTGTAGTAAAAACATTAATTAAAAGTTGTCTTCCTGACTATTATTGATATGAAAACGTTGCCAAATTTTACAATAAAAGACACAATATTAAAAAAAGCTATGATAATAAAATCTTTCAGGGCGCGGTTTTTTCTTCTTCCTTTAATCTACCTATCTAAAGTTAACTATTTTGCATAAGATAGGTTTTCACTCTAAGAGCCGATTACACCATCGATACTAAACGCGATCTATCAAGTTAAACTCAGTTCAAGCATTTAACTAAGTTTTATTAAACTCGGTTTTTAAAGTGAATGGTGAAATTGGGCCTAAGGCGACGAAATGCAATATTTTTGAATTTTAAATATGCGTTCTTTTTAATTGGCTTTTAAAAAACTCTACAAGTTTACATATTTTTGGTCGTGGCTGTATACTTCTTAAACGCAACAAAATTCTAAACAAAGTAAACATTAAAAATAAACAAGCTTTTTTCTCTTCCTCCATCCCTAAGCAACAATAAAACTATACGACTGCATAACAATATGCACAAATAATGCAAATACTGCTTCCCAAGCAAAACTAAGCTCATATCAAGCTAGCAATTTCATTTTACAGTGGAGAGCAAAATTTTCTAGAATATTCTATCAATACAACCGACTACTTTGAACATTTTAGTGTCAGACTGCTTTGATATCGAATATTTGGATTTGGAACAAAAGAACTAGCTACGAATAGAGAGTACAGTTGGGAAATAGAGATATTGCATTGCCATAAGTGTTCCCCTACGATGTTTTATCTCAATTTGAATCATACCATTGAAATTTTGAAAACATGATCTAGATAAGAAAAGAACCCTATTTGTATCAGTTGTATTTTCAAAATTCTTATTAAATAATTATAATATTTAATAAGCTAACATGTGCTATAATATGTAAAAAATTCTCAAAAATATGATCGAGATACTAACGCGTCTGTAGTTTGTCAGGTTACCGGAATTTAATCAAAAAAAATATTTATAAAGGAAATTATAATAAAAAGAAAAAATCATACATTTGAAAATAATTATGGATACCTATTGTGTTTTCGGGCAAACGAAAAGGTGGGAAATGTGTTATCGGGAAAACAATATTCGAAGCCGGGAACGGGCCGTCTAGAACAAGATAGTGTGTAGCACATTCTCATAGAATATCGGTGAGAACCTATTCATACTGTTTTGTACAGCCAGTGAAATACCCAGAGACCCAATCCGTCCATAATCTCCAACCACCGTCCAACCTCCGTCCATAATCATGTCCATAATCAATGAACGCAGGGTCGGTAACGCGTGAGCGGGCAGGCACTGGACGGGGCTGCCAAGCGCGCTAACAGTACCCGGCCCCGTCCAATATAGTGCGAGGAACACGCAGGGTAGAGATATTTTTAGTGGGTGCGAGCCCCACATAACCGCGTCCTCGGACTACGGTATGCGGTAGGATCATTTTTTCTTCCCACGGCCACAAAAAAAAGGGTCAGTAACGAGCAAGTATTACGACTGGAGTTGAAATCCATGGAATTGTAACCGCTCACTATCAGGCAGCCCGTATGCTTGTAAACTACAATCTGCCATTAATATTGAGATAGCAATTCCATCACACGATCTCAACAACCCAACCAACACCCACTCGGTCCTTGATACCCAGCCCAACCCACAAACTTTCATTTTAACATAATGAAAACATGACGTGCCATCTTATAGCACCGGGACGAATCCGTGCCGTCATAAATATTAGTTTAGTTGCTCCTAAGGGTTTACAGCCTAAAGGAAAAGAATTTTATGATGTTGTTAAAACCGGTTACAAGAACCGGAATGTGCCGGTTTGGGTTATATTAAGATTGAGTGCTGGTCACATACGCCTTTTAGTTAGTATACAGTGAATTATTTAGGTTTTACTATTTAAGGCAAGACATTATTCTTTGTTGTAAAGGAAGGACTCTTTAGGCGAAGGTCGATTCTAAGGTTTTTTGGTTCGGTTGTTTTCGGTTGTTTAGGTTTATGTTTTTTTTAACGTAAGATAGAATTGTTAATTTTAAGACGAAATTTAAAAAAAATGTGTTACGTGCTCTTTTTTATATCAATAACTTTTTTGGGTTTATAAGTATCTTTGTCTAACCCTAAAGAGTACTAGGAAAATAGTACTACACCCTTTAACTATACTTAAATATATATATATTCTGTGTGTCGTGGAGGCACATTAGTTACGGACCCGATTTACAAGCGCGTAATGTGGGTTCGAACCTGGCATGTACCAATGTGACTTTTTCAATGTCATATGTACTTTTTTAGTTAATCTAAGACACCACTGACTAACAGTGAAGGAAAACATCGTAAGGAATTAGACTTTTAATAGTCTGAAATTGCCAACACGCAGTGAGCTAGCGTGGTGATTAATTCTCGATCTTTCTCTGTATGAGAAGAGGCCTTTGCCCTACATTGGGACAGTTACAAGCTGATTTATTTATTTATATTCTGTGCATCTAATACAAATAAAAAATTAAGTTACGTTATAATTTTAAAGCTGATAGGACTTTATAAAAGTCAGAAGCAAACTTGACAGTTTTAAAGCTTTATGAAGTTACGGTCGTAATTCTTCCTCGACTAATACAAATTTGACTGAAAAACGGGTAAAAGTAATTTAAACATAAGTACCTAATAAAAACGTAGTACATATTATCTATATTATTATTATTCGTTCTCTATTTGATTTGATTACGGTTTCAGTTCGTTACGTTTAAGGCGCAGACACTACATAATTTGCTATCTCGCTCGCTAATTGAAAATATAAAATCAATGAATATATAATATAGTCTCAAACTTTCGCGAACGTATAACATAATGAAACAATTTTTTTACGGATTATTCGCATAAATGTTTATTTATTCTCGTGTCGTCGTCTCAAAGCAAAACATTCGTTGCAAAACACTTGAAACGTCAGGTTTTTTGACAAATAAATAAACATTAACGCGAATAGTCCGTTAAAAAGTTGTTTCATTATTAATGAATATAGTAATGAAAAATCAAAACAAACCAATTTAAGAAGAGCAACATTACAAAGGTTCAGCAAAAGTATCAGTTTGATCAGAATAAGTTTTCATACATAAAAATAGCTTCAAATGAATTTTTATATATGCCATTTTTATTTAAGTAATCTTGTTTCGATCAAGCTGACAATATTGCTGAAACTTTGTAATGTTGTTCTCCTTAAATTGGTTTCTTTAGATTTTTCATAACTATATTCATTGGTTTTATATGTTCAATGTGCGAGCGAGATGGCAGATTAGCGAGTATCCACGCCTTAAGTGTTCAGTGCGCAGTGTTCGGCAAAACCGAAGCGGGTGTTTTATGATCGGCATCACAAATCCCTATCCCATCCCGATCGCAGCTGGAAAATATCGCTGAGAAACCGTTATTTATTATCAGATTAACGGCATTACGGTTCTTGTAGAAGCGACGAATCAACGGATTAAAACGGTTTTTTCCCTCGAGGATTTGAATTAACTTTACCAAGACAATCTGACGTGACGATCCCGCGTCTTAATTGCGGCAGAAAATTATTTCAATTCCTTTGTCCGTATTTATTTAGGATTTCTGTAGATAGTCAACAATATAAATCCGCAGAGATGTCGAGCGGAAAATTCGAGAAAACGGGAAAATACGGACGCCGCGAATTTTCTTCCGATATGAAATGAATGTGGAGGCTTTTTTATCATGCTTATCTGTGGGAGCCTTGGGGAACGATGTCATGTAAAATATTGTCGACATGATAAAGTAAAACATCGAATTTATTAAAAAAAGAGATAATTTGTTTGGATTTCTTAATAAAGATTTATCTAACTTATCTTTGAAGCATTATTAGTATGGTCTGGTTCTTTAATAAATTTTAGATTGAAAATAAACAGAAAGTTTATTTTAAGGAATTTGAATCACAAACTCAATTGAAATCCTATTTAAACTCGACTGCAAAAAAGAGGGTAATGTAATTAATGTATATATATAATGTAAGGTAATGATTTTAGCAGTCTATGTTTTCATCTGTTCCCTCGTTTAACGGACATCTTAGCTAAACTTAATTACGTTTAAACGAAAAAACTAGCACACTTGAGGGATATTTTCAACGGTGTTTAAAACCATATTGTAGACCTACAAGTGGTTTAAACTCAGACATCAAATTAATTTTAAAACACACGATCAGAAAAACAGACTTGCGGATTGGATAAACTCTGACAAAAATAGCTTTGCCTGAATCAGTAGTAATATCATGCGCTCATCATTTTAAAACGAGAATAAACAAAATGGCCACTACACCAAAAGTTTCGAAATCCCTGAGTCAGTGTTTCGATGAGAATGCGTAAGGGTATGTGAGTTAAGTACATGCGGTTAATGGTAAGTTGTTAACTCGTAAAACAACTTCAAAGTTTTCAGACAAATAGTTTCGGAAACTGAATAGTTACGGGAGGTATAAGTACCTATTAAAGGCTGTTTTCATCCTTCCTAACGATTTGTTTCTATGTAAAAACTGTTACAGCCAAATTACATTTATTTATTTATTTATGTACACACACAGAAACAGATGATTACAAACATATAATAGGATTAAAAGTACAAAGGCACATCTTATTTCTTATAGAAATTTCTTCCAGCAGACCTGCGAAAGGAAAAATTTAAAAGGGAAAAGTAGAAATAGTGTGTATAAAAATATAAATATATATACATACGAATATTTACATATATACAACATGAAAATATATATATACATGTTAAATTTGATAATAATTTTCACTTACTCCGTGCTTTGAAAATCACGTAAAACCGTTGTTCCGGCACCCGATCTCTCTCCGGTCGAGTCAGATTGCCTTCATCACTGCTTCTATGTAA
Organism: Protodeltote pygarga; assembly: GCA_936450705.2. Classification (NCBI taxonomy): domain Eukaryota; kingdom Metazoa; phylum Arthropoda; class Insecta; order Lepidoptera; family Noctuidae; genus Protodeltote; species Protodeltote pygarga. Next base: position 1,249,194 of record OW388258.2, read on the forward strand.
GTAGATGACATTTTCTAAATCCTCTTATAATTACGCATGGTGCTAATTCTCTTGCACACGCTCTAAATTAAATTAGACTCGCCATCTCTCTTTTTAACAGGGATCTTTAGAAAAGGATAGCAGATTTTTAGAGCTGTCAAACTAGTCCATTTGCGTGATATCAACGAGAATTTAGTCGGCATGTCGTAGCTCTCGTCTAATTTTACGTCAATTGCAAGGAAGTAGACTAATTTGACAGCTCTAATTTGGTAGTCCAATTTGCTGTCCTTTTTCGATGGTGTTTATTAGAAAGAGATATAGTTAGACTAAAATTAGTTTAGCGGGATGTACAAGAGAATCAGCACCAATATGTGTCATCATCATCATCTGCCTAGCCTTTTCCCAACTATGTTGGGGTCGGCTTCCGCATTATGCATTACGCATTATGCAATTACGCATTATGTGATGCACATTTAATTAAAAATATTAACTCTACAAAACTATTTCATAATCCTTGTTTCATATTTTATTGAAATTTTGCGTGTTGAGTGCTGTAAGCGAGATTAAAACCACTCACCTGTATACATTTACACGCAGATACTACCTGAAATACACGTACCTACGAGTATATAGTACTGAGTCTCCCATCCCACTATCACTCAAAGGTTTGCTGGTAGAGAACTCAGTATTGGGTTAAGCTCGCCTTTGCATAAATACAGTCACAAGCAAAGATAACGGAATTCAAGTAATTTTCCACTAAAATAATTATAATGTAAGTATTAGTGAGTATTCATGAAGAGTGAGAGTCGTGCGTGAGTCATTTAGTGTGCAAATACAAATGTACATGGCGCACACAGAGATAGCAGTTTTATAAAGTTACACGCGGATATAATTCAACACAGAATTATTGTATGCGCAAACTTACCCGGCTATAAGTAGAGAGTAGATACGAGATAAGTAGAGGTCATAAAAAATATACTACCTTAATATTGGTATAACTATTGGTATAAGTATCAACACTAGTAGTCTTTAATGTGCAATATTTTTATATTTTAGTAGATACATTATATATAATCGGTATTGATAAATTCTATGCGGCAACATAATTTTGCGCGTCACTGTACTTTCTATTTTTTAAAGAATTCTTTAAAAAATCGGTCCTACTAATACGAGTAAGTAAAACCTGACAATTATAATCACGCTTATAAAACCAACGTTTATTGCCAAAGCGATGAAAAGAAGGAATCTCTACAGTTTTTCATTTCCTGAATTAACGGGAACATAAACGAAACAATCCAGCGCTTATATAATTTATAATTCAAGCGCTCTGCTTAATTTTATGATCATGTCGGATTTTTTTGCCGACGTTATGTATAGACGAGGTCTTAATCTTAAGGTCTGTTTGCACTTACGAATATGAAGAGATCCTTTGATCTAATGTACTTATAGACATCAAAAAAAACATACATCTGCTAATTCCGATCACATATTTTTTTTATCGTGTGGAAGACCCTTCATGGATGCCCCATCACTAAAAGTTAGTGTGAGGGTTATGTTCGACATACACGGACTAAAAACCACAAGGTGTTCCTCCACGGGTTTTTCTTGCGCATTCACCGTACTCTCGCTAGGTTTCGACCTGTCCGTCCATGTGTGCGGCGCCGGCGGCCTAGCCACCGCCGAATCCTTCGTGAAAGGCGCGCACAAAACTAAGCGAGCTATCATCTCCGGCCTGTTTTTGATCAGGCGATGGAGTACTCTTTTGCACATATTGTACATGTAAATATAACTGCATAATTTGACACAGTTTAAGTCAGTCGGGGTACAAAATTTTAATGTAGAGTAAAGACTTATAGAGAACTATAAAAAATAATTTTCAAAATAAAATCCTTACGTGGAAGTGTTTTTGTTAGTTTGTCTTTCATTTACAAAGCATCAGATCGACTTGATTATTTCATTGAGATAGTTTAAATTATGTGCGTATTAAAAATTAATGATCAGTTGCTAAAACGGTGAAACTAGCAAACCTCAGAGATTTTTGACGGTGTGTAAAGCCATGTCAAAGGCCTACGGGCGGTTTAAACTCTGACACCAGGTTGTTCATCAACCATACGATAAGAAGAAGATTCTGAGAGCTATGTCGGTGACCTTAGTTCTTCAGCGAATTTTCGCGTTCTGGATTTTATCACGCAAAGAAACTGCGAATACACAAGTACGAACACACCTTTACGTAATCGCCTCGGGTGCTAGGAATTATTTAGATACAGCCTCCAGGCTTCTTACTCATGTACATAGAGAGCGGCCTCCCTTTGCACTTCTGTGCGTTAATCCACCTGAGGGCGGGAATTAGTTAAGTTTTATTTAGGATGTGTTTTTGTTACGTTGTAGATAAGCGTAAAGGTTTGGGTTAGAATAAAACGACAATGTTTTTGTGCTGTTGATTGTAGACACAATTATTTGTGTGACATGTTGACGATTTCTTGTTTTCAATTAAAGATTCTGTAATTTTTTAAAGTTATATTATAAAAAAGTTATTTTATAAAGTTATATTACATAAGTCTCATAGACTCACGCCTGTATCCCCCAGTGGGGGTAGATAGAGGTGTATGCAGTACACTCAAGTTTAACTGGCTTTGTTATAAGTCCCATGTAATAGGGGGCGACCCTATTGCCATTAACTGGGCACAATTCCAGACTCAATGCTGCTGAGAACTTGCTGCCTGTTGACAGGCAGACGGACAGAGGAGTCTTAGTAATAGTGCCCTGTATTTACTCTTTTATGCTTAAACATTAATATTATTAGAGAAAATATGCTTTAAAAATATGCTATGTTATAATGTCTTAAAATTGTATGCAAATGGATAGGAAACCATATAAATATACTACTTAAATTATTCCTATCTTTCCTATTGTCATTTAATACAAATGTACACTTATAGGTATTCTTACAGCAATAATAATTGTACATTTTAACACAAGAAAAAGACAATGTTACCATACACGTGTAATATATTTCCGAACGTGGCCGCGGTGGCGAGAAGCGAAACGATATTGAATACAATTTTAACTTCGTTTCGAAATTGGAGAGAAAATGTAATAAAGATATTATTTATTTCCGGCGTCCTGTGCGGTTTCTACCTGAAATTTAATTTTGGATTGTTGTTAGAGACAGTTTAAATTTAAAAATATATCACTACTGTCACGAGCTTTGCTACCGGATAAAAATATCGAATACCCGTCAGTCTTCGGTCTCATTAACTATATCTATGCTATAACTATATTTAAAAGGAAAATAAACATAATTATTTAATAAGAAAATTTGAAAAAACAACTGATACGGATGGGATTGAACCCACGATCTTCGACGTACCGTGTCGAGGCTCTAGCCGCTAAACCACCGTATCCTACCAGCATAAATCGAAATTTCAAATCTCTTTCTCTTTCTAAAGGCGTGTGGTAATATCTATCGGAATACATTACGTATCCGATTCAGTGCTCCAAACTTTGCAGTTTTAGAAGGCATTGATGCGATATTACAATTTTCTTAATTTTTTTTCTTTCTTAATTATAATTATACAATAAGAAAATACATGTATGTTTACACACGTCTATTATGTTTATTTACACATACGTCCACTCTCTATTCCCCCTCACTCTTATAATTGGATTCCAATATGGAAGAACAGAGATTAAGCTTTACGTTCTTTCAAAATTATAATTATTTATACATTGAAACTGTTTCCAAATAAAATAAAATCTAAAAACCATTAACATATTTTAAGAAAACAAGTTTTTTTAATGTTAAAAACCTTTTATTATTGAACGTAAATTTACCGTAGCGCTTGGCTACGGGCTACGGCGTAGCCGCTACGCCATTCGTATTGTCCTTTTCTCACATTTACCGAACTTATTTACATTTCTTTCATGTGTTCGAATCCTATGAATACGCTTTACGAAAGAATGCATAAATATACATTAGCGTCACATTTGTGGCGCACGCGCGTATCGTTAAGCAATTCATTGGAGCGACACCTGTAGAAATGTAATTTTCTTTTTGTTATAGAATATGTTATAAGTTTATGTTATTAAAAATTGTGTTTACTGAAATCACTAACTGTAAAATTGTATATTGTTATACAAGTCGTGATAGCCGATAGGTGGTGACCGTTGACTAACAAGTCAGAGGTCTCAGGTTCGCATTCAAGGCGCGCACCTTTGACTTTTAGTAAGTTATGTACGTATTATAAATTAATTATCACTCGCTCCATGCCTCAGAAAGCACGTAAGTCGTTGTGCCCGATATCTGATCAAGTCAGATTACCGTCCCATCAGATTATGAGAATGAGGGAATAAGAAATGCACCTGAGTATACACTCTTGTGCATTTAAAAAAACGTCGTGCCACGCACGCCACAATGTATTTATTCTAATAAATACGTGGCGCGTGGGGCACGACAACTTTTATCTTATAAAAAAAGACTCATGCGTTCAAAAAGTTGCACACAACGAACGTTGCAAGTTCTCTACCAAAGACTGTCTCTCAATTTAACTATTCAGAACTTAACAACATAAATAGTCTACAAATATTTAAGTTCGCTTCCACCAAGCGTACTAGTACATACACACATAAGTCCATATGTAATTTCATATTAAGTTGTCCCACTCTGAATTTCATTTAGCAACGCCAGCTAAACTTGGTGTAAACAAGACTTGCTTTGCGCTAAAGGACACTATATAATATGAAAACTTCGACGCACTATATTACCCAAGTTTTGTAACTACATGCTAAGTTTAGGCTAAGTTTTTGTAATATCATCTAAGCAAACTGCGCATGCTTTGATTTAGTAGAGTAATAGCTTCTATGTGAATTATTTTGTAATAAATTTTAACAAATTTAACACTTAATAATGTTATACTTACAAATGCTTATACTTATACTTGCTTACACTTGTAATGTTATAAGTTGAAAGAAAATAGTTTGTCTTGGTATGGGCATGTGATAAGGAGGGTTGAAACGTATATGTCTAAAAAGGGTCATGAATTTAAGTGTTAATGGATGGAGAGGGATAGGGAGACCAAAGAAAAGATGAATGGAGTGTGTGTAAGCACTAAGCTGATATGAATGAAAAAGAGAGAAAATATAGAGAAGAATAGAAGAAGAAGACATTTTTTGCCAACCACTATGACCAATTTCAATGGAGATTAGTTTACTACGCAGGAGATATTGAAATGCACAAGTATGTGCGCAAACATAGGTTTACTCTCTATTCCTTCACTCTCATAGTCCGATGGGACGACAATCCGACACGACCGGAGAGAGATCAGGCACAAGGCTAACGGCTTTACATTCTTGCTGGGGCACGGAATAAGTGATAATTAATTTATAATACGCGCATAACTTATGAAAAGTCAGCCAAAAGCCTTATGTTTGAACCTGAGAACTCTACCTTGCCAGTCGAAGATCATACCACTAAGTTATCACGACTCATCAAATAATAGTGCGCTTAAAAAATCATAGAATTCTTTTTGCAAATTCGTTAAAACAAATTTCCTAATTGATATTAACACGTTTTATTTCCACATAATAAGTAATATTAATTTATTCCGCAAATAACCTTCTTAAACCGTAAATATAATATTTTTATGATCAGAATTTGGTCCAATGTAACCCACCAATATTTCTTATAATTTATTCAGTACCACCTTTACAGGGTACACTGCCGGCCACAAAATTGACCAACAAATTAAATAATAAATAAAGCACGTACCCGCCCAGTTGTATAAATATTAGGTACATTGATTTATTTCATGGCGTAAATTAATGTTTATTTAATAGCTATATATTAATCGCACTTCTATTTACTCGTTGTCCATTTGATTTTAATTTATATACCTATTTGCGATTAAAAGTATACTCGTATTTGTATTAAAATAGCTATAGATAGATAAATATAAAGTTAACTACGTACAAATTAAAAATCAGTTTAGATACATGTTTATATTTAGATACAAATAAATAAATTAATAACATAGAATAAACCAAACTAACACATGCATAGATTATAAGAAATGTAAAAAAATTAATGAATAAAAGGTTCTTTTTTATTTTATGTATTTGTGATTTACAATTAAAATGATTGTGTTTGTACTTTATAAATGAACTAGCGTTTTGCCCGCGACTTTATCCGTGACAATTTAAATTTTTTTATTACATTACTTGAGGCGGAATTTTCAAAGTGCGTCTTCCTTAGTTCACCTCTAGGGACTTTTAGGAATATTTTCTCCAAATTTCAAGTCTCTACGACCAACGGTTTAGGCTATGCGTTGTCTGTTAGTCAGTCACGATTCTGTTATGTAAGTATAGATGTGATGTTACTTAAATAAACAAAGAAATAAGTGCTAACAGACTTGTATTGCGGTCACGTCGGTCCTCCATATTACAATGAATGCACATTGTATAGTTTTGGGTAAAACTTTTCCATTGTAATTCTAAAGTAGGGACAAAAACACAGCTATACGACGGTAGATGGCTTTTTGAGTTCCGTACCCAAAGGGTCCGAAGGAAACTCTATTGTCATAGTAACTATGTCCGACCATCCGACCATATGTCCGTCCACCCGTTCTTATGTCCGTCCATCCGTCAGAGGCTTCTAACTTCTAAACGAAATGAGACAGTTGAAATTCATACATTATTATGTAAATCCTTATTCCTACCTGAAGTGTTGTTGAATAGAGCTTCACAAACAGAATACAAACATCTTTAAAGTTTTGGAACAACCCAAATTATTATTTGTTGACGTATTTTGTTACGAAATCCATCGCAAAACAGCTTTACGTATGAAACAATTTCTGTTTATTATTCTATTCTGCTACTTGAATGGTATTGCCAATGACAAAACTTTGTACAGTTACTAAGTTGACAGAAGATAAAGGAGTTTTAACTAGTAGCAAAGAAAAACAAATAGAAAATGTTTTCGAAGAGCGTGGATAATCTACTAGATAGTTGCACGTGAGATCATTTTTATGCTTATTTCTGCCAATTATTTGAAACAGGACATCAAAGCATACCGAAAAAAGAAACATGAATCACAGCAATCCCTCAAAATCCGACGTCAAATTCCAAGCGTATTTTTCCCCAATTCCACACAAAATGTCATTAAACCTACTGCGTAACAAAAATTATCATCAAAGAACCGCTGTAAAAGCGCAGTGAGATGTAAAATAAAAGGCGTTCCGTGACCCCTTGGCACTTAAGTTAAGCTCGGCGATACGTAGAGAAGCAAGTCATTACGCCTAATGCTAAAATATCCTATTTTCGGCCACGTATTGAATACGCAACAATACGTGGCTTTCTACTCGCAATAAAGGTTTAATCCCCGATGTATACTTTCGTTTGGCCTGTAGTGTACTTATGAGATCAAAAGAAATATTCGCCTTGCGCAATTTTTTTTTGTTTCGTGAGAAATAAGGTGGTGTGTACATGCGTTATGCATTAGCTAGCATACTTGGTACCCATGTAGAAGTTTATGGCTCTGTACTGGTATTTTCTATGTGCAAATGGGCTAGGATATTGGGTGTAGCGATGTTTGTAGGTGAAATACGTGTGAGGTTTTTCGTGATTTCTTTCTTTTTTTTTTGCTCGAATACGGCGAAGCAGAGGGTTATGATTTTAGCCGGTATGTTTGTACGTTCAAAACTCAGATATCAAAATTTGGCATATGGTAATGACAATCATTGTGATTTGATTGTCCGCTGGTGATAGGCTATGTGACGTCACATTAACTTAAATATGGCGCCTTTTAGAGGATAAAATAATTAAATTATATTTTGTATGATGCCGTGTGGATGGATATCAAAGAGCTTAATTACAGAAATAATATGTAAGTATAATATTGTTATAATTTAAAAAAAAAAACTAACTCACCAAAAAATATCAAATAATAAAAAATGTAGTAAAAAAAATTAAAACCCGTCTACGAATTTGAAAGTTGTTAAAAAGTAGGTTTTGGAATGGGTAGCTGGGTGGCAACATTATTGTGTTTTCATACGCCATTATTTTAAAGATTTAAGAGAAAGTTAAATTTTACATAGACAAATTCGCGGGCGATAGCTAGTCTAGCATATTTCTACCATATTTAGGTCCCTAAGCTACATCAGCACTTAAATTAAATACTAAGCTTAATCATTAATTAAATTAGTTTCGCCGATTTATCGCGACGACAGTTGGCCTTAATCGGCTACGTGATTATTTTTAAAACATTTTCTATAATTTAATCTTAATTGCCAAAATTGCCTCATTAACTACCAGTCTTAACGATAAAACAATTTTGGCGGCAAAATTTCAGAAGAACTTTATGCTTTGGAAGAGATTTGGCGTGACCTGGCTAAAATGGGATCCGAAAAATGGGAAAAGCAATTTGTTCCCAAAAGTGCTGGTAATGATGGTGCGTTGTGATTTCAGTGGATCGATCGATTTAAAGGTGAACCTTGACTATTAAGATAAGGTCGAAATTTTGATGGGTCACCAATGTTTTGGCTGCGAATCGGGTTTAAGGGTACCTACTAATTTTGTATTCATTAATTATATTACTATTTTCATTTATTTATTTTTGTTAGTTCAATTTTTATTGCAAATTCCAAAAAGCATGTTTGGCAGAATTGAATCACAATTAGCATCGAGCCACTGCGAGAGGTCTAGAGATCACCATTTAGTGTTCTACTTTTTTATTGCTATATACAACTATTATATTTAGACTGCCAGAAGACGCACAAATAAGAATATGAGTTATAGGACTCATTCTTTATTTTGACCGTCAAAGTCGTCATTCAGAAAATGTTCAGAGATGCCATATCTAAATGAGGAAATTACCCAAACTTTCTTACGATTACACAAGACCCAAATTTCGGAATTCCAGATATATCGACAGTTGCACCCTCCAAACCGCAAGCCCGACCACAACACGCCAGCTGCCAATTTTATATAACGGTACTGCATTTGGCAACCCTACTCTACTGGTCGGACCACAGCTAGGGAGAACAGCCAGCTTACTTCATATAAACAGTGTAATTATCGGACCCGCACAGTGCACCTACCACTACTTACATAACGATAATATTCTAAGTGAGCTTGAGTGAAGAGGGAGGGTTAGAGTGGCAAAGAATAACACAGTACAGCTAGTCAAAATGGTATAGTTACTTGAGCTTAAGTACACTTTGATGATTAAATGAGAATAATTATACAAAATGATAGATGGTACTATCTAAAAATTATCTAATTTTATGACTTAATAAAACAACTTTTTAAACGAAATAGTCACGAAAGATTTATTTGTCAAAAACTTTTTCGAGTTTCGATGTTTATTATAACGCACCTTAAATTACGCACTAAATAATGATTCTTCAAAAAACTTTTACCTTTTACTTTTACTTTTTTTTTTATATGATCTCAAAATACTACAAATTACCTGAATAATTTTGGATTTGGGGTAGTATGTCTGTCTTCTATAATGCTGCAGGTAATTAATTTACCAATTTCTGCGCCATTGTGTATTTATTTCTTGTCTAAGAATATGGTATAGCTGTCTTTAAGCTGTGTTGTACAGAGTGACTATCCGTCCGAACAGTTTTACGATCGGCAGTGCATGAGAATTGTTTCCAGCTCCCCTTGTTTAGACTTTCACCACCAATGAGTGGATATCAGACAGGATGTTTTGGGAATGTACGGTCGAGCCGGAAGTGTCCTTATTGCCGATGTTGGGAAACGAAGAATTTGTATGTTGTTTGTTGTAGTTCTTTTTTCGTATTTTTTATACGTCATCCTTTTATTTTCTATGCAGTAGAATTTCATTGTTCTCTAGAGTTGTTACAACAATATCTCTGGTATTTTTTTTTGGTAGTTGTTGAATAAAATATTATAATGTTGAAATTTATACTATGTGAGGAATTCCACTATTATCCTAATTATCAGATGTTATAGATCAAGCTACAAACTATGGCCCTCTAGAACCTCTGCTGGCCCAGGAGTTACCACAACTTGTTAAACTATCTTCTACAAAATGAAACTCCGATTCAACTGCGAGCTGGATGTAGACCTATTATTTAATTACTATTATACAATTTCACATCAGAACACACATTTAATTTTAAAAAAGATGACGTCCGTCACTGGAGTAAAAAAGAAGAAATGAAGCTGCTCATCGCACTATGTCTCAGCGCAAGCAGGTTCGTAGCTCTTAAAGCAGGCCGTGTAGGAAACCACAGCAATACCTATAGCCTTAATCAACTTTCAAAATCTTTTGTTAGGACACCTAAAACATGTGTTCTCGCAATATTCAACCACCTCTTGCAAACAAGAAAATTTGAAATTTAAACCAAAATACCAAAGACTTAAAACTTAAAATCTATACAGCAAAACTTCCAAAACGGAGAAGACATCAGTTTTTCATTGTGCCACGTCCCGAACAAAACTTGTTTCTAATCAAAGTTTTATTGAAATTTCACTTGGCTCCCGATCTCAAACGTGCGGTTGCTTGTTATATAAGTCGGAAATTCAACTTTTATAGACACCACAACTCGGGGAACACATTTGTTTTGTTTTAAAACTCTTATCTAGGTTACCTTGTGAGCTGTGTTTTATTTTATTAGGTAACTTGGGGTATTTTGTTAGTAGCTGATATTTTAGCGCGATACCGTTTGATTTCCTCTCCTATGTCGCGATCCTCAATGGGGATCTGACGTTTGGTTCGAAGTTGTCGGTACAGCATTAGGGATTCAATAGTCTATGCATGGACGTTAGACCTAAGTTTTGAATAAAAACTATTTCCATCTTTTTTCAAATGTATTGTAATCTGTGAAGAAAGAATAGGACGACCATATTTCTGACAGGCAGCTTTGAAAAAGCGACGTTGCTTGTTGGAATTTTAACTTCCTTTTACTCTCCGTTCGAGCGACTGTTTATCTGACCCCCGCAACCCAAAGGGGTTCCAGTCGCTCCGTAGAAACCTTTCGATCTAACCTTAGAATATCGTATATTCAGAGATAAAACTGATATATTCAGCTGCATCTGGTTAGATCAGAAGCCGACCCCAACAAAGTTTGGGAATAAGGCTAGGTGGATGATACCGTTTTGATTATCTAAATGATTTTATAAGAATTATTTTTTCAACAAGAGGAGTTCCGATTACAATTATTTATGTAACACGTAACTCACACGTAATTCACACCGTCAATAACTTCGTCGTTGCCTGGAAATCAGACAGACAGACACGATACACAATAAGAAGAAGATACACGATAAAAATAATACAAGCCCAGATACACTTGCTTATTTTATCTCAGTTTACTATTCGACTATCAACGAAACAGTCATAGTACACAAGATTATATTTCACCATAACGTTCTCCATCACTTTCTCTATGGTAGTTTTATGGCGTGACAAGAAGCGATTCTTGTGATATGTGAGCCTTGGGATCGTTTGAGCAACGTTATACCGACACGGTAATAAAAAAGACAAGCTTTTGAGCATCAGTGATTATTTTTGACCCTGTACAGCCATTATAGGAAACAGAAATATTTTTTTTGGTGATACCTACTCATCTATACCTATGGAAGAAATATTATCGCATATAACAGATTGGTTTTCCTATTTTTATTACTTACGTTTTTAAGATTAGTAGTTTCAATCTATTGTTACATGCCATTGGGATGCAAAAAATCTTTTTTCAAGAACTAGTTCGTAAACAGTGTTCATCGTATGGTTGATGAACAATGGTTGGAGGAACAATAGTTGATGGTGAGTCGTGATAACCTAGTGGTGGTGACCGTTGACTGGCAAGTCAGAGGTCTCGGGTTCGAACCCAAGGCCAAACCTCTGACTTTTCGTAAGTGATGTGCGTTTTATAAATTAATTATCACTCTCCGTGCCTCGGATAGCACGTTAAGCTGTTGGCCCCGGCTGTCAATTGTAGATCTTTGACAATCGTTACGGGTATTCAGAAGCCCGAAAGTTTGACACTTACCAAGGGGTATCGTGTAACCCAGTATCTGGGTTGTGGAGGTCTGATAGGCAGTCGCTCCATGTAAAACACTGGTATTCAGCTGCATCCGGTAAGACTGGAAGCCGACCCCAACATAGTTGGGAAAAGGCTAGGCAGATGATGATGTATGGTTGATGAACAACCTGGTGTCAGAGTTTAAATCGTCCCTAGGCCTCCGACTTGGCTTTACATACCGTTGAAAAATAATATTTTATTTATTGTTTATATTTTTTATCTTCTATCAATAAACGATCTAAAATTAATACGATCATTCGCAAAAATTCATACACACAATCATTCCCTAGCGGCTTAACCAAAAAATATACATAAGTATTAATTCAAGAGAATACAAAATTTTGTCAGATTAAATTACGCGCTTGAAGTATTACCCTACTTATCACTAGCTTAACTATGTCAGTAACTTAATACACCACTTATACTTACACATACCTACATCAAATACTCACAAATAGTTGCTAGCAATTTAGTTGGCACATTGGCTGTTAGAAAATAAAGAAACAAATATATGTATCTAGTTAACTTTAATGTCGTATTATTTGCTTTTTAAAATCATAAGCACTATAATAACTTCTATAATATTAAGGCTTAAAATTAGAGTAGATAGGGGTCGGACGTAAACGTATTCATTTAAAAATTATAACTTAGAAAAAATTAAAATCCCCGACACCAAAACAATTTTTTTTTGTTTATTCTTAATAGTATGACTGTTGACTGACAAGTCAGAGGTATCTGTCTCTCAGAGGAAATCTATCAGGAGGCACTCTCGGCTCTCTCCAGTCGTGTCTGATTGTTGTCTCATCGGACTATAAGAGTGAGGGAATAGAAAGTGCACCTGTGTAAGCTCATATTCTTGTGTACTAAAATATCTTTTGCGTAGTTAACTAATCTCCGTTGAGATCGGTCACTGTGACCTAAATTCATGTGCCATCCTAAATTGATGTGCCAACTAAATAGGCAGGTACTATAAATAAATATTCCTCACGTACGCATACCCATTTTGATGGATTCCGTCGGCGTCCCACTAAAGTAATCGAACAAAAGTTATCGGTGTTTAGGGACAACCCTAACTCGTTTTACCAAAAACTAACAGCTAAACTCTAACTTTAATAATGTTTTCTTAAATTGAGCTGTCATTTCTGACAGTTTCACTGTTGTTTATTCAATTACTAGTTTTGTTCGCTGCTTCGCTTGCGTTAATTTAGAATTTCAATTTCATGATTCGAAAGACACGAGCCATCTATTTTATCTTAAGAACGTTATTGTTATTTTCCTCGGGATAATTGGGATAATAGGTTCAGTGGTTTAGGCGTGAAAAGGTAACAAACAAACTAACTTCCGCATTTATATTAATCGCATTAACTAGGATTTATTTTGTCACTTTCTTAATAGAGAATCTAATCTAATAAAGTGCTTTTTAGAAACTTTGTCTGTCTGTTTGTCTGTCAGATATTGGCGCCAAAAGTACTGGACAGATTTAGTTGAAATTCGGCAAAAATATTTGTTAAATACCAAGTCAGGTTTTAGGGTACAAATTATCACAATAATTATGGGGGATGCTCATCAACTGCTCAGTTGTGATAAGTAGGGTTACCGAAATCTACGCAGACGTAGACGCGGGCAAAAGCTAGTAATCTATAATTTTAGAATATAAATTTGAGATAGTTTTACGCTTTGGTGACTGTATTCTTTTGAATATTTTATCGAATTACTTTTAAATAAATGTCACTATTGAGTGCTAAAACAAATGAATAAGTGCTCAAAATGTCGAGATGACATCGTTACTGAACTGAATTTGTAAAGTGTTTTAATCCCCTAGTGAACTAAAAATGTCTATTGTATTAACTAAATAAATAGATTCTGGCATTGTCTTTGAAAAAAGTTAAATGTAAGTTAGAAATAACACTAAATTCTTCATTTTGGAGTCGGTGTATAGGCTTAAGTTGAGATGATTTTATGAAATCTGGAATTCCCTTGGCTCAGGATCGCTTTTGAAGTCGGTTTAATTTTATGTTAGAAAAAACTATTTTTTGATTTTGTGTGGCACATTAACATTAGGCCATTCCCGTGAATCACATATGATTCATGCCATTTTTCTTTATATTGTGTTCAGACACAATAAACACAACACAATAAATAACAAGCCCTATAGATTCGCTTTCTCGACTTCAGAGTCGACAAAGCGAATCTGTAGGGCTGCCCTGGAGAGGGTAGCCTCCCACGTTTTTGGAAGTCGGTTATTAACAACACACAAATAAAGTGAAATCTGTTTATACTGAGATTTGCTCATCGGCAGATCATAAACACATTAATTAGTCTCATACCATTTGGAGAATATAGGCATGACGACAGTGTCAAAAAAATCGTCGATTTAATGATGTACATCTTATTTATTATAGAAAAATATCTTTAAAAAAAAGTACAAAGACTTATTTACATCCTAAAGACAAGTAGATGGAGTATAAAAGGAAGATGCAGCTGCACCTTACACTTACAGCTTTCGTGAAATAGACTTCAACAATTCAACATAGATTATTCAGTATGTACCACGAAGTTGTGACGTACATTCCTACGAATTTATGTATATTATACCTACAGGTACATTTCGCGTCGCAATGCATTTTTTACACATTGTTAAGTGGTGCACTTATGAGAATAACCGCTAGTATGAATATTGGACGGATGTGTGGAGTATTGCGGGCTTATTTTAGTGGTTCATGCTTTAAAATGAAATACCGACTAACTATACTGGGCACGTTATCTGCGAAGGTCAGTAATGAGGAAGAATAATTGACGCCTAAACATGGTATTTTTAAACCTTCTTTTTTATCTTTATTGTATGGTTGATGTCAACCTGGTGTCAGAGTTTAAACCGTTCTTATGTTCTCTGACATGACTTTACACAGTATTGAAAAAATCTCTCAGGTTTGCTGCTTTCTTCACAATATTTTGCTTTAGCAAGATGTTTTTCCGTTTTAGCAACTAATAATAATTTTCGAATACGTGCATGAATCTAAAAAATCTAAAGCGCGTGCCTGGTTTCGAACCTTTGACCTTAGACTTTGTATTCCTACGGTCATACCATTAAGCTGTCACTGCTTTTTAAAATCTTTAGGTATTTGTCTTAATGTCAAAAGATAAAAAATATATATCTGTAAATATCTTACTAGGTATTATGATAATAAAATACTTTTAATAGGTGGTCACGTCGCGTCATATCAGCGTTAGCATTTTCTCGTAGTCCCACGTTGGGTGCCAATATGGGATAAGCAATTTCAACATCTTTAAAGAAGCATGCATAACTAGATTTTCTCGTGGCTTTACTTCTGTGGTTAAAATTTTCCGAGATAAAGGTAGCCTTACTTTCCAGCCCATAAACTATATTTATGCTAAAAATCGTGTCACTCCGTTGCTGTGAGATAGAAAGACAAATCAACAAATTTATTTAAAACATTTTCGAGTTCATAATATTAGCAGTTATTACGTAAATTATCGAGAAAACGGAATCTTCAAACCTACAAATTCAGGTAAACAATCAACTATAATATAACTGAGCCAAAATCTCAGAGAAAACGAAAATGACAAGCACCCTGTATTAAACATACATTACATGCTGAAGACAAACCAAACACTGCCTCTACTCCGAAAACAAGAGCCTAAACAACCAAAGTTCAAATAACAACGAAAATTTGTGCCAAGTTATAAACACTCCGTTCTGTACCCCTGAAGAAAAACTTCAAAGAATATACTTCTTCATACATAATAAACCTAACGGACTGCGAAGGCTCAAATATCAGACAACAGAAAGAGACAGCGCTATATAAAGCGTACAGCGTCTTTTTCTACAATGGCTTTAGCACTTCATAAAGCAGGGATGTCGAACCTATGGTGTGCGTGCCATTAGTGATAAGTAACATAAAAGTTATAATTATTTTCAAGGTTTACTGGTGAGAGTACAAGGAGTGGAGGAAGGAGGGGGAGACCTTTGCCCAGTAGTGGGACAATATAGGTAAATAAAAAAAATATTTTACGAATTTTAGCAATAATATTCAATCCCATGCTTAAATCCTTTAAAAACTATTTTTTTAACACGAAAACCGAACGTAAATGACTATGGTTTATGATTTTTGCTTTCAAAGATAAGTTTGGTCTATGATTTTAATTACACTAAACGAATATCTTTTGTAAAAATATGTCTATGTGTGCATATGTGTCTTTTTTGTATAGTTAATTATTACCTATGACGTACATTAATAATATCAAAATCTCCCCATAGTTTAATAAGAAAGCTCGCAAAAATACTGGCGGGACTGGTTGTTAGTTGCTGTTAGTTGTTTTTGCGAGTTTCTTATTAAATAATTCATTTAAAAAGCAAAATATGTAAAAAACATACATAAAATATATCACCCCATAGTTTAAATGAAGGCTTTAAAAGCAATAATATAAGATAATTTAAGGCCAATTTAAATATTTTTTTCTAAATTTTGAATTCTACAAAAAGGTTTTTTATCCCTGTACCTTGCGATCGTATCTTGTAAGTGAAACAAAGTAAGGACATGATAAGTGAATACATAAGTTATAAGCTCAAGTTGGAGTGGACTGCTCAAAGATTAACGTCATATGGCTGCTGCTCGCTTGGATGGAAACAATAAACGTGGGTAAAACAAAAATATTATGTGCTTTTTATTTTGTGATTTTTCATGTTGATACTTTTAAACACTTTTGAGTCATGATAGCCTAGTAGTATTACCGTTGAGTTAGAGACCCAAGGAAGCGGACCTCTGACTTTTCGTAAGTTATGTGCGTATTATAAAGTAATTATCTCTTGCTCCGTCCCTCAGAAAGCACGTAAAGCCGTTGGCCCTGCGCCTGACTCGTCTGATCGTGTTGGATTGCCGTCTCGTCGAACATTGTGAGTGAAGGAAAAGGGAATGCGCCTGTGTTTGCGCTTAAACTTGTGCACTAGCTAATATCTCCGGCGTAGTTGGCTAATCTTCATAGAGATTGGCAGCTACCACCGAAATTCTGTCACGAAAAAAAAAGGACATTACTTTTACTGTTAAAAATATTTGCCTGTGTAAATATATTGTTGATGGAACACTGTTTTCCAAGTCATAGGTAAAATGTATGTATCATATTTGGTAAATTCTATCTGGGGATGTGTCTGGACCATATTGTCTAACTGCCGTCTTCTTGATTTGAGGGCAGGTTCCATCTTAGACTACAACACCGTTGATCAAAAGGTGGGTTCGTGGTCAAACAATTACTTTTTTATAATAAAAAAGGTTAAGGCCATAACGATAAATGATATCGATCACGGTCAAAAGCAATCTCGAAATAATATTGATAAAAGCGACCTGGGCCTTGAATAAAAGAGCTATAGGTGCTAAATAGGTACTCACATTTCGCTTATAAGACCAATATAGCACTGGCTAGCAATAAAATATTCAATAACAGTTTGTATTCAAGGTTTCGACCTCTAGGCTCTATAATTTTATTACCCCTTGAGAGTTTGTAAGCGCTTTTATTAAATATGTATGTATTTATGCAAAACTAACAATAGAATTACAAACCTTCGCTGTTAAGGTGAATTGTTTCGTTTTCATTTCAAACAATGGGGGCTACCAGGTATTTTTTGCGCAAGAACAGCGCAGGCGCCATGTTGAAGATCGCTGACATTGACATTTGACCGTTCTGACAGATCTTTTTTCAAGAAAAATAAATAATGTAAGAGTATATTCAATTGTTATTTTAAACCAGATAAAAATTGAACTAACAAAAGATTTTATTCATCTCGTTTTTTTTTATTTGATCGTATTTTTTTTCGAAATTAGACCGTTATTCAAAAGTAGGTAAGTTTTTCCAAATTGTGTTTTATTTATAAATAAAAGCTCGTCAATGGTGCTAATTTTCTTGCACACGCTGTATACTAATTTAGATTCACTATATCTCTTTCTAATAGAGATCATTAGAAGATAAAAGATAAAGAGAGAAGATTTTTAGAGCTGTCAAACTAATCCTGATGTCAGTGTAACGTAGGCTTCATATCACGAGGTTGCAGTTTTGCATATATAAAATACCTCACCTAATATTTATTCACAGCTCATTTACTTATTAATTTATCAATTTACTTTCTTGTCTGTCGGTTTGGTACCAATTCATTTCAAACTTAAACTTAACTTACAAACGTAAATAAATTCAATTTTATTACTTCGTATGGCAAGAACTGAAACCGCTTTACCGTAATCTGCATACAACCTTGGCCCGACATCGCCGTGTACCAACACGCGCATTAAAAATTTGCTCAGTATTCACTAACGAAAGTGAGTCAAGGATTTTTTTACATTGCCAAGATGTGGGGTTAGATAGAAAAAAGGTTTTAGTCGCCGCCGCGCCGCGCCCGTTGGGCTGATAACCGCCACATCACTTCAGTCTGTGACAGGTTTAGGTTTTTGTGTTTAGGTGTTATATTTACATTTTAATCCCTTCTTTTGTGTCAATATTCCATTCAAATGTTATTAAAAAATCTAGCACAGATTTAGTCTGTAAATCTTGTTTAAAACTTGATCTTAATTTTAATATATTAAAGTTGATTGTATGCGCTCGGGGATCATTCCTCTTAAGCATTAAACGTCAAACCTTTGTGGTAAGTAAAATTAATAAAACAAAAGAAACCAACCTTTTGATTGCTCCACAAATTATTCAAGGTAGGACCGAACGCACCGTAGAGGTCTGAATGTAAAACGATAATAAATCACGTACAATTAATCCTGGTTTACACGCTGGCTAGATTAATGCGACCGTGAAGCAAGACAATGAATATGTATTGGATCTAAAACGTAGTTTAAGTAAAAGTTTAAAAAATGGACAGACTTATCGTGCAGGTGATGAGAAACCTGGTGTCAGGGTTTAAACCTTTATCTTTGATTTTTGCCGATGTAAACTTAGCTAATACAAACTTTGCTAATGAGAATTTTGGTGACACAAATCTCGTTGAAGACATTTTTAGTGACGCAAATTATTTTTCTTATGCAAATTTTGCTAATGCGAATTTTGTTGATGAAAATTTTGTTGATGCGAATATTGCTAATGCAAATTTTGCTGATGACAATTTTGTTGACGCGAATTTTGTTGATTAAAATTTTGATGATGCGAATTTTGTTGATGCAAATTTTGTTGATGCGAATTTTGTTGATTCAAATTGATGCAAATTTTATTGTTCAAATTGATGCGAATTTTGTTGATTCAAATTTTGTTGATGTAAATTTTGTTGATGCAGATATTGATGACACGAATTTTACAACATAAATTAAAGATCAAACAAACGAAGAGGTTCTTACATAACATTACAAGTTTGTGTGTTGAAATACTGTAATAATTCACCCAACCATTACGAAAACAAACACTTGGAAACACCCACACAAATCAGACGCCCACGCAGTATAGGCCATCATTCTGTCGATATTCATCAAACAAACTACTATATTAAATTCACTGAAGCGAACAATAAACAAACTATCACCCACTTCGTAATTCTTTCTATTAATCTCTTGATTGTATTAATAGGTACCCGGTAACAAAGTAATTTAATAATAATTATATAGATAGGTAGGTTAAACTTCCTCGTTGATCTAGTGGTAGCAAGGCCGAGGATCCAACGCGGGACCTCGTGCTCAGCAGTCGACTGAGTTCTAGGTTTGATCCTCGGGTCGGGAAAAGTGTTTTAGGTTTTTCCATTAAGAAATTCTCAGTAGCAGCACGGAGTCTAGAATTGTGCCCAGTTAAATGGGACTTGTAACATAGCCGGTGAAACGTGGGTGTACTGCATTCACCTCTGTCTACCCTCTCTGGAGAGATATCAATTGTTTTATTCACTAGCTCATTGCCCGCCACTGTAAGCTTGGAATTTCATTTTTGATTTTGATTTACCTATAATTACTCAATGAACAAGTAGTTTTCTATTAGAGAAATATTTTTTTAACAATTAAATCGGTAGTTCCAGAAATTACCTACAAACAATATTAGTAGTTGTTTAAGATTTGTTTTTTTTAAAGCATAAGTAATAGATTGGTGTAAAATTCTAAGTAAACGCTTTCTGTAAATCTTGTTTCACCTCACGTTATTATTCGCTTATTTAAAGGTCGTGACCTTTTTAAGAGTTTCGTTATAAAAATACAGAAATATTCTTGAAAACGTATACCAGTAACATTTGAAATATCTAAAAGATATCAGCTATGTATACAGTGTCTATATTTACTTTTACCGAAATAGAATAAATCTAGGTTTAGCTAACATCAATGCTATCTCATATCTTCACGCAGGAACTTATTTATATTTAATATTTATTATGGTATTGGTTTTTCGTACACAGTTCCCAACAAGCTAACTAGGTATGAATATATAGTATAAATAATCACCAGTTAACCAAGTTGTTTAATTCCATATTTAAATTTATTCCGTTAATTTACCGCCATTCTCATTTATTGAAAACATTTTTTTGTCTACCTTCGATGAATGGCAAAACTTAGACAGTCTATCGAACCAAACTTATAGAAGGCAAAAAAACTGTGGCGTTTTTTGCTCAAGTCTTGGCGATCGTAACTTATAATGATTTAGCTTTTTCCCGGGATTAGAAAGTTTTTACGTACTGATACAGTCAAACAGATTAAGGCTCTGTGAAAAACAGATTATACTTAAGAGAATTTTAAATTCTAAGATAAAAATAAGACTTTGTTGATTAAAAATAGACATTATAGCGGTAAAGGGTTTGTTTGCCACCAAATTGTGTCAAAAAAATCAATCATCACAGTTATATAAAAATGTCACTTCAAAAATAACGAAACTGAATTGATAAATCATTCTTTTAAGGAGATTAACATCGCACAGTTTAATTAAAACTTTATTTGGTCATTTAATAAAGTTATTGGCCATAAAAACTAGAACCTTAACTTTAAGTGGGTTCCAGCTTTCAATAAACCATTCCTAAAGTTTCTCATCAAAGCTCAAGTGGCAGTGGGCGGGGCACATTGCTCGTAGAGTGGACGAACGATGGGACACAAAGGGCATGGAGTGGTTACCGCGCACCGGATCACGCAGTGTTGGCCGACCTCCTGCAAGCTGAACCGATGACCTCGAGAAAGTCGCGGGAACTCACTAGATAACGATAACGCAGGACCAACATATATATGGAAATCCTTGGAGGAGGCCTATGCTCAGCTGTGGACGTCTTACGGCTAAAATGATGATGACAGTCTCTCATTCATTCCTCTTTCTGAAGTTGTAACCACCGGTAGCTTATACCCTATCCCCAATACTGGTAGGCTTATATTTCGTTTGTATATTTTAATACATATTATATGAAAATGTATTTTATAATTATATATTGAAATTGAATAGTAATTAAAATGGAATAGCAATACTAATTATGTTGCGTTAGTTCTTGTAACGCTGTAATTCTCATAAGGCAGCGAGTACAGCGTCATAATGCTTTGGAAATTAAGCAATAGGCCCTGACTACTATGTCATTAGAAAATCATTTAGCCGAATTAGGAGACTTTTAAGACTCGATTATAAAATCTAAAGTGGTATATTTAAAAGTTAAGATTGGGTTTCGTTTTGAAAATGAATGTTTGTATCTTAATTTTTAGTTTTGTAGTGTTAAAAATCAGTTAGTCAGTCCCGAAAACAGGTCTAAATCATCACATAACTGTCGCAGCAGTCGGCTTCTGTCTATTAAATAACAAAACCTTGAAAATTTTTATAATAAAGAGTAAAGTTTTAAAAAAAGGCCATTAGTCGTCCCTAAAATTAATTTATGAGTTTCACAAATTCAATATTGATTGGCCTAAACAGATTGAATATCGATGAATAGAAACCTACCACCATCAATCATTTAAAAATCCTTTCTATTTGTAAAACCATTAATCAATCAAAACACCTTTATTTTTATCGATTGGGCTACCTATTTATATAGTCATACTCGGAAAGGGAAAGAAAATTTTAGACTGATTTTTAACGCTTCTTTTTCTTTATCGTATAGTTGATGAGTTAGAGACAGTTTAAATCCCCGTAGGCTTGATAAGCAACCAGTTTAAACCTTCCGTAGACTTCTAACTTAGCGTTACACACCGTTGAAAAATTCTCACGTATAATGGTTTCCTTACGATGTTTTCCTTCACCACTTTTACAAGTGATAATTTTCAATACGCACAATAATCTGAAAAGTGAGATACGTGTCTGGGTTTCGAACCTACGACCTTTGACTTGGCAGAATGGTCATACCACAGGCTATCACTGCTAACATTTTATTTTAAGATTGACAAAATGTAGCGCAAACCAATTTCTTTTAGAAAGTTCACTGCAAGAGACAGTCATATAGTTTTAAGTCTACATTATGAACCTATTTTGTACACAAACAATAAATAAACTGCAAAAATGGAGAAAAGGGGAGGAAGGCTTTTACTCCGAAATAAAATGGTATAGTAACAATAAAGATCCGTTTAGAATTTATTATCCATTTTATACGCTTATACTATCACTTAATTTTAGTGGCTTTTGGCACCTTTCCTATGGCTGGTGTGTTTAGATTTGTGTGGGATATAAACCCATTATTATAACAAATAATAATAACATGGACTCAGCTGTCATTGTGTCGATAGTCATCATACACACGTATTAATATCCAAGAGCCTTGATGATCATCTCAAGAGGCTCTCGTTAGATGACTGAATCAAAGGTTTCATGCAAAGGGACCACACTCCTGCCTGACTATGCATGCTGTGTGCATGCATAGTCAGGCGGTTTATTTCTCTAGAGCCCTTAGCCCTGAGCCACCGGTAGCTTAAATCTTGCCCCAAATACTGGTAGGCAATATTATATTTTTATCTGTATATTTTTTTATTTATTGTATATAGGTATTAGAAAAAGAATTTATTATGTATTTAAAAGAAAGATTAATACTAATTTTCTAACGTTCTTGTAGCGCTTTAATTCTCACTCTTATATAGCTCTTGATTATTTAGGCATTTATTTAAAGCGTCATAGTTCTTCGGAATTTATGCAATAGTCCTGACTACCATTGACTATCATTGGACAGTCATTTACCCGAATAAGGAGGCTTAAAACACCATGATGTATTCGAATAGCACGCATTATCTTCACCAACAAGCACTAGGTCATCATGGTGAAGTACAGTATATTTTTTCTTACTCTGATTTGTAAAAAAAAACCTTTACCCAGCATTAGAAGGCGTGAGCTGATTAATTTAAAACCTTTTTTTAAATAATCCTCATTTTTTAACAACACTAAAAGTATTTTAGGAACAATTAAATTAAATATTAATTGATTTTTAATTGCGTGTCGTTTCTGCTGGAACAGTTAAAAAAATAATTCTATACTTAGAGTATTGTAATACTAAAACCAACTAATCAATAAATTTCGTAAGAGTAGATATTGTTGAATGAATTAAACACGTATTGCAGAATTTGTTTGGAAATAAAAAAAAAATATTGACAACGCTGAAAACAAGCACCCTAAAACATGTTTTTTAATTAAAAATTGGACCCAACTCACCAACAAACATGCCGAATAATAACAACAACATTTTTAATATCTCACTTCACTGTTTTTCTGTCACATTATTTAATTATTTCACACCATAGTAAGTATAAACTAAGTTAGCTCCAGATTTCACATTACTAAACTCACGATTGTATTCGTCGGCGCGACGCCGAAGGGACGTGCGGTCAGTGCGCGCGTCAGTTGTCAACTGCCAGATGTTAGATGATAAGATACTGGCTTGGGGTTGCTAGTTTCGATCCATGAATTCCTCGAATTTGTTTTAAATTAGATATCTTTTTGGCGCGTTCTTTTGGCAATAAGGGTTTTCTAATAATATTAAAACATTTTTTCTCAAACCCGTATAAAAGCACGATGCTGACGTATAAATCTAGATTTAAAATTATGACATTTTAATTAGAATTAGTTCTTAGAAGAAACTATACACTATACACAAGACTGTATATTATACAGTCTTTTCATCATCATTTGGCTACGGCGTAGAATCTGCTACAACTATGGCTACGAGAACTGCTACGAACCTTGAACTAAAGATAATTATTAAAATTTATACTTAGTAATGATTGATAATCAATGATTTACCAATTTTTTGGGAAACCACCCTAAATTTTGGCAACCCATATTTAATTGAGAGCCGGCCGGCCGGCGCGCGCCTGCGTACTGCACCAGTGACATTTTTACAAAAACAATATGTTGACACCGTTGACATTTTATTTTTGAACCTCGGCGTTTTGTGTTTTGTTTTTATCGTTTTACGTTAAAAAGTGTAGTTAATTAATATCCGCGGAACCAAATTTTGGTAACGTCGTCTAATCTCGGAGGACAGAGGCTAAAATGGGGACTAGGATTACTACGTGAAAGATGTACCAACAAATTGTTTTCCAGTTTCGCATATTTAACAATAAAGATCTATAATTATTAAATAAGAAAATTTGAAAAAGCAACTGATACGAATGCGATTCGAACCCACGATCTTCGACGTACCGTGTCGACGCTCGAACCGCTGAGCCACCGTATCCCACCAGCATCAGTCGAAATTTCAAATCTCTTTTTCTACGCCTAGGGCGTAGGAAAGATCTGAATTTTTTAAATCCGCGACCTATTGGTTAATCTGGGCGAGTCGTGATAGCCTAGTGGTATAAAAATTGAGTGGCTAGTGGGAGGTCTTAGTTTCAAATCCAAGGCGCGCACATCTGACTTTTAATCAGTTATGTGCGCATAAATACTTGCTCCGTGCCTCGAAAATCACATAAAACCACGTGGTCCTCATCTCTCTCTGATAGATTACAGTCCCATTGGACTATTTAAAAAAATATTTATTTAATGCTTTAATACAGAATAATGTATAAGGCGGACTTAATGCCATTGGCATATGACTATGCATTTGACTATATGAGTGAAGAAATTGCCAGTGTGCCTGTGTTAACGCACGCAATTAGTAGTTGGCTAATCTCCATTAAGATTGGCTGCTGTGACCGAAATACGGTCACCACCATACCCGGGTTACCTTAACGTGTGAGTCAAACTTGCATTGGCTAGTTTTATTAAATATACATATACATTTTATTTGTTAAGCATTTTCAAATTATGTTGTTGATTCCAAAAACCACATCTGCACTTTAATGGCAACAAATCAATCAAGTCAATGTAATCTTGAGTGAGTTATTTTACTTAATAACAATTAATATTCAGTTAAGCTGTAACTGACAAACAGTTGACTAATCTTTAAACTTCCAGAAAACGTAAACCAATTCAATAAGTAACTACACAAACCTTCGCAACTGCAATAATTGAAATTTATGAAATATGCTCACAAATAGACTTGCAACGAGTTTGAAATGGTGCGTAAGCTTGATCTTAATCAGAAAAGGGAGAACTTAAGTCCCGCCCACCTGCAGCCGTCCCAGACAATTAGAGCAACGGTGTGCTAACGTGCGTCCAGTGTGGGCGCATGTTTACAGCAAAAATAAGCTTTGCGAGCATTTGAATAGAAAATTTGCAAGCTGAACCATTAAACTCCTTTATTTGAAAAGAGGAATTGAACCTGTCGCAAGTTGTTGACGTGGCTCAAAATGCTGCCCAGCTTAAAATAAAATTAGCTTAGACATAACCTTTCTTCATCGTATAGTTGATGAACAACCTACTGTCAGAGTTTAAACCGCCCGTAGGCCTCTGACAAGGCTTTATACAGCGTTGAAAAACCTCTCAGGTGCGCTGTTGTGTATGTGGTGTCCTCACGACGTTTTCCCTTACCATTTTAGCAAATGATATTTATTTCTAAAACACCCATGAATTCTAAAAAATAGAGGTGCGTGCCTGGGTTTTGAACCTTCGACCTTTGACTTGGCAGTCCAACGGTCATACCACTAGGTTATAACAGCTTCAAATTATTCAGCTTGAGCTTATTAAATGGGACTGGGCAGAACATGTCCGCAGCACGTTATACTGTAGGCTCGTTAATCTCAAGTCTGGCGCCCTGAGACAGTGAGACGCGGTCGCGGCAGGTCACGCAGGAGATGGCGGGATGAACTAGATAATTTCCTTCCTGGTAGGAAACGAAATATCGCGAGTCATAGAGAAAAAGGATGTCTTATGCTGCAAAATTTTAGGCTAATAATAATAATAGTGAATTTTTTTTAAATCCTTTCTTGGCCATCTTGGGTATTTGAGGACTATGTTTTCCAAATGTCACGTTTCTAGGTCTACTGGTTTTCCAGAGATATGCCTAACAGGCGTGCATAAGGAAGTTTTCATGTCTAGTCTCTTAAGAGGACCCAGAATCTGGAGGGAATGTGCTAATGGTGATCACTGGGGTGATTTTGGTGAAGTAAGAATCCCACATTCCCCGGTCTTTCCCGCCGGAGGCCGGGTGCTTTTTGAAGGTTTTCTCCCGTAATCAAAAAAGAAAAGGTACTGGTTTAGGTTGTGAGTTGCCTGTCAGTCAGTCACGGTACTGTTTAATATGTATTGGAGAGGACAAAATACCACCATAGAAAATCACAACAGACATTGAAAAGAGTAAGTAGTTCTCAAAAAAAAGAAAACTGTATTCTTTTTCTTTTTTTAACCTGTTCTTGCAGCACGGATTGCATTTACTGTTCCGTTCCTTTTTTCACTTATCCACTTGATTTGATTGTGAAAACGCTAACTCAATCCGTGTTGTATTCAGAATGCTCCCAAAATGTTGATTGCTTTCTGGAATGTTCTCTTGATTCAGTTCAAAGTTCAGTTCGAAGGTATTTTAGTACCTACCAACCGAAAATGTTCTTAAATAAGTTTTTCTAAAAACTACGTTTTTAACCAAGTTTCCAAACGTATGTGCCAAAAATTGTATCTGTGCTGTTGACCGTTGAAGAGTTCCTTAATCTGGAGTTAATTCTGAATGTCGATTTAGGTCATGCTTACCATAACAATGCATTATCATCGGAACTGTAGTTCAGTTCAACTTAAAAAAAATCAACTCCTTAAGATAAGAAGTTCTAATTCAGCTTGCAAGATTCCACCCGAAAAAACATAATATATTGCAAGTTAAATAAAAACTTGTAAAAATCTGAAGGATTTTGACGCTACGTTGCTTTCACTGACCTTAAGAAACATTGTTGAGTTTGCTCTCACACGTGTGCACTATCTTCTGTTTAATTAGAAAATCACTGTTAAGATTAACCTCTGTGATCAAAATTTGGTAAAGAAGAGAGCCATCAATTAAATTCGCATTATAAACTGCATATTTTCGAACAATACAAGCGGCAATTTTCGCATAAATAATACATTTGAATATGCAATAATTCACTATAATATCTAGGCCACAAGCAATTTTAGATAATGGTCAAAACATTTTCCTATAATGTCTGTCTTATTAAATATTAACCATTCGTTAATTTTAGGATGGGGACTCTATAAATTATGCTCATTGGCTTTATATCAACGGATGCTGTGAATTTTGTATGAAACTATTATTGTTTGTCTGTTGTTGTGATTTCGATCCTAACTATTAATTATTAGGACGTTGGAGCAGTGATAGCCCGGTGGTTTGACCGTTGGACTACCAAGTCAAAGGTCATAGGTACGAAATACAGGTAAGCATCTAAAGCATCTCTGACTTTTCGAATTTATGTGCGTATTAGAAGTAAGGAAGATATTATAGTGAAGAAGGAAGATATAGTGAGGAAACCAATACACCTGAGAGATTTTACAACGGTGTGTAAAGTCATGTCAGAACTTACGAGCGGTTTAAACTTTTACACCAGGTTGTTCATCAACCATACGATATAGAAAGATTAGTTATAATTACGTTGTTTAAATTTACTTATGTTTTATCACGCAAGACCAGAGCCTCTAAGATCCTAAAAGTGAACACCTTACTAGCCGTTGACTAATCTCCACTGGTATTGGCCGCTTTGACCGAAATTTGGATGGAAGGGTTGTCTGCCACTAAGCCAGTCACAGTACTGTTTTATAGGTAAAGATTACAGACAGAAATATCAATTGTATTAATTCTTCTTCTTATCATATGGTTGATAAACAACCTGATGTCAGAGTTTAAACCACCTGTAGGCCTCTGATATGGCTTTACGCACTATCGAAAAATCTCTCAGGTGTGCTGGTTTCCTCACGATGTTTTCCCTCACCGTTTTGCGAGTGATAATTAATTTATAATACGCACATAACTTACAAAAAGTCAGAGGTGTGCGCCTTGGGATCGAACTCGAGACCTCTGATTTTTCAGTCGGCGGACATACCACTAGGCTTTCAGTGTTATTATTATACACATTATAACGGCACTGAAATATTATAATTTTATTTATTTGTATACTTAATTAATAAATTCATTGTTTAATTTTATTTACTGAATATCATAATTCTATTTATTTGCACAGACGCACGTCGCTATTCGCTCGCCAAATCTGAGTTAATCATATTTATCAAAATCTTTAAAAAAAAATGTGCTCACTCCCTAAGCCCAAACCGACAAAAAACGCCGACTAAGAAAATCACGACACAAGGCCAAGGAGGTAATAATTTAAAAATGTAACTCCCAATTTTTGTCACGAAATCCGTAATAGAATCGAGTATCTCTGAGCCTCGTACGTCGAGATTAAGCCCGTGTATTTGCCCTCAGAATTTAACCATAATATATTTTGGCCTCAGCTTTAAAAAAAGGGAGTTCAGCAATTTCTTCCGTTATTTGACTTTGCACTTAACTTTGGAGCAATTTGAACAAAAAAAACTCGAGCCTTTAATAGAAAGGATAAATCGGTCAACTGGAATAGGGCTGTGTTATGGCAGCTTAAGGTCTTCGCCCACTAACACGTTCCGAAACCAGACAGCATTCTGTCACAGTCACACCAACTCACCTCAGAGGCTAAAGTCTGGCTAACCAGTCTTGATTTTAAAATATAAGAAGACCATACATTACATACAATCAGAAAAAGCCATGCGATAATAACAATACAGTCACAAAAATTTTGGGTGCATGGGTTCTTACCCTTTTCACCACCAAAACGAATACTAAAAGTGGTTGTGCATCAGAGTATAAACCGCTTGAAAGCACTGGACGATCACGTCACGTAGCGTGCTTGTGTTAGCTGTGTCGGGTGTGGTACTGATATGGCCGTGTCTTCAAGACGAAGTTTGAGTTTGCAAGCCACATTAAAGATAATCATCATTAGAACGTCAAGACATAGAAGGAGTCGCCATAGCCGACCGCGGCGCGATGTGGAATTATGACAATGGAGTAGTAGATGCCAACTCATAGGAATTTATACAAACTATATTACTACTATTTTTATTATATACAATCTATATTTCTTTGCATATTGTGTCGGGACGGTACGGACCGGTGACACAAAAGGATAGTGGATGAAGACCTTTAGCGATTGAATGACGGTGAATTGAATTTGAATGTTTCAGTTATAAATAAGCTTGTAGCCACATTCATTTCCGTGGCTATACGGTTTAGCACTAATCGGCACAGAATACCACAATAAAATAACTGTATTCGTACCGGTGGCAGGCCTACTATAAATTCATCATCATCATCATCATCATCATGATTCATCAACCTATAGCAGTCCACTGCTGGACATAGCATAGCACTGCATGCCATTGAGCACGATTTTTGGCTACTCTCATCCAGTTCGTGCCAGCCACCTCGCGAAGATCGTCACTCCACCTAGCCTGAGGGCGTCTTACACTACGTTTGCTGATCCATGGAACTCAAGAACTACTATAAATTATGACGACTTAATACAAATGTATTACGTAGGATTGATTGGCTTGTCCAGTTGTTAGGAGCTAGGCACGCCACTAATTCGTACTGTTGTGTTTCATAGGGTCAGTGAAAAGTACTACAGACTACAAACAACAAATTCTTGAACTTTAAAATATAAAACACTTTTAAATAAATAATATGAAATACCTAGAAACACTTATTTCAATAAAAAAAAATATTTTTGGAATATTGCATCGAGAATGAACGGATAGTATTCTAAAGCATTAACCATATCAACATAATTTTCAATATGAGTAATACACATACAAGCATAAAACAGATTGCAAGACGCTGAAGAGCGAGACGCATCATTTAATCCTAACCAAGAATGAGGGAGAGAAAAAAATAAATTTGCATACAGTAGTGTGTCATTTATATGCAGATGCGCCGAGCCAATTATGCAGAGAACTATAATTCCCACTAGTGGGCAACAAGAATTAGATTAACGTAAACGATGCAAGCGATCCATCGGTAAGTCTTTATAAAGATGAAGTCTGGATTGGATTTTTATATTTTTTTTTATAAATTTGAATCTCGAACAGGTTTTGCATTCGAAAATGTATCGATTTTGTTTATGGCAGTTTAATTTTTTAACTTAAGTCTCTAATTAGTAGATCCGGTGATAACTATTCGAGTGTGAAAGGTACGAGTAAGTACCTTTTCAACGCGCTCCCGCCATATCTGGACCCGCCAATGGTGTAAGCAGGACCCGCCGACATCAGAATCTGAGAAATAAAAGACGGGTGTAAAATACGAGACTCAATAGACTTTTGTTGAGTTCGAATCTAGTCGGGTAAATCTAACACGAACAGTGCACCACTTTGCCATCAAAATGCTTTGAACGATGCTACGTGCGTAGGAGCGCGGCTAGCGCTACGTTCTACGCCGGGTGCAAGCGATTCTTACCTTAAAAGTGGTGCACCGGCTTTGTTCACGATAGTACCAATGTGACTTTCTAAATGTTATATTATGTCTTATATTTCTTAGTTAATCTAAGACACCACTGACTAACAGTGAAGGAAAACTTCTTGAGAAAATTTGGACTTAATAATCTGAACACACAGTGAGCTACCGTGGTGATAATGCTCAATCTCTCTCTGTATGAGAAGAGGCTTTACCCTGCAGTGGGACAGTTACACGTGAACGTGTTTATTATTAAGTATATTTTGAATGTAACGAATACCTAATTATACTAAAATCACAAAAAAACATTACAACGACGAAGTTTTAAAGCTTGTAAGTAAATTTAGTACTTAGGTACTTCTACATTCTGTTTTTCTTACAAAGTGCTTATTTCAACTTTGATGTTTTTTTAATATTATATTTTTGTATTCTTACTTTCACCAATGAGTGCCTACATTTTGTGATTGGAGTCGTGATAGCCTAGTGGTGGTGACCGTTGACTGGCAAGTCAGAGGTCTTGGGTTCGAACCCAAGGCGCACCTCTGACTTTTCGTAAGTTATGTGCGTTTTATAAATTAATTATCACTCTCCATGCCTCGGATAGCACGTTAAGCTGTCGGCCCCGGCTGTCAACTGTAAATCTTTGACAGTCAAGACAAGTCAAGTCAAAAAAGGCTAGGCAGATGATGATGAGTGCCTACGTTTACAGCTTGATTGTTTACTTATTTCAATGTATAAGAGCTAAAATATTATTAATATAAGAGGCTTTAATTAGACAGAAGAGATCTTAACGTGTTTCAAGAACACTACAATTTGTGTTTGAGTCAATAGGCATCATAAAGGCATGAGTACTCTACCATAGACTACAAATACAATCCCGTATACTATTAAATTCATGAGCATTGCTTATTGTTGCAAAAAACCTCTCAGTTAAGTTAAACGAAAAAAAAACGTCATCTTAATTACGTTAAAAAAAATTATGTGTCGAGCCTCTTATTTATATTATGCTAAGTTCTTTCAATTAATCATTAGCTAATTGATCGAACACATAGTTTTTTAATGTCATACGTCATACCCTCAAACAACAAGGTAACAAATTAATGTCAAATAAAAAAAAGGTGTCAGAAAAGTGTCAAATAATTGCTAAATTTTAAAAAAGTGTGAAATAAAAATTACATTCAATAAAAATTGTCAAATTAATGTTTAACGTTCTTCTGTGATGTCATTACAATTCCTTTGTACCAGGTGGTACAGTCAACAGCAAAAGCAGTTGATCAAAATCAGAAATTCAATACTAATGAACGGAGTTCGCTAAATATATGGCAGCTGTACTAGTAGTAAATGTTTGGTATAATTTACAATCACATACTTTTGAATCACTTCGACGCCACACAGTTCTGACTCGAACTCCGTTCATTAGTATTGAATTTCTGATTTTGATCATCTACTTTTGCTGTTGACTGTACCATTTTATCTACATAAATATTGTCACTTGTAAAGACATCATCATCTTGTCATTGTCCTAAGCTTTGTCTCGCTTCAAGCCGTCGACTCTCCTTGTCCGTTTTCTCCATTGAGCAGTGTGCTTTTTTTGCGTCGATTTCCGCCTCTTTTAAGTCTTTTTGGACTGTCGTCAACCATGTGGCGAGGGGTTTTCCACGTCCTTGCTTCGTCGTGGGAATGTTGGTAGCTGTCTTCACGATATGGTCTTCGGGACATTTCGATCCATGACAACAGCGTAGGCGTATTTCTAATTTTTTTGTGATTTTTTTTACATGTTAACTTATTAAATATAATTATTTAATAAGAAATTTGAAAAAACAACTGATACGGATGGGATTCGAACCCACGATCTAAAGCGTACTGTGCCGACGCTCTAACCACTGAGCCACCGTATCCCATTAGAATTTATCGAAATTTCAACTATAATATACTACTACAGTACTACTACTATCAACATTTTTTTCTTTCTACGCCTAGGGCAGTAGATTTTTTCAAATTTCAAGTTTAGTTGTTTTTTCAAACTTCTTATTAAATAATTGTATTTCTTTAAGTTTATCTGTTATAGGAGCGATTTTAAAACTACCCCGGATGTATCCATTTCTAACTTTATCCTACTTGTAAAAACATAAATCATTAAAAATATACCATAATTTTACTATGACAATTTACAACTCTCTTACTTCACTTACAAAAGGGTCGGAAACAAAGCGATACCACGCTATGCTATGCTAAACACGCGATCCACAATATTTATAGGCGCCTTACTTTTTCCGGCAGTTTAAAAAAACATGTCTTGCAGTTTTTAATTTGTTTATTTTTTGTTAACTGATTTTTAAAACACGTGCCAGCGATGTAGTTGCATTTTTAACAACCACTTTAAGCTTTGTAAGTAGCTTTTTTTGGTTGTTAAAAATGCTAAGAGATATTTAAAAATGCGAAAAGATATTTACATTGTATTTCATTTAAATTTATGTTTTTATACAAAGAAGATTTTTTTTATATAGCCCTTAGATTTCTTACTGTGTCGTGAAGTTACGGTAATACATAATTGTACCTACAATGCAAAAAAAAAAATATTGGTGCTAATATTGATCTTTTTTTGCCGTTATAAAAAAGAAAGAAATTAAAATATTTGTTTTATTTGGTACTACCAAAAACAGGAGCACACAATTAGGATATAAGATTCAATACTGTTGTTATAGGCCGGCCAAGCTAGCCTACTTTTGATGATAAATTTGTAATTCCACTAGAATTTATAATTTTTCTCGGAACAAACAATCACGATGAAATTAATGAAATAATTCCTGTCATTTTTAACCTTTAATAATAAATTATTATGTTTTTTATTCCTGTACAGTTATTAAAAATTTTCTTCTGAGTTTATAATAAGATATTCTGAACTTTTAATAAAATTTGGCTAGCTTTTTTTAATTAAGTTCAAAATAGCTACCTTTACATTTTTCAGGGTTCCATACCTAACAGGGAAAAACGGATAGCTTACTATAATCGATGGATTACAGGAGTGCGGTTTTTCTCAATTCTTTTTTAAAAAAAGACTACTTCGCATGCGCGGTCCAAACGCACCATTTTGTTTTTTAATAGTACGTTGTTTTGCTATTTATTTCCTTCCAAGTATGTCGAAAAACATATTATGCCACTCGGGTGGTAGTACAACAATTACTATCCGGCCATTATAGCCCGAGCTACAGGTAAGTTAAATAGTAGATATGTATTATTTATATTTATACTGGAAATATTTGATCCACAATTGAAATCCACTTGACTTGGCAATTTTTCTGAAATTATCTTTTGTGTATCAATTCTAGCTTTATAGTATTTTGAGCTCAATTATATTTTATTTTTGACATTTTATATCAATTTATTTATATCTAAAAATGTGGTAATAAAATAAATAATTTAAAAAATCAAATCCCGACTGCAAATAATGCACTAAAATACCGAAAAGATATTTACAAACAAACAAATATACAAGATATTCGCGAAACACATAACTCTTCTGTGGCAGTCGGGTAAAAATACCGCCTTAAGTTATAAAACAACCTGTCTATTTTGTTCCTCTGACTTACTCTCGCTTGAGAATCCGGTGTTCCTTAACGCGAATGTAACTCGCACTTTCCCGGTTTTTACTTTCCCGGTTTTTATTTAATAGAAGCGGGAAGCGTAAGCGGTATTAAATATGAGGTGTCAGACAGAAAATGTTCTATATTAGTAACGCAAATCTTTTTAATTTGAACACCTACAATATTAAATGTTCAGTATTTTAGCTACGCCGGTTTTTATTTTTCTTCTACATGCAATATTACGACTACAAAACTGAACTTCGACAAGCCGTCTTCTTTTTCATCGTATGGTTGATGAACAACCTGGTGTCAGAGTTTAAACCGCCCGTAGGCCTCTGTCACGGCTTTACATACCGTTGAAAAATCTATCAGGTGTAGGTATGCTTTCCTAACGTTTTCCTTTACCGTTTTTAGCTTAGTGATATTTAACTTTCGCTCTAACCGCTAAGCCACCGTATCCTACCAGCATCAAGAAATAACGACTGATGCTGGTAGGGTACGGCGGCTTAGCGGTCAGAGCGTTGTACGCCGAAGATCGTGGGTTGAAATCCCATCCGTATCAGTTGTTTTTTATTTTCAAATTTTCTTATTAAATAATATTTGTAAAGTGCTATTTATTTTTCCCATCGAAAAATAAATCTTATTATAATGACGTCATTGTTGTTATCACGCGTCGATTTGATACCCCTTAAAATCTTGTCTCTCTTTCTCACAGTACTTGTTAAAGGAAGAGCCGAGAGGCTTTCATTATTTCCTTCACCGGTCCTAATGAAACTTGCAGACGAACTTCATAATCAACCTCAAAATCTTGGGAATTTCAGACGATCGACGAAACTTAATGCATACCACAGCTGAGGGCAGAGTTTTAGTTTAAAAAGTAGAGGCCGCATCGTTTGTCTCGTTACTGAATACCTCGGCCTCTCCTCGGCTTGTGAACTATGTTCGTAGTGTGGTTTTAGTTTTAGTTGTGCTATTGTAGGCGTAGTTATAACGATGGTCGCGCGATGGTCGTTAGTTTTGAACGGCGATTAACTGAGGCATGTTTGAAGAAACGGACGGGCGTACTGATCGATGTTGTTGATGATAGGTTTTAAATGAAACGAAATTGCTTTTACTGTAAGATCAAATCTCTATATTGTCCTACTTTGCAGTAGGACAGTATAGAAAAAATGGAGTTATACCCCGAGGGTATGGTAGGGTAGCGGTAGAGTAGGACAGGGGTAGAGTAGTGTAGGGTAGAAGTAGAGTAGGATAGGGTAGAAAAGGCGTAGAGGTATCATAATCACGCGTACAAAGTTGCACCGGGCAGCTAGTCATTATATAATATTCATTAATGTAAATCCTGTCATCACCACGTCAAACAAATTCACTTCCAATACTACGATAAGCGTTGGGGTCCAACGATCCAACAATCAGTTGTTTTTAAACTATAAACCTCTAGAACTCAGTTTGAGGGACTTCTCAGCGACTATCGTGAGGCTAAATGGTTCAGTCGCAACGTCGCAACATTTATGCAAACTTCGCTCCTTACTTTACAAAGAACAAACTTTAACTTATGAGATTTTGTGGTTTTTTCTTTTTATAAATTGCATCGAACTGAATACTGGTAGCTAAGAAAGTTATCTAATACTTAGATACCTTACCGGCTTTGAATAACCTTTTTTTCTATCCAATCTACTAACAACTAACAATATACCCACTTACAAAAAACAAAAACTTGCGCGTGCACTACATCACGCCTGTGTTCCCTAGAGGAGGTAGGCAGAGATTAATGCAGAACACCCACGTTACACTGACTAATATACATAAGTCCCATGTAATAGGGGGCGAGACTATTGTCATTAACCGGGCACAATTCTAGACTCCGTGCTGCTACAAAAAATTTCCTAATGGAAAAACCCAATAACACTTTATCCGACCCGGGGATCAAACCCCGGGGACCTCGTGCTCAGCAGTCACGCTTGCTACCTCTAGACCAACGAGGCAGTCAGTTCTTTAAGAAGATATCATAAAATGCATTACTTTTGAAACTAATTTTGTAGTCATCTACCCTATTGTTTCCTTTTCAATAGCACAATCAGAGAAAACAAATAAATTACGCCAATCAGTGCAAAAGCCATAAATTTCACTTTAAAGTTCAATTAGTTAAAACAATTAAAATACGTCAATCAATGCCGACGCTATGAATAAACTTTCGGAATTCCTGGACGGCAGCGCCATCTTCTCCTCAAAATGAATGTCGAAACGAACCATAGAAGCTGATATAGGTACGATGCATGACTAGATGAAAGAGATGAAAATAGGATTTGATGTAAGTTAGAGTGACACAGCAGATTAATGCAATGTAGTACTAGCGAGTTAGCGACCCGCCCCGGCTTCGCACGAGTGCAATATACATATAAACCTTCCTTAAGAATCACTCTATCTATTAAAAAAACCGCATCAAAATACGTTGCGTAGTTTTAAAGATCTAAGCATACATAGGGACAGACAGACGGCGGATAGCGACTTTGTTTTATACTATGTAGTGAAGGTGATGAGATTTTGTAACTAAGGAGATCTGCATTTTTTTTGGAAGCTCGTAATTACAAATCCCACATGAATTGATAAGATTCGTATTTACATATTTGATGGGCAAATAAGTTGATAAATGTGGGGGCGATCGCGTGATTTTAAAATGTAAAATATCTACAAATGCTTGCAGTTACGTTTGCATTCAGTTGCTATTGTGATCATCATCTGCCTAGCCTTTTCCCAACTACGTTGGGGTCGGCTTCCAGTCTTACCGGATGCAGCTGGATACCAGTGCTTTACATGGAGCGACTGCCATCAGACTGCCACAACCCAGATACTGGGTTACACGATAGCCCTTGCTAAGACTGGTTGTCAGACTTTCGAGCTTCTGACTACCCGTTACTGTGGACATGATTTAATACTAAATAAAGGTATCGTTCTGCTTACTCTTTGTCGAATGTTTGCCATATCATTTAATTTTATAAAGTTTGATCAAATGTGCCGTTACAATATTGAAATATTGAAATTGTAAATCAATTATTTACCGACGTTCCTATTGAACGAGGTTTCAGTGAAAGCGATTTGCGAGGTTGGAAGGAGGCCATGTGTCCTTCGTTATGGTGGTGATGATGCATGGAGGCAGAAGAAACGACTGCTCACGTTCTCCTGGAATTTAGCAGAGTGGACAAATATTTCGGGTCACGGGAGACCCTCCAAGAAGCCATCACCAACGCGAAAGCCCTGGGGGAATTCATGGCGGATTTCACGAAAAAAAAACTGCTGTAACATACATTATATTCACATAACTCAACAAAATGTATGGAACAGCTTTTTTTTGCGATTTCAGGGTTGGTCCCATAGTAAAGTTTGTTGATAATGATGAGTTTAATGACCCCAATTTCAGGTTGTCAGTGTTTTAAAAATAATCCTGTATATCTTTATGTATCTAAAACCTGCTTGTTTGCAGCGTAGTTGACCTTTCGGAAGATTTTAGTAAAAAATATTTTTTATAACACCCCTCTTTTTCGTCGTGGTAAAAAAAAAACTTTCAATTTGTGAGCTTGTACTTATAGTATAGGCAGATTTATATACATAATTAGTCATAAATTCTTCAAAGAGCTTTTCTGTGTGACCAAGATCAACTTGTCGTTTGATCATTCGAGTGCGCATAGTACAGTGGCGCACAGATGCACACTTCATCTTTTACATAACAATTTTCGTATTCCCTTTGCGCGGTACGTGCAGTAGTGTTCCTTTCGGTACAGGTGGTGACAGAATTGATTTAGTTTCCTATATGTTTCGTGTCTGAGATTTTGTTTATTTTACTTTGGAATTTATGTGAGAAGTAGGAATGTGATTGAGTGTAAGATAAATACATTACGTTAAAGAATAAAAGACGTTCGGAAAGGAAAGTCCTTGAATTGATGGGAGCATTATTTTTAAACGTATTAGAATACGTACTAGAATTTTGAAACAAAATGCTACTGAAATTTTCTATTTATATAAATCTTAATACAAACTCTGAGAATTAAGTTTGATAAAATAGCAATAAGATCACACCACTACTGTCAGTAAATATATTCAGTTTTATTACCGCAAGTACTTGGTAGCTATTAACTATTAGCTGGCTAAGCCGTCGTTGTACAAACTTTAAGTAAGATTTAGTCCAGAACATGACTAAATGCAAAACTCTAATAACTCGCAAAATAATTCCCACAACTTCCTTTACTATTCATAAAATCAGAAAATCGTTTTGCTCCTCGAATTATAACGTAAAACTTTTGAACTCGCCAGTACGCTTGGGGCTGACTTGCCAAAGAACGCCAGTCCTTCGCTTTGACTCGCTTTCCGTATTAAATTAACTTTTGTTTTGCACTGTACCGCGAGTACAGTTCGACTGTTGGCGTTGCATGTATTTGCTGTTTTCGTGTAGCGGTGAATACTACACGTTGGTGTTTTTTGTAAATACCTTTTTTTTAAGTGTTCAGAACATTGTTAAACAATGTTTTATAGGAATGTTGCTAACACTTTGTGAAACTGGAGTTATAATAATGTTTGTATAATACAATATAATTAATTTTAAAAATCAGCTGTCCCATACATTTTGTTGAGTTACGTGAACATAAATGTATGGAACAACTGATTTTTTATGCGATTTTAGGGTTGGTCCTATAGTAAAAGTCGTTCATAATGATGAGTTTAATGACACCTTTTAGGGATGCTGGTAATTTACAAATAACCCTGTATAAATTTAAATAAATAAATATAAATACATTATCAAGCATACTATGCGAACGATATAGTTTTAAAATTAGTAAAAAGAAAACAAACCCGCTCATAATCGATTTTTTATTTAAAAAAAAATCTTATAAAAATTTGAACTACAAAAGGCCAGTAATTTCGTGGAAAAACGAAATCCAACTACTGCAACATACG
Source organism: Protodeltote pygarga (assembly GCA_936450705.2). Taxonomy (NCBI): domain Eukaryota; kingdom Metazoa; phylum Arthropoda; class Insecta; order Lepidoptera; family Noctuidae; genus Protodeltote; species Protodeltote pygarga. The sequence goes on from OW388258.2 coordinate 1,288,511, forward strand.
AGTACGTCAACCATCAACGACATTAATTCTTCAATGTCTAAAGGTAAGTATTCTCAAGTCAGATACGATACTTATTCATATTTAACTAGGCACTTCAGAATTGCCCCCCATTGCTACCAAGTGTCTATAAAAAAGCTACCGAAACGGTATCCAAATATCTCCCACACGAAATTTAAGTAAAGGCTTAGGACATAAAGAGCACACTTTATGTGAACTAGTAGTTGTTAATATCCCTTCCAATTTAAGTCCCTATAAAAATGTCGAATGTTACCCATTTTTATTATATTGATTTTGTCCTGAATTATCGATGGGGACCTATTTTGTTTGCAAATTATTTAAGAGTACGATAATATTTATTTGATGAATAATATAAAATACTGTGTAGTTATTGGGTATATTTAAACAACTTAATTTATGTAATAATTCTATACTAGGTATTCCATCTTTCTTATAGAATCTGGAATTATAATAATATATTTGGATGCCAATTTCTGTTTGCGCGTTGTTTTCTGGGACAATAAATATTTTTCTTTCTTTCTTTCTTCGATAATCTCTTATTTAAATGGACAAAGACAACATTAAGTTAAACTGTTTTTTCTGTTAGTGAATCGTTTTTTTTTTAAATTTCTATTTGTTTAATATCTAGCTATTGACGAGCTTGTTTAAATTAGGGTTTTTTTTTCGGTGTGTACTTATTTATTATCAATGTTTAAAGGCAAAGCAGAAATCCCCTGCATAAAAATCAATATCAACGATAAAATAATCATGTCGTTAAATAAAAAATCTAGTATTAAGCTTCGCACAATAAACTCGATTGTCTTACTGAATCCTGATTTATATCCAATCTGAGGCCGTTCCGATACTTGCTTATTTATTCTATGAGTGGGCCGGAAGGGCGCTCGACCGGATGCGGTGGTTTACCGGCAGTTGGCTCGAGGTATGAGCGGTAGCGATACTATTTATGTCTCAAACTAGACGACATGGCGACAGAGGCAGCGGTATAATAGCGGTAGCCGCGCGATGGTGGCACGACAGCGGAGCGATGGCGGCACCACAACGGTATAATAGTGGGTTTGGTAGCAGAACGTCCCATTCCCAAACTCGTCACTCTGTTTCAGATGGTCCCATTCCCAGACAGACCTATTCCCAGATCGTCCCATTCCCAGTTTGTCCTATTCCCAGATCGTCCCATTCCCAGTTTGTCCTATTCCCAGATCGTCCCATTCCCAGATGGTCCCAGGGATGGTAGATTTACCAATGGGACCATCTGAAACAGAGTGACGAGTTTGGGAATGGGACGTTCTGCTACCAAACCTAATAGTGGTATGACAGCAGCGTAATAGTGACACGACAGCCGTTCAATGGTGACTTGACAGCGACGCGATACGGTAAGATAGCGACGCAATGTCGACGGCGAGGTGCGGGTGTGATGCATAAAAATGAATACGTAATTACATACAGTTCTTTATGGCAGTGGCATGGAAGAAGCTCTGACTGCTATGCTGTACGCTGACACCGAGAAAAGGCCGCTGTGACCGCAATCGCTGGTGTCGTTCCCCGCATCAATAATCATTTAAACGGCTTCAAACCTTAATAGTGTTTCTTTGGAAAATCAAAGGCATTCATAAGAATACCCGTGTTACCCTCTTTTCATTCATAATATCATGTTCGTCCAATATAATGGCTATCATGACAAAATCGCTGCACACTTTGGCATTGTATACATAATTTGTATGTTTTTTTACTACTTTTTCTTTTAACTTAGACCAACTTCTTTAATGGAAACATATTATTTAGGGCGTAGTTCCTGTGTCAGAAATATTGGTTCGGTACGCAACGCGTTTATTGGAGGCGTCACTTTTACCAAACTACCCTCCTTCGTGGTGACCTGATGATTGTTGAAGTACCTACCCAACAATTGTGAGAGGTTAAGGGTCTTTTTCACAGTTTCCTAGGCAAACTACTGGGTCAATTAAAAAAAAGGATAAACTTTATATAAAATAGTCGGTCAGGTTATTAAATATCACTTTACGCTATAAGTAGTGAGTCTAAAGCCTAGATTCACAGTCTACAGATAGGCTCTACCTACTAGGTAAATTTAAAAAAAAATAGAACAGATTTTCAATTTTTTAATTTACATGATGATTACAGATTATGTGTTGAGATGTACATGTCTTTAACGAATGCAATTACTATCTGAGTTGATAGCTGGGCAGGGTTACAAATCTCTTATTGGAAGTGACGACAATCCGACACGACAGGAGAAAAATCAGGCGCAGAGCCACATGCTTTCCGAGGCACGGAGTAAGTGATATAATTCATAATAATATGCACATAAATTTTAACACTCGTTGAATCACAAAGTAAACGGTGTACAAACGTACAGAATTGAGAACCTCCTCCTTTCTAGAAGTCGGATAGAAACAGAATCACTCAAGCTACATTTACAGCCATTCCAAAACTTCTAAGTCGAAGGCGGATTTTTATTCTATTACCAAATTCCTTAATCGTTTCGTACGAAAGTTTACTTCGCCCCTAGAGGGGCAATCATCCCCAGTTAGGGCAGTTATCGTTTCTGCGGCTCTTCTAAATGCTATTACGTACTACTTTTATGTGTAGAATTATTCTTTTCATTCCAAAGTTTGAATCAACAGACGGATTATGCCGACATTTTCGCGATTATTTCTCAGAAATATTATTTCTGTGGTCTGTGGTTTAATGCGATTAGTTTTTGTTTGTTTATTTCGACGTGTTTTGTTTGTCTTTGGGTTCTTTCTTTGATCGTATGGTGGTCTTCTTCTTAGCGTGTTGATGGCAATCTAAATTGTGTCAGCCCAGAACTGGGCTACGAGATTAGCGCTTCCAGTAGCGTTCATCAGTTTCTGTAAAGAACAAACGACAGGGCATGAAGGGCAAGATATTAAGTGCCCCATCGTTTGTGGGACAGCACCATATTTACACTCCTTGGCAGAGTCATGGTGGTGAAAAACGTAGTGTAACATACACTGCAGCATTTGCTTGTAACAGAACATCGAGCCGTTCGCTGCTTTGTTTCAACGTGTTACTAACCAACGAGCAAATTTGTGTACCATCGACATCGTCCTATTAACTAATATTATAAATGTGAAAGTAAGTTTGTTTGTTACATTTTCAAGCATAAACCAATGAACTGATCAAACTGAAAATTTGCGAGAAATACATACACATGACATATGGTAGCTTTCGTCCCGAAAGAAGTACTGTTCCCGAGGAAAATAACAATAACGTTCTTACGATTAATAGATGGCGCCATATTATGTCTTTCAAATCATGATCGAAATTTAAATTTTAAATGAACGCGAACGAAGTCGTGGGCTAAAGCTAGCTAGGTATTAATAGTTTTAACTGTTTTACTGTAACATATTTTTTTCTCGAATTTTCCTACATATTTCTTTTTTCACAAATGTTAATAGCAATAGATATCAAATATCAAAATAAATCGATATCAAATGTCGATATTAGTAAATGTCAATAATTTACAATTATATATCAACAAGTCTATTAAAATAAGCGTATACCTAACGCCTCTCTTTCTATAAATTTAAATAGTCCATAATTTCTATTTTCGGCATTTGATTTACAAAGGATTTAAATAATTAAGTCTCTTCGACGGGATCGGATCCGTCAGTCTGAAGTTGTAATAATTGGAGGTCAAAGTTTCTACGACTTCAATGGTATCGAGTTTACCCAGAAATCAGAGTTCAATTTGGAAGGTCTCAACCATTTTGTTAATGTTATTATAAAATCAATCATTGGGAATGCTTTGATTAACGGAGGGGATAAGCGGATCCTAAGACAATACGTCGATATTGTGGATTTAGCAAGTTTATTTCAGATACTACTATATTATTGTCGTGGAAGTGGTCGACAGCGTAGCTGCTTTACACGAAGTCTTAGTTTTTGATTCTGGTTCGAACCCAAGGAGCGCACCTCTGACTTATCGTAAGATATATGTGCATTGTGCGTATTATAAATTTATTATCACTTGCACTGTGCCTTTTATTGTGGCTGGGGGGTGTCTAAAATGCCTTCCGCGTACTGCATGTCCTCAGACGTACGGTTATGTGGAGCTCGCACCCACTAAATAATATTTCCCTCTGCGTGTTCCTCGCACTGTAACGGATGGGGCTGGGTACTGCAACCGCACTTCACAGCTCCGTCTAGTGCCTGCCTGTAGGCCCGCTCCACTTGCAATGATTTTGATTTTGATCCTTCTCTGTATGAGAAGAGGCCTTTGCCCTGCAGTGGGAAAATTTATACAGGATGATTGATTAGATCTTCTATAAAAGGCCATCGAAAAATAAGTCAGAAAACTCAATTGACTAATTTGACAGTCTTAAAAATCTGCTAACCTTTTCTAATGGTTTCTGTTACAACAAGAGATAGTGAGGAAAGAGAGAATCAACACTACATATCCACATCACATAAGCATACAATCATTAATAGCTGAAACCGTTATAGTTATTTTTACGAACAAAATAATATTTAATAGTACTTACTATTAAATATATTTTCGTCGCTTTTATCCAAAAATAATGAACACATTTCGATATAATTCGATGAAACGTTCCAATTTCGGGCTGTTCAAAGTATTATTTAACGGCAGTCACTGGGAATTTTAACTGGTAGTTACGTGGAAGATAAATACTGAAACTGATATTCATTCATTATTAATTTTCATTTCCATTGACAGATAACAGAATGTTTTTTGTTTGTATAACCAATGAGGCTGTCGAAATAACATGGAGGTAGTCTTTGGGTTAAGTTTAATTTGCCCTTTGGGTTTATATTATTTTAGTAAAGTTATAAAAAAAACTTCTTTCTATTGAAAGTTCATAAAACAATTTTTATTTATGTATCTTTTACATGTTTTGCTTATTAAAAGAATATATTTAACGAAACTGCGAGCGCAAGAACAACTGATTCGCAGGCGGGAATTGAACCTGCGATCTCTGGTGTGGACTGTGGTTTGTTGGTAAAGTCACGGCAAAGACACGGCACGCCAGAGATTGCGGGTTCAAGTCCCGCCTGATTATTAAGTTGTGAGTTTAAAAAAAAAATGTTCGTTTTAATAAAACAGTTTGATTATTTAATGTTGTTAATTTCTTGAATGAAAAAATGAATTTTAATGATACGGACAGGGTTTCAAATAACTTAGTGGCAGATCAGTAGATCACGATTCAAATCCCGCTCGTGATAGATTTTTTCTTCTCCAAAAATTGATATTTTATAAAAATATTTACTTTGAAGGTTTCCCCCCGAAAAAAAATAAATAAAAAATAGGTATTTATTTTTATTTTTTTCTGTTACAAAACATCTTAGCAACCTAAAGATCTACTTCCTTAAACATTTTTTATTAATAAAATTAGTACAAACCTATAAACATTTAAAACAATAGCCAACTTCTCTATACAAATGATTTTAAAATCCATTCGGATAACACTACTAATCTCTAGTACTCAACAAAAATTAAAGCAAAGATTTCAACAATTTGTCACTTGACATTATCCCTTGAATTCAGGAAACAAAAAAATGGTTAAAATGTCTCACCCAGCAAGAATTCAAAGTATTCAGGTAAGCCTATTTTAAGGCTGTACCGGTTGGTTGTCGCTGATAATTTCACTCAAGCCGCGTTTGTGAAAGAAGTAATTAATGTTTTATGTTGTACGGAACATTAATTATTATTGTAGCTTTTTTTTGTTTGTATTTTCTCGGAATAACTAAGCTGGTCTTTGTACGAGTTAGACTGAGATAGCAAAGGGTAAATTCTGTGTTATTTACTAGATACAATGTAGAATCCAGGACTGCTATATATATATTGTTTTGGAAAGTACCTTTTTTTAGGAAAACCTTTAAAAGGCACCCGGCCTCCGGGGAAGGGACCGGGTAGTTTGGATTTTTACCTTACTAAAACCACCCCCGTGATCAGCGCATGGAGGAAAATCCCAGGTCCTCTTAAGAGACCAGCTTCGGAACCTCTCCTACGCAACGCCTGACAGGCACTTTCTCGAGGAGACCATAAGAAGGATCTCTCCGAAGCCCTGCTGTGTCAAATAAGTCAGGAGCAATCATCCGGTTACCACCATTGTGGGAACGGCCTCGAGGACTTGGCGCAGCACACACTAAAAGCAGTACGGTGTACTCGAAACAGCAGTTGAGGGGTGGCCAACTGACCAACATGAGCAAGGCAACGCAATGTACTCGAAGTAGCGGTTAGTGGCCGCTTAAGCCAAATTCTATGGAAAGGTGAACGATTATACGATACGCTATACGATTGAAAGATTGAAATAAGTAAAAAAAAGTAGAGCTGGATGAACCTGTATCAACAATAGCGTAGTTTTTATATTTATTGATGATGATAAATTCATCTATTTAACGTCCACACCGTTTGCACTAAGACAGTCTCAATAAATTAGATCAATTCGCAGAACAGACAGACTATGGATTCCAGGCACGTTGTTATAACTGTCTTACTTCATATCTCTTTGTGAGATAGTCGACACGTTCCTATGTTAAGTGGACAGCATCACTTCTTTCGTAAACTGAAGGTTTCATTGTTCATTTTTCAGTATTGTTAGTTTTTACCAAGAATTATAATTATTTGTTTTACTTTAATGTAAAATAACTAATTTCCTCTAAACCGATTTTGATGACAGCGGACAATTTTAACGGAGAAAACCCTATATTAGGAAATAGAGATAATAGGAGACTAATGCTCAAATAAATGCGCAAATATAGATCCACTCTATTTTCTCACTCTCGCAATCAGATGGAACAGCACGAACGGAGAGAGATCGAGAAGAAGATCCGCTTTGGTAACCTACTGCCACGAGTATTTTTTATTATTATTGCCTAATGATTTAAAGAGTCGTGATAGCCTAGTGGTGGTGACCGTTGACTGGCAAGTCAGAGGTCTCGGGTTCGAACCCAAGGCGCGCACCTCTGACTTTTCGTAAGTTATGTGCGTTTTATAAATTAATTATCACTCTCCGTGCCTCGGATAGCACGTTAAGCTGTTGGCCCCGGCTGTCAATTGTAGATCTTTGACAATCGTTACGGGTAGTCAGATGCCCGAAAGTCTGACAACCAGTCTTACCAAGGGGTATCGTGTAACCCAGTATGTGGGTTGTGGAGGTCTGATAGGCAGTCACTCCATGTAAAACACTGGTATTCAACTGCATCTGGTAAGACTGGAAGCCGACCCCAACATAGTTGGGAAAAGGATAGGCAGATGATGATGATTTAGCAATCACCGCTGCCCATTCACAACCGGTGTCTCCTGTCTCCTCCGGTGCATTGTCGACCGTTTAACTTGAACTTTGCAGTGTACTTGGTGGTGAACTTGACGGTGTAACTCAGAAGAGATAATCTGAGTTTCCTACAACATCCGCGCTATAAGTTTCACTTGGCACGTTAAACCAGCTATCCTATTTACAAGCTGAAGTCCACGGATATCGTAGTATTTTTTTTTAATTCTGGATCTTGTGACTGAACAACAGAATGGCTAGTGCACCCAGATTCGGCTAATATTGTTTTTTTTTTCTACATTTTTTTTAAAACACTCAATAATTTACATCGCCTCACATAAATTCTGTAATCTCATAAATTATTTCCGCACATTTTTTTTACAACCTCCGTTTTTATCCTGTTATCTGCATACGTCTTCCCCTTTAGCTCAGCTCGTCTCTCCAGCCTGTCACGGTCGCCATCAATCTTATCGGTGAATATTTCTTGATTCCCTTCCTCGAAAAAATATGCCACAGGAATTTATATTCGCGTCGTAGGTACGTACTCGTAGGTGATAGGGATGTGGTGGCCCGGGATTCTTATGTGATAGTTTAATCATTGGCTGGTTATTTTGATCGGCTTATTTTGAATTTTGACACTCCTTGAACTATTTATTCGTAAGATTTGGATTTCGCCAGCATCCCGCGCTACTTGATTTAATGTGGTAGGTCAAATGCTTAGACAATGTAATTAGTGTCAATATCTTATTTTTGACGATCTAAAACATTTTTTTTTCTAAAAGCATTATTATAATAATAATAATCCACCCTGTAACTGTCCTACTGCAGGGCAAGGCCTCTTCTTATACAGAAAATGATCGAGCATTAATAGCAACTCACGACAAACTACGATTTAGCGAATTCAGACCATGAAGTCCAGGTTTCCTCACGTTGTTTTCCTTCATCTTTAGTCAGTGGTGTCTTAGATTAACTAAGAAAGAAGACACATGACGAAGAAAATGTCACATTGGTACAGGCCAGGTTCGAACCCACACGTGCGTACAAAGCGGATCCATAACCAATGCGCCAAAATATTACACTAATATAATATGAATGGCTTTCTTTTTATATGAATCTTAAAGCTAAATAAAAAATGTTTGATACTATGTAATCCTTATACATGTTCTAGCTCGCCAGTGACTATGTTAACCCATCCAATTTGTCTTCCTACAGATAAAACTTGTTCCCGTAATTGTCCCCACCACTTAACATCCCTAGCAGTGACGTCACAATGTGTCGGAGCGGCGCGTCGCGGTTGACAAGCGCTTAATCAAGATCCCTGGAATTCCCGCGTTTTTTCCGCCATTAACAATGTTGGCGGTAGTTCGAGACAAGCGTTCAGTAATTACTTTTAGATTTAAATATAAAAACGAAGCAATGTGGTTTTAAGATTATTAAGGAAAATTTATAAGTATTCGAAATTAGAAAATAAAACGTTGAAAATTGTAAATGTATAAAAATAAATTCTACCGAAATTTGCAAAGGACGTCGAAATATTTTGATGGAGTTGGGAACTTTTGGGGGAACGAAAGTGCGGGCCAGGATGATCCGAAATGAGCTTGATATTTTTCTTTCTCTGCATGAGAGCTTAAATTTATAAATTTTATTTTTATAAAAAATAAAAAATGGCATCGAATTTAGAATCTCCGCCTTCTCGTACAAACAATGTAAAAATTACAAAATCCGCGTTTTTCACCCCCCAACCCCTCGCAATGGGAGGTGCAAATTGTAGATAAAAATATTCTAAAGCCGTTGAAGATTAATAGACTCATTTTGACTAATACCAGCTCAGCGCTAGTGATGAGATCATAACTTTTGAGCAAAAAGGTATCGTTCCTTGGCAAAATTTTTACATAACACGTTTTTAGTCGAATTCCATTGACCTTTAATTCCTTATTAAAATAGAAATTAAAAATTCAAATCAAGAATACTTCAAAAGGCCCCATAATTCCGTATGAATAAAAAAAAATATTTAATAACATAATAATTATGTTTTAAGTATTTAAAATTTTGTGAATTTGGCGATTTTATTAAGTAGGCAATTGTTTTATAGGTATTAAAGTTACTGAATTTTCCGGGAAATTTATTTTGCTTTGCTTTTAGGTATTTTGCTTTAATCTGAGTATTAGAGTGTGTTGTTATCTGGAGTTGATAATACTTGTAGTTTACTTCGCATTTATTCATTTTATTTTTTATTTTTTTATTCCCAAAGCATTTTTATAACGCATAGACCAGCATTTAAAAATTAAGGTCAATAATATAGTGTTATAGATACATAGATAAATAAATATAAATAATATTATCCTATAGATAAATAAATAACTAAATTCCAAATAGATATATTTTTTACAAAAAAACCCCATTTGTTTCAAAATCTTCTGCTATCAGAGGTAAAACGAATCGGGTGTGGAAAAAATACCCGCTAATTCCGGAATACCGTTATCAAGTACGGCACGAGAAAATAATGGTATCGGTGTCGTGATCCGAATTCGTAGGCCGAGGTCTTGCCGAGATACCGCCAAGGATTAGCCGTGTGAAGGGAGAAATAAATCTGTAAGGTTTGAGAAATTTACTGAATATTGGAAGGATTTTGGTGTACCTGTAGAAGAAACTGGCTTTGAAATGATTTCAGATAGTGTGATAGCTTTTTATCACACAATGCTATGATGTTTTAAGACTTCAACATTCAGTTAACAAAATCATTGTTTTTTTTTATTTATTCATTAATTTCAGAAAAATAAAACACAGGTTTATAAATGTCCATACAAATTCAAATTTAAATAATATTAAAAAATAAAAATATAATAAAAAATCATAATTTATATTAAATTAAAATTAATTTATTAAATTAAATTCAAATTACAATACAATTAAAAACTATATAAAAATAAAATACAAGTTCAAATAAAATATAAATAATAATAAGAATAAAACACTTTATCTATCTCATGTTCGATATACCGGTGCATGGAGTAGGTACCTACCTAATGTTTTTTTTAAATTCATGTACATAATTAACGGTAATAAAATTACCACGCCGCTGCTGCAGCTGCTTCAGACAGCAACTTCATATGCTGTATTTCAGACAAGTCCAGTCGGAACTATCTATCTTAAACCTATAAATGTATATAATGCAGCATCCAATCAGCGTAGAGATTCTAATCAACTGCAGCATGACACAATTAGAAGGAAGTCATTAGGCTCTTGCGTACTGCACGGAAATACGAAGGGGTTTGCTAATGGGGTGTTGGTGATACAAGCCTGCTGGTGTCGATCTGGGCTTCTGACAAAGTTATTTTTTTACTCCATAAACCCTATTTTAAGAATAAAATGATTACAACATAACATATGAAAAAAAAAAAAGTTGCGTGTCGGTTACGGACGGCGCATTAGTTACGACCGCTTTTCAAGCACGTGGGTGTGGGTCCAAACCTGGCATGTACCAATGTGACTTTTTCTAAGTCATAATTATGTACTGTCTTAGATAATCTAAGACGCCATTGTCTAACGGTGAAGGAAAACATCGTAAGGAAACCGGGACATAATAGTCTGAAATTGCCAACATTTGTATGAGACCTTGCAGTGAGACAGTTACAGATTGAATTATTTTACTTAAAAAAAAAGCTCTCAGCTAAAGCTAAGCTATGCTCTTGAAATTTCTGGACGTGGTAATCGCTATCCCGCTACTTTGAATGCCTTGGGTTCGTACTTGGCTATCTAACGGACATACTAGGCTATCACTGTTGAATAGGGTGACCTCTCATAAAACGGCAAACTATTGGACATAGACACCTCTACAAGAAATCAAGAACTCAGACACAGTTCAAAGACTAGAAGCCTTCATTAGCACTCTTAAACAGAGTCTAAACATCTCGCGGTTAGTCTCTCGACGGTTCGCGAACTTGTACCTTTGCTAACTCGACCGCTGTTATTCAAGTTTAAATTGTGTAACTTAAGTACCTATCAGGTTTCGTTTTCTGTTAGTGTTTTGAGTAAGGAGTTGTTTAGGTGGGTTTTGATTGGGAAGAATAGTACCAACGCATCTCCGCGTGGTGTAACCACCTTACTTATGAAGACCGACTTATGAAGAAATTATGGGTCACAATACAAGAGATCAACTACCCTGAGAGAGCAGCTTCTGATGACCTTCGGCTGTTTGCTGCTTTGCCGCCAAGCGACTTAGTCGAGATTCGGGGTGAAGTTCTGTGGAACCTATCTGTGTCTGGACGATACTGTCCGATGTTTTCTTGGTTTATAAGCTCTACCGTAAACCAGAACTTAGCATACCATGAGGTGGCCCCATAGTCAAAATGTTAACAAAAAAAAGGTTAAATTAGATTACATTTTTTGAGACGTAAAGAAATTATTTTAATAAGGTCGCAAATTTACTATTCGGCAATGAACGGCAATAAATTTGTTACAAATACCGGCAAACATCTTGATAAGTGGCCTAGTTTGTGCAACAGTGTATTTCTAAATATCATTGGTGGACTGAAGGCGAAGCGAGAAAATTTCTACTGCGCAGGTGCACGCGAGTGATTGTTCAGGTAGTAAACCTGCGTGAAATTTTTCCTACTATGCCGCTTTATGTTCAAGATAATTGCCGAATTGTCGGTATACCTTATATTATTTTTATATCTTGTCGGTTGAATGATCCAAACTTTGGTTCTGGATTTAAGAACTCACTTTTATAAATATTAATTAATAATAAAAATTTACAAAAAATACTCACTCTTTCTCACTTATTTCTGTATAAGCTTTGTTTGTCAGAGGGCTGATAAAATAAAACAAAGCAACATTTGATATATTAAGAAAGGTAACATTTAAAACTATTCCTTACACCAAAATAATGCTGACAAAGTCGCAGCTAAAAGCTAGTATTTAATATCACTGTTATGAATGTCTCTTTACATTTTAATTTAAGATTGATATCAGAAATGTTTACATCAAAACAATTTGTTCAAACTTCCACAAATCCGTTAAAAGTTACTGTTTGTTACCTTTGTGTTTAATTAATGTTTTGTTGAACTTCGTTTGTTAGTTTCTTGTTTGATTCGTGATATTCAAAGCGAGGGTGTCGGCAACATCATTATCTTTCGTACTGAATAGATTGAAGTTTCTCCGCCATCTGAAATAATGTTTGACACATACCCGTGGTTTGGGTAGCGGTCAGTTATTGGTCATTTGTAAATGTAATTTGGCTCAACAAGCATCTCATAGAAACAATGAAAGATTACCTACTAAAAAATATTATGACGAAAATAATATGAAATTTTTACGTGCGTGAATGACGGTCACGTGGAGACTATACAATCATTGCTGCAACATTCTGTCAGTGCGGCAGTGGTCAAATAAGTTTTGATTTTTTCGAGAGTCTCAAAATATACCTTATTCGCGGCATAAACGAAACAGCTATATCTTTTTTTTACGATTTTACTTCAAATCAAACTTAGAATTTTTTTAAGTATGTTTTTTACATGTTTATGCACATGTGTTTTTATTATTAAATGAATGTAATTCATTTTCTTATAAGTAATTTATTTTCTTATTAAATATTTTTAGAAGTTTGATTTTTCACAGCTTCAAGAGACTAGACCTGAGTAGGTTAATTAAAACTCGATACCTGATGGACAGACAGATGAATAACAAACTGATCACACAACTGAACAAGAATTCCGTTTTTTCCTTTTGAGGTACGGAACCCTAAAAAAACAGTTCTCAATTATGATGTTATTAGGATAATGAAATAACCACTACAAAAAAACCCTAATCCATATTAGTAGCTAGTATACCTACCTATTCATATAACCTACATTATATCCATTTATAAAATATGCCTAAAATCTGAATGAATGAACAACAGGCTTTATATTCAATGAAAAATTTGTATTTTTAAAGCAAAACTTCGCTCCGTATATAAAAGTTGATGTTTTTTGTTCGGCTGAATCAACTTCCAATATCAACAAAGAGTTGGGGTTTTACTGTGGGAGAATTTAGAGAACCTAATAATATTGTATTAACTTTTTTTGAGGTTAAGAAACTTTTCTATTTTTACCCGACTACGGCGAAGCAAAAAGGAGGGTTATGATTTTGACCTGTATGTATGTATGGGGGTATGGATGTTCATCTGTTCCCTCATAACTTCTAAACTAGTTATCATAATTGGACAAATAAGGTGTTGTTGGAAGCTTCCTGATTGTCCGCTAGTTATAGGCTACATGACGTCACATTAAACGGAAGTCAGCGCCCTCTAAGGGACTTAAAGTAAAGAACTAAAAAAAAAATCTTGGCAGTGTCGTGTGGGGTATCAAATGAAAGAGCTTTATTAGCACATTTCAAATATGTAAACATTATTAGATTTCACATATAAACAAAATAAGTTAAATAAAAATATAGTTTAAAAACTTAAACCCGACTACTTAAAATCTAAAAACAAGCTTCTTAGATTTGAAATAAAATTTTGTAGTCGGAGGCCACCAAATTTACAAAGTATTTACCTATAATACATTAAGGCCTCCGACTACAGAATTTTATTTCAAATCTAAGAAGCTTGTTTTTAGATTTTAAGTAGTCGGGTTTTAGTTTTTATCTTTTGAATGAAGAATACCTTTGACTACTGCGTGGACGCTGGCGCCGAGTAACAATAGATTTGGTGTCTCTTTTCCCAGTGTTTGAAGGTTTAAGGGCTGTGAATTATTTCTAAAATAGCCTACAATAACATTTTTATTTATTAAACGGTTTTACTTAGCTTTTACTTGTTTATTATTTGGTTCAAATTTAGTAATCGATATTTGACCCCCTTTCTGTTGACAGATTGATCGATATTTGGAACACAGCTTTAGTTTGGATGACAAAACCGTTTAACTTAAAAAAAATATTTCTTAAAACAGATTTATACACTTATTTATTTAACCGAAAAAGGTTAAATATTTAATTGTTTTATAATATTACAATCATATAAAAAAATTTTTAATAAAAAATAAAACCGACTTCAAAAGGAACTAAAAAGCTTGAAATAACTTTAAAACGTTTTGGAGTCGGTTCCAAGTCAAGTTCTTAATGAGAAGGTTAAAGAGGCTAGAACTTGACTTGGAACCGACTCCAAAACGTTTTAAAGTTATTTCAAGCTTTTTAGTTCTTTTTGAAGTCGGTTTTATTTTTTATTAAAAATTTTTTTTTTTCACGATTTTTAGTGGTGCCTAAAATTAATCCCCCTCCCAGACTTTTGTGAGGCTAATATTTGAAATCCTTATGAAAAGCCCATTCAAACGATACCTACCTCACACGATATTTTTTATCTTGGATGATTATAGGAGGGGGGGGGGGCTGACCACGTATCCCCCCTCTTCCTCTTTACTCGTCAGCCATCGACTGCACGTATAAACAAAGCAATATCACTTGTTACGACAATTCTGCTATAATCCTACGAGGAGTTCCGTTTCATATCTCGTAAGTTCATGATCAGATCACGATAATATTTTTCTATGGGACCACCTCGGAAGTATACCCTTTTGATTACAAAAAGAATTTTGAAAATCGGCCCACAACTGAAGGAGTAATCGCGTAACAAACATACAAAAAAAAAAAAAAAAAAAAAAAAAAAAAACATACAGTCGAATTGAGAACCTCCTCCTTTTTGGAAGTCGGTTAAAAATAGAATAGTAGCTTCCGCCTACGATTTTGACCGCGTGGTATGCTGATGTGTGTTATTCTGATGTGTAAGCTATATTACTGTACCGTAGATCAAAATTTTCAGTAGTTTTTGCGTAAAAGAGTTCAAATTTATAATATTAGTAGGATTATGTCATCGCTGTCACTCACGCCAGAAGAAATCCACGTTAAAAACACAGATTAATGAGCTGCGGGAGAAATCGTATCTAAACTGGATCTGAGACGAATCTGCGAGGGTATTGAGTGATTGTGATTAATGCCGTGTATCGTTCTCTTGGGAGACGTTTTGTGTACGGAAATGTTGAAGTTAGCAGCGATTTTCTGAATAATTTAGGTAATAAAAATGGAAGATATTTTTTTTTATATGGGTTCGGATGATGTAGTCTGCTTTCTTTGGCGGACAAAAGACATGACGTGTTCACATAATGAAATAACATTCAGATAATTTTAATAAATTTTAGATTGTACAAGCTTAACAATTATGCTTGTACCTACTTATCTACTCGACACTCAATATGTAGTTTCTTTCATCTTAACATAGTATAAAACAAAATCGCTTCCCGCCGTCTGTAAGTCAGAGGTCTCGGGTTCGGACCCAAGGCGTTTTATAAATTAATTATCACTCTCTGTGCCTCGGATAGCACGTTAAGCTGTTGGCCCCGGCTGTCAATTCTAGTTCTTTGACAGTCGTTACGGGTAGTCAGAAGCCCGAAAGTCTGACAACCAGTCTTACCAAGGGGTATCGTGTAACCCAGTATCTGGGTTGTGGAGGTCAGATAGGCAGTCGCTCCATGTAAAACACTGGTATTCAGCTGCATCCGGTAAGACTGGAAGCCGACCCCAACATAGTTGGGAAAAGGCTAGGCAGATGATGCTTCCCGCCGTCTTTACACACGGCTACACATCAAGCTATTTAAAACCAGTATGAACTGACCTCGCATTATAAAGGCTCTTCGTACAACAAGATGTCAGCTTAAAGTTGACGTGTAGCCGTGTGTACGCTTAGATTTTTTAAACTATGCAACGGATTTTAAAACGGTTTTCTAAGATAGATTAATTCAAGGTTACTTAAATTCGCATTTTCTTCAACACCAGCGCAGGAATTTCAACGAGACCGTGGCAGTATTAGTTTTGAAAATCTGAAATATTGAGCTCATTTTTCTCACAAATTGTTAGTAAGCTAACGGTAATAGATGGCGACGGAGTTCGACGATAGTCTAAAAAGCGTCTATAGTTTAACAAACTACCTATAATAGTGTCGGAGTTTAAACAGCGTGAAAATTTCAGATGAGCTGGTTTTCTCATGATGTTTTTCTTCACCGTTGTAAGCAAGTGATAATTAATTTCTAATGAATTCTTTGATTTGCCATTCTAACGGTCATAGGCTATCGTATTTTATTTATTTATTTATTTTCAACCGTTATCGTCCCACTGCAGGGCAAAGGCCTCCCTACCCTCCTTCCATTCATCCCGGTTCTGCGCTTTCTGCGGCCAATCCTCCAAATAAGCATCTAGCTCGTCCCGCCATCTCCTTCTGGGTCTGCCGCGACGTCGTCTAACGTTGTGGGGGCTCCACTCTACTACTATCGTATTGCTTAGAAAATAATTTGTTTTCTGATTATTTCATAGATAACGTCCAGTATACTATCTAACGCTTATACAATATGTAATATTTTTATGCAGAATAAATGATTATATACAGAGTTTTATGTAAAACACGAGCATCCTTAAAAGGGGTCATTAAACTCATCATTATGAACAAATTTTACTATGGGACCAACCCTGAAATCGCAAAAAAGTTTTACAAATAACCCTGTATATTTATTTAGTACTTAGGTATATGAAGAGATGGGAACCTTTTTGATAAAGAAAGCATTGGTGACTGGCGTTACGTTGTTACATGTAGCGCCATCTATCGGCGACTGAGCAGAACCCAAGCCCAAAA
Organism: Protodeltote pygarga; assembly: GCA_936450705.2. Classification (NCBI taxonomy): domain Eukaryota; kingdom Metazoa; phylum Arthropoda; class Insecta; order Lepidoptera; family Noctuidae; genus Protodeltote; species Protodeltote pygarga. Next base: position 1,305,452 of record OW388258.2, read on the forward strand.
ACCTTTACTTCATTCACTCACTCATTCGATGTTCATTCAAAAAAAATTCATTAATTGATTCTTCGTTTTGTGACGTTCAAGAGCGATCTCTATGTTTAAAACTTGTATTCAATATCAAATAAAACAAATCCGTTACAAGGAAAATAAAATCTGTCAAGCAAGGCGAATTAGACGACAAAAGTGAGAGAAGGATTGAGCATTAATCACCACGGTATCTCTCTGCGAGTTGGCAATTTCAGACAATTAAATCCCAGGTTTCCTCACGTAAAATTTGCTTAATAAAAATTGTTATAAAGGTTTCGTACTTTAAGAGAAAGTCCTAAGTATAAGGTACTATTTTTAGCACCTAAATCATAAACATAATTATCTTGTTTTCAGATAAAAAATACTCGCTAACATAAATTCTCACATGTTTTTGTAGTAATATAATTTGATTTTCAAGCATACATTTTTTGATTTCCAAGAATACATTTCAGCATCTCATTCAATATTAAATTGGTTTCCAAAAAAAGCTTTCTCCTAAAAAATCGGCGCGATATAATTAGCTTCGTAACTTGTGACGCAAAATGAAGAAGACATATCGTACAGTCACGAGCAAAATTATGTGGATATGTAGAATTTTTCAAAGGCCAATTTAAGAAAAACTTCTATTTAAACTGTAGATATTATTGCATTTATGGTAACAGTAGAAATGGCACAACATTTAAGTTGTATATTTTATTTATAAACTAAACGAGTATTAAAAAAATAATCAACTGAATTCAGCTACACTTACCAATATACCTATTAATTTATTGTACCTCATTGGAAATAAAGTATAGAAATTTTGACTCCGACCTTTTTTGATTTGCATTTAAAGATGGTCTATGAATACACTGGATTATCTTACTATGTTAATAACTAAGGCCCATTAAAATATTTTGGTAATTTTGTGTTGCTTAAAAAATAAAACTTTTTTGGTATCTGTAAGTGAAAATTGGCTAAATATGTTAATAAATTCGTGCTTGTGACTGTACCCACATGAGTTGTAGACAAAGGTTAAAAAAAATAAACCAATATATTTTTCGAAATCACGCGCCTTGGCCATATTTTTGCAAAGTTGTTTTTATTAAGATTTAATTTAGAGCGTACGTGATACCGCGTCCCAAGCCTTATGATTTATTTAAGGGTCAACAAAACTTAAGCAATAACAATATAGCAATAGCAATTCAGTTGGAATTGCGTCTAGTCGTCGTTTCATTGTGTTATGTTTCATCTCGCCCTTTATTGGTGGTAAAATGTTACGACGTGCATGCAATGATGTTGCATTTAGTTGTGAATGCTTTTAAATTGTATGAAATAAAATAGTTGTTTTACGTGGATAAAAAAAGGTTTAAAAAAATAAATAAACTGAAGACAATATAATAAGTTTTTTTTTTTTATAAAAACGTTTATCCACGGAGGTTTTACTCCGGTATCGTAGGTTTGTTAGTAGGTTTGTAGTTACACATACAAACAAAGACGCAAACAGTCGGGTAATAAATAAAAGTAATAAAAAATAGTATATCGCGCATTGGTTGTGGACTCGCTTTGCAAGCACGTGGGTGTGAGTTCGAATCGCATATACCAATGTGACATTTTCAAAATTTTGAACACCACTGACTAGAGGTTTTTAATAGCGCATTTTTAACTTTTTCTTTACAAATTAATATGATATGATAAATTGATGGACAGATACCATCAATTTATCATATGGTCAATGTAAAAAGATTATAAATACTATCGAACTTTTTGGTGGCATTTCACCATTTAAAAAAAAAGACAAGTGACAACAACATATAGATTGCTGCGACATATCACCGAACGACGCGACGCGGCATAGGTGTTGAAGCCGTCGGATTATCGACTCTTGTCAAGCTATAATGCCCGTCTAACATAGTTATTATGAGTCAACACTGAGTCGGATACGTAATGTATTCCGATAGATATTACCACACGCCCTAGGCGTATAAAGAGATTTGAAATTTCGACTGTTTCTGATGGGATACGGTGGCTCAGCGGTTAGAGCGTCGGCACGGTACGCTGAAGATCATGGGTTCGAATCCCATCCGTATCAGTTGTTTATTCAAATTTCTTATTAAATATTTACTGCTAAACATTTTTTATTAATAACGATAAATCTTTCTCCTTCTTCAATAACTTATCTTCAGATATGAACTATCTGAAGATAATCAATGATTTATCGTAAAATAACAATTCAATAAATAAATAATACCTTTTATCCCAAAAAGAGGTACCTACTATAAAAGTACATTCCGAAAACAACACTAACGTTCTTATGATAATAGATGGCGCCTCGTGTCTTTTAAATCATGATTGAATTTTAAATTTCATACATACACAGCATGTATTCGTCCACTGTTGGATATAGGCCTCTTCTCATACACGTCACATATTTTGTGAGCTCATTAGATGGTATTTGCCCTTTTATTGCCATGCTGGCGATCGTAGTAGCAGATAGATTGTTGCTAATAACTCAGTAGGTTGCTGATGCCCATCCTTCGGATTTTTCCCATTGTCGCTTCTTACAACACCTGCGGGATGAGTAGAGGTGGTTCTATTCTTAGGCCGGAAACCACACGGCTAAATTTTAAAATTCACGCGAGTGAAATTGCGGGTGACGGTATTATCATAATATCTCACAAATTCTAAATATTCAAAATATTTCGTGTGTAATACACCTACTAGCATTGCTAAGTCAGATATATATATATATATAACTCTATATATATATATGTATAGAGTTAAGGTATAGTCAAACTTCCTCTTTGATGTTCAATAACGAGCACTAAAACGTTCAGATTCTATTACTCTACATTTCATACCAAAATTTATACTGGACTATAAAATTGTATGCAAATTAGTTGGGAATTACTCTCGACGAACTTCTAGAGGGTTTAAATTATGCATGTTGCGCTTATAATTATGTATGAATAGAAGACAAAACGGTTTTGATTTAATTCGGTTTCAGATGCTTAAACATTTTTACAAATAATTTATGCTTATACAGGGTTATTTGTAAAACACCCGCAATCTGAAAAGGGGTAATTAAACTCATCATTATGAACAACTTTTACTATAATACCAACCATACAATCGCAAAAAAATCAGCTGTTTCATCATTTATGTCCATATAACTCAACAAAATGTATGGAACAGCTAATTTTTTGCTGAATTGAATGATGAGTTTAATGACCCGTTTTCAGGTTGCGGGTGTTTTACGAATAACCCTGTATAATAAATAAATATAAATGAATCAGCCTGTGACTGTCCTCCTGCGGGGCAAAGGCCTCTTCTCATACAGAGAAGGGTTGAGCATTAACCACCAATAGTTACTAAGTGCTAAACAAATAAATGCAACTAACATGTGAGATGGTGCAATGTAGGTAGAAGAGAATTTCGATAGCACTGGCGGGGTTACGAATATCTTAGTGGAAAAACAACTGAGGGCTTTACCCAGTAACTCACGGGTTTTTTTTATTGAGTTTATAAAAGCGGTTTACCTACTCAATAAAAAAAGAAAAAATTAAGGTTGACTATCAACTAATCAGCGACCACTATGTATACACATACTCGTATATAAAAAAATGAATTGCTGTTTGTTAGTCTCGCTAAAACTCGAGAACGGCTTGACCGATTTGGATAATTTTGGTTTTAAAATAATTAAAAATTATGTGTGGAGGTCTAGGTAAGGTTTAAAACTTGAGAAAAAGGGGTAGAGTAGGGTAGCGGTAGAGTAGTGTAAGGGTAGAGTAGGGTAAGGGGTAGAGTAGGGCATGGGTAGAATAGGCGTTGAAGTAGGATAATCAAGCGTACGCGCGCGGGGCAGCTAGTTTAAAATAAAGATTAAAGAATTCCAAAATAACTGCCATGTCGAGATAAAGTAGGTACCTACACAAAAAAAAACCCACTACTTCCAAATTCAACTTTAAACACTCGTAAAACTCGTCCTTACTAACTCATCATTAAATATAAACAAAAAAAGGTTTCAGAGAAAGAAAGTTTTCCAAAATAATTTCACGATTTATTTAACTTTTAAAATTTTCCGATGTTTTCCGAGCACTTTCCCGAGTTTGCGATACGAGAAAACTTTCGGGGTGACACAAGGATAGGCGAGAAGTGTTTAAAAATCGGAAAATTACCCTGAGAAGTTTTAATTTATTTTTCGTTCGATTGATTTTGGCTTAATTTCCCGGAAAAGATGAGGAAAATACCTTACCAATGTATTTTTTTAAATAATGATTATTGCCAACATTGATATAAATTTTTTAGAGTAGCAACTCAATTTCATAGTTTTAAACTGTGACGTATTTTCCGCCCCTTCTTGCCATCTTGTGTCAGCAATGTAGGTACATGTTTTTGTGAATTTAAATAATTATTACCAAGTCTAAGTGCCACTGAAGTATTTTCTCCCATGACCTATAATACATTCCACTCAACATATGATACAGCGTGCCTTTAATATTCATATAAGATCTTACTATAGTCATTCTCCTAGCCCTATTATTCCTAATCTTGGTTGGGGTCGGCCTCTAATGTAATCAGATGCAGCTGAATATCAGTTTTCTACGGAGCGACGGCCTATCTGACCCCCGCAACCTAATGGGATACGTTATTCTAAAGTTAGATCAGATTATACAAAAGTATTTATACAAATTTTGAAAAAGAACATTATATACAAGAGATACCGCAGCCAGTCGCTAACATACCCTTGGGTTCGAACCTGAGACCTCTAACTTGCATGACTTCTTTTAACCGTTGACTGAGTTTACGATGACTTGCATCTGACCATTGATTGATCTACGGTCATACCACTAGGCTATCACTAATCAAAACTACAATTTTGTACTGAATACTCAAACAGTGAAATAACTTTATAAAAATTTGGTAGATATACTAGTGATGTTGAATCGTTTAAGGTTCTTCCAATTCCAAATACATATACTTCAAATCTGTGACACATATTTTCAGTAATCTAATCCAAATTCAACTTCGAATATGAAGAAGTAGAACATACATATTTAAGGCCGCTTGGCATACAGAATTTCTGTCAATTTTCTCGTGTCAGATATTCAATTTTTTCAAGGTAACCTTCGGATTCGATATAAATATTCACGTCTGAAGCTATCTGGAACGAATGAGACAACCTTGTAAGGTTGCTAGAACTATTGAAATTTACGAATGGAGCAAAAAGAAGCCCTCTTAAAATCACATTTAGACGTTTCAGAATATTTTTAAAATAAAATTTGATTATCCCTCGGGGTAGATGTGAAGACCGTCATGGCCGGTTGAATATTTAAAAGAATTTTGATCTTATATAATAATATAATATATATATATATAATAAGATATATAATATATATATATAATATAATATAATATAATAAGATAGCACGAGTAGGATTCATATAGCTCAAATAGTAGTGTGGTAGCTTTGACCAATGTGCCTTACTTATTATAAAATTATTATTTATCAGATATTGACCGACTGCTATTTTTTTCATTTAATTCATTGCTATCTTTTTTCGTACTAGTTTATTATATTTTAATTAAAAAATACTAATACTAGTAGTCGTACTTAAATTAATAGGACTTTGATTTCATATATTAAAGATTAAAGATTAAAATTTAATATTTTTGAGGACTCCATATTTATACTGCGATAGAGATACCTAGAACAGTTCACAACACTCAAACACGAGGATATAAATGCACGGAGGTGACCATCATCATCTTTTTGCAGTATAAACCTGCAAAAGCAGATGAAGCGAGATAGATACACATAATTTCAAGTGGTAGTTCCAACTTAAAATTGCTTTATTCAGCTTATTCACCAAAGTTTATCGCAAAATAGTAATCATTATATGATTTACGACCCTATAAAATTCATAAAATATTCAGCCAAAACTGCCTGAACGGTTAAATGCTAAATTTATTTAAATCAAAAGGTCGTAAATAGGCAAATTCCGAAATTATATCGTCACGTCTTATAATAATTATATTGATCCACAATATTAAACTGAGAGACTTCTTATGTAAGATATACATATTCATATACACCATGTTGTCTTAAAGACCTGCCAAATTTTTAGAGGTAATAAGGAACATGAAACTGAACAACTTTCTCCAAGGAACATAGGTCGAAATCTGAAAACTGAAATTTAAGTTCTCATACAAAAATGAGTGACGTCGCTTTGTATGAAAAATTCGATTTTCTGATTTCGACCTATTTTCTTTTAGGGAAATTGTTCAAAAAACCACAGGGTGTATAAGGGTCTAACGATCGTCATGGATTAGCCACCTGGGAGGTTAGCCAAGTTGACTATCTACAATCGCTAACGCTATAGAAAACGAAAGAAATGTATAGGATGACATTACCTTTATCGTTATGTCACGTGACATATCGGACGAAGGTAATGTCATCCTACACATTTCTTTCGTTTTCTATTCGTTAGCGATTGTAGATAGTCAACTTGGCTAACCCCCCTGATGGTACATTGTGTAGCAGTCATTTAAGTTGGTTAAATAAGTCTACTTAGCAACAAGTAATCATACTCAAAATGTCAACAGGATATGCAGAATTACTACCACAGATTAAGCTTCTCTGTGTGTGTGTACATTAAAACAGTGTTTGTTTTGTATTTATTATTATACAATCGTAAGATAATTAGTGGCATTAATTTAATTGGTTCCATGTTGTTTATAATAATTTTAACCTTCTGTGACATTGACTTTAACATTATTATAACAGAGATATTTAAAAATTTATCTTTCAATTTGTAATCTTTAGACTATACTCCTTGTAAAAGGGGTAGAAAGCGATTGACAATTGGTACAACTCATCCATGTGGGATTTCACTATATAAGGTGCTTCTAAATTATCTGCCACGGCTGCAATGGGAGATAATATTGGTTATTTATATAACAATAGTGGAGTCGTTTATTTTATCTAACGTCATAATTTTTTTTCTTTTGCCTACGTTTTATTGCGTAGGTCTAATTCTGCTCCATGCTCCAATATTTTTTTTAATGTTCCGGGGTTCGAAATTTCTTCACTATTGTAATCTATATAGCCAATACTTTCTCCCATTGCAACCGTGGCAGATACTTAAGAAGCACATTATATAAATTGTAATAGTGAGACCAGCGACCCGACTCCGCCGTCAAGTGAGCTCGCTCTTGAAAATGGACTCCGTTTGAGTTTGGAACTAGTCAGATAACCCAGAAAATATCAAGCCGTGAGTAAAGCGAAAATAGTACCGACCTATTATATAAGAATAATATAATAAATATGTAAGGACAGAAGCGTAAATTGAGCATCAGAACTATATCCGATGGTGACAGTGAGGCTAGTGAAGCCAGTACCGCGCTCTTGGTAATGGACTCTATCTGAGTTCGAAACTAGTCAGGCAATCCCAAAACGCACCCGAGAGTAAAACTAAAAAGTATATTCTTATCTTAATTAAGTATTATGATTTATCTTTTTAGATTTGACTTCACTTTTTATTTTTCTAGGATAACATAGATTGAGCATTAAAATTATTGACCATATAAGATCACCACTACTAAGTGAGGACAGCCGCTGCCTGTCGCTTTAGCTCGCTATTGAAGATGGACTCAGTTGAACCCAAGACTGAAGTTAAACCCAAAAATAAATGTTATAATTAAAGATCACTAACTAAGATTTATATTATTTTCTGTTATGGAATACGTTTACAATTGTATGCATATAATCACTTTATTTTCAAAACAAAGGTCATGTTAAGATAAACAGTGATAGTCACAGGTCACAGATTTGAACTCAAGACTTCTGACTTTCATAAGTTAATGCGCATTATAAAGAATTTATCATTAGCTCCAAGCTTGGGAGAGCACGTCAAATCGTCCCGCTGGCGCTGTCATAAAGATCTTTGAAGTCGATATCAAATCAGTACCATAAAAAAATCCAAAGAACTGGATAACCTGCTTTTGTATCTTGGGTTGAAAAATAAATTCTTTAGATGGTATAACCATGGCAGCCATATCTCATATATGACTGCCATGGCTGTACCATCTAAAGAATTTAAATGGGCCCAAACGAATAAATAATAGGAATTGAGAAGTGCCAATATCCACCTTCATCATCCAGCTTCATTACAATGGTACCAATTTATTGTATTGTCATTTGGATTACATATAGGTACTTGCAAAGTTTCAAATCTATACGACAATAGTTAGAAATAGATTAAAGAAAGAACAAATCTTCAAAGATTTGTTCACATAGTTTGTTATCAAAATTAAAAATATTTATCAAAAAAATTGAAAATAAAAAATGTACATTGCTTTGGTGATCGTTGCTATGCCAGGCTATATAAGAACCATATTTAAACTCAAATATCTAAGCCCCTCACCACATTATAGAAGCAAATATTTTTCATCAAATATTTCAGAGCTCTATCAAAATATTGTGATCATGAATTTTAATTAAATGGGCTTAGCAGATAAGTCCTCAGCAGCTTTCAGATTTACATGAAAATTAATTACAAATTTATCTTTGGATATGTTTAGGTCTCATTTTAATCTAGGTTGTTACAAGATTAGCTCAAGGTTTGAGTGTAGATTATAGCTTCGATTGAGTTTTATTTTTAATGATTTTTATAAATACATTGGTGCTGATTCTCTTGCACATCCCTCTAAATTTTGTTTTAGTCTAACTATATCTCTTTCTAATAAACACCATCAAAAAAAGACAGCAAATTGAACTATTAAATTAGAGCTGTCAAATTGCCGTAATACTTGACTACAATAATGCCTATAATTGACGTGAAATTAGACGAGACCTCTATGACATGCCGACTTAATTCTTTTTGATATCACGCAAATGGATTAGTTTGACAGCTTTTAAAATCTTGTATCCTTTTCTAATGATCTCTGTTAGAAAGAGAGATGGCGAGTCTAAATTAGTTTAGAACGTGTACAAGAGAATAAGTACCTTTCAGCTTTATTTTTTTCTTACTATGTTTGTTAGATACACTAAGCGTATTGTTTTTCTGCTATCAGTCCAAAGGTCTGTCATACTAGGCTATCATTACTATACGATAAAGAACGCTTTACGAAAATATTAAAACATCTCAAGTAATTTACCTACAAAAGAAATAAACCTCAGCAGTTTTAAGGGGCCCCAAAATCGCGATCCCTCCTCATTATCAAGTTGGGTTATGTACGCGACGTTCATTACGCGAGACGCGTCATCCATTGCGCGTTCAGCTCAGGATTAAAAGATAGAAAAAGGTGAAAAATTACGGGACGCACCGTCGGAGATTACTAGCTGGATTACCTTCCAGTCATTTATCAACTTCATCTGGGAGCTGCTGGAGTTGGGGAGTGCTGTGGTGTGGGGGATCGGGTGTAGCGATTAATTTGAAATTGATTAAATTTTCACTCTCGTTGAGCACAAGGTCACCTGTTCGATTACCGGAAAGGATAAAATGTTATAGCGTTTTAACATTATTAGAAATTCTCAGTAGCAGCACAGGGTCTAGACCTGTCTGTTACTCTGTCAAGCTTTTTAGCGAATATTAGGCGTTAGGTACTTTATGTTATTCATCAAATTAATATTTAAATCTTTACGATAAAATAATAATTAAGAATAGTAGAAAAAAACGAAGTTTAGGGTTAACATTTGTTTCTGCAACTGGCACTAGACTGAAATTACTCAGAAGGTAACAAAGTAACTTCATACAAATAACAGTAATAGATACATGGCGTAAGAAGAGCCTCGATGCAACAGACTGACACACAGACAAGTCAAACTTACCTATACCTAATATTACCTCTTAACCCTCTTGTTGTGTTGCGTCGGGTCTTACACAGGTAGTTCATCTTCACTTGTAACTTACACCAAGCTACAATCCCGCCCAGTGACAGTGATGCCGCGGAGGGTAAACATTCCGATAACTAATACTTGGGTAGGAATATTTGACACCAAGAAAAACTATTCTAATTCAATTGTAGGCTCATTTATTATAAACATTTTCATGTTTATCGTCTTGCTCGTGGTATTTTTGAAGGCATGTAAAGTAGCGGGATGTTACTTTAAGCAGCGAACTCTAGATGTCACTTAAAGCAGATTTCACGTAACGCTGCTGAATCTAGATATCACTTAAAGCAGATTTCATGTAAAGCAACGGACTCCAGATGTTACTTAAAGCAAATCTTACGTAATGCAGCAGACTCTAGATGTCACTTAAAGCAGATGTTACGTAATACAGCGGAACCTCAATGTCACTAAAATCAGATGTTACGTAATACAGCGGAACCTCAATGTCACTTAAATCAGATGTCACTTCAAGAGAGGACTCCAGATGTCACTTAATGTAGTAATCTGTAAGCTGAGTTCGAAGCCCTGTAGTGGATTGGTAAATTCAAACAGTGGATGACCACAAACCCACATCTACCAACACGTATCTCGAGAACAGTAGGGCAAAATATACTATTATTATTTGTCTATTTAAAGGAAGTTAATCTTTGAAACTGCTCTACTGAGCCATTTCCAAAACGAAACACAGACATGACGCAACAATAAAGATTTCTTTTTTTCTCAGCGGCAAAAAGCAAATCTCAACAGAAGTAGTGCAAATTTTTGCTTGCAGTGTAGCATTTCTTTCCAGTGGCAGTACACGATCCAACTCATGTCGCCGTCACGCTCTAGTAGGTATCAACGAGTTCATTAGTTTTAGTTTTTTCTGATCTTTCTGTACAGTTGGCAAATAAAATAGATTCATTTATAGATAATAATTATATATTTTTAACAGTTCTTTTGGTGTTTCGATTAAGTAGAAATTTTGCTAAAACTTTGTAGTGTTGTTCTCCTTCAAATTGTTTAGTTTGATTTTTCATAACTATATTCATTGATTTTGTATTTTCAATGTGCGAGCGAGATAGCAGATTAGCAGATTAGATTAGATTATTATCCGCGCCTTAAAAAAGCAATATGAAGTTTTCTCGTTACATGATATTTTTCGTATTAGTAGATTTGTTGTTAATAATGGATAAGAGGCCTTCATAGTACCTCCTAACCTACTACCTAATATAGATCAATATCATTACGTACCCCATAAACAGACTCTATAACATTATATGGCAGACATTTTCACTGTAATTATTATTAACCATGGGATCCTAATACCAACTGATCCATACAGTGTGGAATTCAATTAAACTAATGGCTTGATCTATTCTCCCATATAACGCAATGTCACTGTGTTTGACCGTTGGACTGGCAAGTCAATATTCTAAGATTCGAACCAGAGACACGAACCAGTGATTTTTCCTAATGAAATCACATATAATGTACGCATTAAACGTGAATTAGTAATCTTCAATAACATTATTTTCAATCAGACATATTTCCAAACAAGAAATCAAGTATTAGGACTAATCGTTAAAACGCTCGTTATTATTAAACAGCAGTTAAAGTATGCATAAAAAGCCTTTTATATTTTACTGTGGTCTGCTATCTGCGATAAACCAGTCATATTGTAACGCTATCTATATTTATACATCGCAAACCACTGTATTTTACTATTTCCACAGTAATTTGTTTAAACGCAGAATAGGGATTATAAGTTACAAAAATACAATTGTAATGTTTAAATGCGCAGAATATTTTTTATGCTATATTGAAATATCAATAATAACTTAAAATATAGCATATCGTTATAAAGTCGTATCGCCTGTTCTATCGTTTTCTGGTATGTATCAGAAATGAAAAGACTACAAATGAACGTTACACAAACTCTTAGAATAATAATTGTCACTTATATTTTATGCGAACTCACACTTTTACCTACCCCGACAATTGTTGATGTAATATTTTTTTTGCTAACAGTACGGTAAGGTAGCGACATCTATCGGTAGCAATTAAATGTGACAGTAACGAGCGTGTTCTCGTCAGAACTGAGGGCCTTGTTATTTAAAAAATATATATTTCTGAACGTAATGCTAAGATTTAATGAAGTTTTAATATTATTCTTATTATTTGACTTTAAATATGAAATGTAGTTACACTCAATACTCAAGTATCTTAAATTCAGTTTTATATTTTATTTTGTAAGGGGTTTCTATACTATATATTTACTTACATACATTTTGTTCATGGATCTGCAAAGCCGGGCGGAATCACATAGTCCGATGGGACGGCAATCCAACACGACCGGAGAGAGATCAGGCGCAGGGCCAACGGCTTAACATGCTTTCCGAAGCACGGAGAATTAATTTAATAATACGCACATAATTTACATGTACTTATTTTATTATGAAAAGTCGGAGGTGCGCGCCTGGTTGAACTAGAGACCTCTAACTTGCCAGTCAACAGCTATACCAATAGGGTATTCTTTTTCGACACAACACGCGGCCAAAAACAAAAAAGCGTCTTGATCCAACAAAGTGTTAATAAAATCCGTACAATAAAGATACTTATCCGCCTAATTTCGCGCAAAACAGGCCACTTCTTGCCCATTTAGTAATAGCTATTTTCATTAATCTGTTTAAGTTTGGGCTTCGATCGGCACATTAAAAGTACCTAATGTTCAAACTTAGACAGCTGAGTTAGACAGTAGATCTGCTGAGCTGAACTTGTTCTGTTCCCTTGTCTCAAATCAGTCTGCAGATAAAATTATGTTTCGTTTCTTCGTGTTTTATTGACCAGTTTTTTTACGAAATAAATTGTGTCATGTAGTTTTTTTATTTTATTTAAGAGCTTTGCTCTTGTCGGTGAAGCTTTCTCCAACATGTTGGAGGAAACAAATATATTTCACACGCAAAATCTATGAAATCCGTAACTACCATTGCATTGCAACAAGTTTTAATAACTTAGTAAATACTTAACGTACAATAAGGTACACCATAATAAATAATAAATAAATCAGCCTGTAACTGTCCCAATATAGGGCAAAGGCCTCTTCTCATACAGTGAAGGATTGAGCATTAATAACATTTAACACCATATAACACCATAATAACATTTAAAATATTTTTTGCATTACATCTGTATTTTAATAAAGTGACATTCTTAAGTGGCAAAAGCAAAAGGAATGATGTAATAAGAGTTTACAGGTAGAGGTTATCTACATTCCTATTCTTAGTTCAAACGTTTTGAGCTTAGTTTTGAGCTAATCCAGACACCAGACCAGTCTCCTGGTTTTAGAGTTGAAAATAAATAAATGAGGTACTGTATTAGAATTTTATATTTAATACCTATCCTTACAGAACAAACAATTATGAAGATATTATATAGCCTTTATTTAATATGTAGCTTATTTTGCATGCAAAAATAAATAAAACAGTCTTCTCGTCATTGTCTATAAGTAATATATATAAAACTTAAATAATTTTTGAATAATCACTTTTATTTCACACTTTTACTTGTAGTAAATATCGTATCAATAGATAAAATAAATCAATCCAAAGCAATCATAAAATTTAACATCAAAGCAAACAATATCAAAGAAATAACACGATATCTATAAAATATAAAACTGATTAGGATATTAATTATGTTGATCTGCGTCAATACGGAAGGTCATGTTTATCTCATTACCTACTAGCTGTCTCTAGCTTGTTACTTTATATAACTGACTATAACATTTCTATTTAACGAAGTAGTTTCTCAAATTGTACAGTTTCCTGAAAAAGGCGCAATCAAATGTCCAAAATCTATAATATTTATGAATTAGAATATAATATAATATTTCTAAATTATGCATCAATTTCAAAATTTAATCGATTACCAGATTCAGAACATCGTTTTTTTAACTCTAAGCTAGGCGTATGAAAAAATAATTGCGTTCAAAATGATTAGATCTCGATTTCTTAAAAAAAAATAACCAAAAAATACATTGTATGCTTGAGTTAATTTAATACGCAATTTCTTTCAACAAGTTATGGTATTATTTTTCATTAAACAAGCAATTATAGAATTTCTTCTATAGGCTTACCACCTTCGATCAACCACAAGGTTCCACTGACACCTCGCTCAAAAACTTCTACTGCAGCATTGCCAACGTCTTCAACCTTTTGCCAAGGAAAGCTTTTCGCCAATTTTATCACATCTTCTGGGACCCCATTTTCTGGTTTCGGTTCAAGAATTGGCAAAGTCATCGCTGTTTCGGTAAATCCTGGGCAGATAGCCAAAACACGAACACCAGTTTTTTTCAAAATTTTTAACATGTCCCAAAGATTTTATGAAACCATTCACACCAAATTTTGTAGCTTGATACTCAAAAGTGTTAGGTAGCGTTCTGTATCCAAGTATTGATGATATTGCAATGACAGTTCCACCGTTTCCCCCTTTATCTTTTCTCATAGTTTCTACAAACTTCAACGTCCATTCAATAACAGCTGTAAGATTTATGTTTATTATCCTTTTGATATTTGATGGATCTGCTATTCCAGCGCTCAATACTAATGCATCAATGGTACCGTAGTTAGCAAAAATATGATTCCAAACCTTTTCTAAATCTTCCGTCACATCACATTTTATGAAAGTTACTTTGCCTTCACCGTGCTTTTCAGTAAGTACTCTCTCTGTTTCAGCTCCCTGAGTCTCATTAATGTCTAGTAAAATTGCCGTTTTTGCTCCATTTTGTAGATATTTATCAGCTATTTCACGTCCTATGCCACCAGCGCCACCAGTCACTGCTACTATTTTATTTTCAAGTGATTTCTTTAAGCTTGACATAATAAATAATAATAAATACATAAACGAAATAACTCAAGTGTGATAGATAAAGTAAAAACTAAAGTATATTGGTATTTTATTTAATATTTATGTATGATATCTATTTATACCTACTTGTGATAAAAATGGGTTGTATCTGTCAACGACATTGATAATGACATCATGTTTAAAAGTAAAATCATACAAGCTCAAACATAGCATCCCGTCTAGTATTCAAATCACATACCTATATTTATTCCAGTCAATCTGTTTGTGTTTAGTAAATTCATTATTTCTGTAACTGCGCTAAAGATATATGAAAAAATACTAGTGTTGGCTACATTCTTTTAACAAGCTTTGTAATTTTTACTGATAACCAGACATTATCTAACACCAGATAATAATTTTGCTTTTCATCATACTTCCTCGTAAAAAGGGCTATGGCATGCCAGACAAGCGAAAATAAATCTTAAGTGCGACCCTAGAGTGTTTTTTTTTAAATACATTGACTGTCATGTCATCGTCATTTTTATTTCAACATTTTATTAAATCAAATACCTAAGTATCGTTAATAAATTAGACAGTATTAAATTATTACCTAAAAACTTTTTTTTATGTTGCTGGCTGGCAGGTTTAATGTGTACCATGTGTACTTTTTTTCGACTGGCAACACTGCCAAGTAAACATCAAAAAAGTTCATGTATTTTGTAAATTTCAATTTTAATATTTTAAGTGTAGTAAATATACTAAAAGTGATATAAAACAAATCTACACACGGAAAATATCCAGGATTACAGTTTTCAGGAAAATATTTGCACTATATCTGCAGATTTAGTGCTACCAAAAATTCGACCTGTCAACGGCAGTTGTTCAAATTCGAAATCTTCAATTTAACGGGGAGTATTGTTTACTTTCATGATTTAACATTAACACACGATAGATAATAAGATATTATACTGTTATTTAGACCCAATAACCATTATATCTGCCCACTATATAGATATCTTGCTCTGTAATGACATTCCAGAGCCAACTACTGTTTAGTTGTTTACATAAGTAATTAAAAGCAATAGCATATAATTCTGAATTATAGGTATAATTGCAAAACCTATTACTTAAATAAAAGTCGTTGTCCCCTTACAAACTTATTTACCATGTTCATACTCAACAATTGACTATATTTTTACATTAAATCTAGTTCTATGTACCCACATCTAAAATAAACAATTATAAAAGAGATCTCATTGTACTTTCTGTATTGTAGT
Source organism: Protodeltote pygarga (assembly GCA_936450705.2). Classification (NCBI taxonomy): domain Eukaryota; kingdom Metazoa; phylum Arthropoda; class Insecta; order Lepidoptera; family Noctuidae; genus Protodeltote; species Protodeltote pygarga. The sequence continues at coordinate 1,321,454 of OW388258.2, forward strand.
CTCTCATTAAAGTATAAATAACTTACTTAAATATCTTCTAACTATCCATTACTATTCCACCCTCTCTTTTCTTTGTTCTGTACCCGCACTCACCTTCTTTACTTTCCATTTCCAGTACCTAACTATATCTGACTGATACCATGCCAATCATGACCCGTAAAGCTGCATCCCAGGAACAGGAGGTCAAACTAAATATGGCCCTCTCCGAACTCAAAGCTGCCAATGACTATTGTCAAAAATTAATTCAAGAACGTGATGACAGCGAAGAAGAGGTCAAGAAAATTATTGACCAAACCACCAACCTGAAAAAGCAGCTTGTAGACCTACACCAACAATACCTAGAGGTCATCGGTCAACGGGACAAACTACAAGATGAAATCAACTCGTTCAGTCAATGTAGTTCTGTATATGAGCAGACTCTGCGGAAAGTTAGGGATCTAGAGGAAGAATTATTAGAAATTTATTTATTTAAATTTAATATTAGAAATAAGGTAGCTTTTAGTGCCTGGGCAACTCCAGGTATAAGGCGCAGTAGAGACATTATGTACGACTTATACGATAAAAAATCTTATACACCTAACAATGATTTTCATATTTACGTACGAAACTATTCTAGAATTTTCAAAAAAGTATGCGTACAAGCTAAAGCTATTTACATAAGTCGTCAAATAAAAAAATCTGATAATAAGATAAAAACCACATGGAAAATAATAAACACCGAAACTGGTAATCGTAGGGCTACTAATAGTATAGCGGCATTAAAAATTAACGATAAATTAGTTTCCGATAAAGCGGAGGTTGCTGCCTACTTTGAGCACTTTTTTACCAATATACCCATTGAGACTACTAAAGGTCTTCAATCGTCTCCAATAGCAGCTGAATTACTTTTAAAGAAAAACTTTGAATTTAATAGCTTATCTAGTTTTGAATTTACTTCCGTGACATACACTGACATCATAAAATCATTTCAAACTATAGCTGCTAAAAGTACAGAAGACTTATGGGGATTGTCAACTAAAGCCATTGCACCTATAATAAAAAATATTGCGCCAATGCTGGCATTGATCTTTAACAAATGTATTATAGACGGAATCTTTCCCGATCTTATGAAACATAGTAAACTTGTTCCAATTTTTAAAGCAGGGTGTCAAAATGATGCCTCGAACTATAGGCCAATATCTGTGTTACCTGCCCTAAGCAAAATCTTTGAAAAATTAATACTAGGCCAAATGTTAACTTATTTTAATAAAAATAGAATATTACACACTAAACAGTTTGGATTTACTAGAGGTCGATCTACTGAAGATGCCGGTTCAACCCTTATCAAAACTGTTTTAGAAGCCTGGGAAGAAGCGCAGGATGCTCTAGGAGTGTTTTGTGATCTTTCAAAGGCCTTTGATTGCGTGGATCACCGCACCCTTATTTTGAAATTAAAATATTACGGTATTCGTGGTAAGTCTATTGATCTCGTAAATTCTTACCTGTCGAATCGGGAGCAAAAGGTGTCGATCGACAACGTTACTTCTACTGGCTCAGTTGTTCAAATGGGAGTGCCTCAAGGATCAATTTTAGGCCCATTTCTATTCCTTGTATATATTAATGATCTCCCCCACATGATTAATGACACCATGACGAATATAGTCCTGTTTGCTGATGACACATCACTCATATTTAAAATTAATAGGAAAGATAGGGATATTGTGGAACCAAATAATACTCTCAATGCGTTATCAGATTGGTTCTCTGCAAATAATCTTTTGCTTAATGCCGGAAAAACCAAATGTATAAGATTCTCGGCACCTAATGTACGTCAAATAGGTACAAATGTACAGTTGGATGGAAACATGTTAAGCCTTGTACCCTTTACTAAATTTCTTGGTGTCACCATAGACTCTAAACTGCAATGGGGACCTCATATAGAGGCACTTGCAGGTAAACTAAGCTCTGCTGCGTTTGCTGTACGAAAAATACGGCAGGTGACAGACGAGGCAACGGCTAGGCTAGTATATTTTGCATACTTTCATAGTATTATGTCCTATGGTATCCTACTATGGGGATCGGCAGCGGATTTTGATACCATCTTTTTATTACAAAAAAGAGCGGTACGTGCAATTTATAATATAGGTCCGCGAGATTCCCTTCGTGAACTCTTCAAGGAAATAAATATACTTACATTACCATCCCTGTACATATTCCAAAATATATTGTACATTCGCAAAAACATAGCTTGCTTTCAAAAAAAGAGTGATATCCATAACCTTAACACTCGTTACAAGGACAATCTTGTAGTACCTGGTTACAGACTTTCTAAAACCAGCAATTCATTTATGGGTAATTGCATTAGGTTCTATAACAAAATTCCCTCTATTATTAAGGATTTGTCTGATACTAGGTTCAAAACAGTTGTCAAAGGTATTCTTATGTCTAAAGCCTACTATAAAGTAAAGGATTACATTGAAGACAAAGATGTGTGGCGTACTGCTTCCTCCTGCACACTGCGACCCACTAGCGCTGATTGAATTTCACTTTTCAAAATCAATTTTAATTATGCTCTGACACTTTATTGAATCTTTGGACATATATTTATATTGTATAATAATAATATGTGCACGGTTGTAATTATGTGAGCACCATGTAGTCCCTCTATTTTAGTTACTATCAACGTGATGATTGCTGTGCAGCTTGGGTATGTCATGCTCACGGAAATGTTCTGTGTCGGTGACGTTATGTGTCGGGTCGCCCAATTCCCTACAATATGGTTGAGTAGGGCGATGGCTGATGCATGCGTCATGCCCGTGAACGGGTGCCGTCTGTTGGGACTGGTCAGCCCATAGCTGTTATAGTGATTTTATCAAAAGTATATATGTATATCTAAGGCGCGTACCTATGTTTAGTTGACTCGCATTGTTCTCACATAACATCTCAGAACAATGTATCCAAAAATATTGTAAGCCATTATTTAAAAGAGCAACCATGGAGTTTCTTGCCAGATTCTTCTCCATGAGGGGTAGGCTGCCCTTGGAACTGGCAACTAGAGTCACTACTATAATATATTAGAATTATGACTATTCATAAGTGCCTAAAACTGGTCTACATGAATAAAAATATTTTGATTTTGATTTTGATTTTGTGTCAAATTCTTCTTAAAAAAAATCATACGTATATGCAGTAAACATCCTCGGTACAAAACGTCCATTTTGTTTATTATTTTCAAATATTGTGCGTTATTTTGTTGTTCATTTAGTAACCAGCATGATGAAAAACATACTTTATTTTACTTACTTTACTTACTTGGCTTTTGGATGTCCCCCGATAATAATAAATTGTAGCCTTCCCATCCTAATAACACAATGCACTATTATTTTAATTCTAATGCGCAGACGTCGTAAGTTACAAATGTATCTAATACATACATAATTATTATAATGTACTACAAACAACTAGGTATTATCTGTCGGTTTACATTATTCAACATCAACCTTATGATTACATTAATTGCTTGTTTATCATACTTTATCGCCTCCAGTGCAGCGGATGAATCAATATATTAAACGAGTTTATGAACAACAAACTAGTAGTTCAATTGCAACTTTAACACTGACATCATGGCTAGAGATCTAACTAACAAAGTAGTAGTGATAACCGGTGGAGCCGAAGGAATCGGTTACGAAATTGCCGATAAATATCTTCAAAAGGGAGCGAAAATAACAATCCTTCTGGACATCAACGAGAAACTTGGAACTGAAGCTGTGAAAAAGCTTACTACTAAACATGGAAATAATAAAGCTGCATACCTCAAATGTGACGTCACTACAGACCTAAAAACCGTTGCGAAAAAGATTTTTGATACTTACAAAGTCGACGTACTCGTCAATAACGCTGGAATACTCAACGATGGTTTAATAAGGAAAACGATTGATATTAACGTAACTGGTGTCATTGAATGGGGTTTAACGTTTTGGGATCACATGAGAAAAGACAAAGGTGGCAATGGAGGCACAATCATCAATCTGGCATCTATTTACGGATACAGAGTTGACCAATTTCTGCCAATTTATCAAGCATCAAAGTTTGCAGTTATGGGATTCACAAAATCTTTAGGCCACGTTGCCAATTTTGAGAAATCTGGTGTCAGAGTGGTGGCTATTTGTCCAGGATTTACTGAAACTAAGTTGACGGAACAACCACCTACTTGGAATTTAGGCCAAGAAGCTGAATTCGAGAAATTTCTTAAAGCTCAAGCATGGCAGAAAGTGGAAGCTGTGGGTAATGCTGCAGTGGACATATATCAAAGAGCTAACACTGGAACAGCTTGGCTGATTGAAGGTGCAAAACCTATTGTAGAAGTTGCAAAATAAATCATTAATATGTTGATTATTTTAATAGATTTCCATACTTGTTATTTACTATGCATGTTTTAACATAACTAATAGTTGGGAAAATTTATTTCAATATAATAATATTCTTGATCTTTTTTTTATTATTGAGAATCACTTAATTTTTTCTCTCTGTCTCATATACTTTCAAGAAAAGATAGATCCAGTTTTCGTAATATAATTACTTACTTTTACTATATTAAATAGTAGCAGGGTGAATTTCCCAAATGTCTTTTTTTTGTCTTCGTTGAAATTCGTATTTGAAAAAAAGAATATCGAATTGAATTTTTTTTTCAGTATTCATTAGATAGTTATTGGGTTGAGGCAAAAATATCATTTGACTAGGACTATATATAAAGGTAGAAATAATTACATAAAGTCCAATTTTTATCATATCGGTGCTGTCCCCCTACTTTTTTTACAACTAAAAAGCTTGTACCTACGCAAATAAATATATTATACAACTAAGTTTACAACCTATTCTATTTCATAGAATATTAGTTTTATTATTAATAAATAGCATATTTTATTATTTAACTAACGATTATTATTGCTGAGAGGCACAAATGTACTTGTCCTGCAAAATGTTCTCATTTCGGTGCGCAAAAGTAATTTAGACCTAACTTTCAATAGACAAGTCCGACAGCGTACCCCGGTCCAATTTTATTTAACGTTAGTAGCGTGCTTATAGGCAGTCAGGACGGACGGGTGTCAAATCACTGCATATTCCCGCCAATAACGTGAGTACGCCATTTCAGTTGCTCCCGGACAATTATTTTATATTATCGGTGGTTGCATTTTTCTAGTGTAATAAGTAGTTATATTATGGTTGCTTGGTTATTATAGAGGTAGTAAGTGAATTAGCTTCATTGACTATTAATGAATTTATCCTAGATATTATTATACTTTTTTTGTAATTTACAAAAAAGTGCGTTATTTATCACGTCGGTGTCCTCATATTGGTGGAATCGGTGGCTTTTATGCCCACCGATGTGATAATTTACACCGATATGATAAGAAAAAAAGAATCGGTGCCTTATTTCTCACATCGGTGTATTAATTTAGATACAGCACACATTTTTATCACATCGGTGGATTGTTTTATCATGTCGGTGTGTTGTTATATCATATCGGTGGATTCCGTGTCTTTGTGAATTTGAATAAAGACTAAATGAAAATAAACATTATTTTTTTATTATATTATAGTATATGACGGAGGAGGGACCTCCGTAACGTGTTTAAAAAGTGTCACAATTGTCATCTTGATGAAGATAGCTCATGTCTGGGTCTTCGAAAGAAAACTTGAAGAGTAGGACTTGATAAGTTTCGTATATTCAACGGGCAGCGTACCAGTGTTCCAGAGAGGTCCGTACTGTGCGGCGGCTCGATTATGAATGCTCGGTCGCGGACAGTGCGGCCGTATTTATAGGACTCGGGGCGCTTGCACTTATACTCAGTTCTTAGGTTAAGTGTTGAAATTATAATAAGGAAAATAATGACATGCTGTTTGACGTCAATTACACATCATAATAAACTCAAAGTAATTAATTGACGATTTATAAACTAGTAATCAGATTCTTAAACTTAATTACTGGTGATCTTTTGTGTTTGCGCCGATATATAAATAATTGTAAAAATTTATAATTTTAATTGCATTACTAAGAGCTCAGTCTCGTTGGATGTGATCTACTTACATAAGACCTTCTGGTCTTCAGTTCTAAGCCACTGTTGGTAAAATACCAAGGTACCTACCAACTATTTCCTCTTTGGTGTTCAAAGTTGGGTGGTTTATCACATCGGTGGATAAACTTATCATATCGGTGGTCAGCCTTATCATATCGGTGTACAGAAAAAATAATCGGTGTCAGTTTATCATATCGGTGGCAACCAAAGTTCAAACTAAAATTTCTCCTTAGTCTTAAATGATACGTTGATGATAATAAATTTGGGGATATTTTAATATCCTAAAGATTACTTAAAACCTAAAAAATACACATAAAATTAATAATAGAAAAAGTACACCGATATGATAATAAAAACATCATTTGTTAAAATTCACCCCAGCAGTAGCCCGCAATTCCGTGTCACTGAAATTTTATTTTATTTTATTTCTTTAATTTGTTTTTTATTGAGTGCTTTGATTATGATTATCTCTTAAACTATGCAACCAAAAAACATACTATATAAAACAAATTTTATCTTAAAAAAAAATCCTTGGTGATAAAGCAATTTATTTCTAAACAGACTGCCTCGTTGGTCTAGTGGTAGCAAGCGCGACTGCTGAGCACGAGGTCCTGGGTTCGATCCCCGGGTCGGGCAAAAGTGTTATTGGGTTTTTCCTTTAGGAAATTCTCAGTAGCAGCACGGAGTCTGGAATTGTGCCCGGTTAATGGCAATAGGCTCGCCCCCTATTACATGGGACTTATAAAATAGTCGGCGAAACGTGGGTATACTGCACACCTCTGCCTACCCCCTCTGGGGAATACAGGCGTGAGTCTATAAAAATATAAAAAGATTGACGTGTTGTATATGAAAAAAAATCGTTTAATAGAAATATCACTCAATAAACACGGTCATGGCCTATCGTGGTCGTGGCATACCTATGTCGTATTATCTCTTTAACCAATAACCAATCGTCCAAATTATATGCAGTAAAAAGAAAAAAATAATCTTTTTTTAAACAATTGAGACGATAAATTTACTTAAGTACCTATTTTGATAAGAATCCATAATTGACAGTTGATAATATGACCAATAAACATGAAATAACGATTAAAAACTAATTTTGTGATTTAAATATAAAAGTTAGACATAATGCTGTTGCTGACTGTTTTGTAGGTATTATTAAGCTCTTCAACTTTTTTCTAGAACTCAATCATAGTTATATCTCTCATCGTTAAGGCAGCGTTTGTAAGAAACGTTTTCGTTCAACCGTCTTTTCTCCGACTTACTTTGCAAATACGACTACCCCAAAAACGTCTTTTCATTTTTCGGATTTATATAAAACCTATAACACTCACGAATAACGTGGCTTTTTATTAGTAAAAAAACTTTCATAATCGGGTCAGTAGATCTAGAGATTACCCCCTACAACCTCACAAACTCCCACACTTTACCCCTTTATAATATTAGTATAGATAAAATCTCAAGAACTCATTACTCGTACAAGTACGTAAATACTTTTATTTTGAAGGTGTTGAACCTTTCGTACGCAAATATGACTTACTGAGTAAAGAAAAACTACGCAAACATGACTTACAGTGAACTATTAATCATCATCTCTTCATCATCTCATCCTCTCAAAGAGTCGTGATAGCCTAGTGGTTGTGACCGTTGACTGGCAAGCGCACCTCTGACTTTTCGTAAGTTATGTGCGTTTTATAAATTAATTATCACTAACTCCGTGCCTCGGAAAGCACGTAAAGCCGTTGGCCCTGCGCCTGATCTCTCTCCGATCGTGTCGGAAGGCCGTCCCATCGGACCATGAGAGTGAGGGAATAGAGAGTGCACCTGTGTTTGCGCACACACTTGTGCACTATAATATCTCCTGCGTAATTGGCTAATCTCCGTTGAGATTGGCCGCTGTGACCGAAATTCGGTCAGGAGGATATTAATCATCATCTATTTTAAGTATTACCGATAAAAAGTATTTAGATAAGTATTTGTATTGTATAGTAACACATAATTGCAAATATTATCTAAATACTTTTTATCGCTAATGCTTAAATTATCACACGGAGCGCAATGTCTGTACATTTATTATAGTTTGTGCTGCGTGACACTCAACATGGAGAGAGATCCTAAAGGCAAAGTTGTAGTTGTGACTGGTGGAGCAAGAGGAATTGGATACGAAATTGCGACCAATTTTCTGAAAAACGGAGCTAAAACAGTAATTATACTAGATATAAATGAAACTCTTGGTACAGGAGCTGTCAAATTACTTAACGAGACATATGGTGAAGACAAAGCTATTTTTATAAAATGTGACGTAACTAAAGACTTGGAAACAGTGTCCACCCAAATTCTTCAAACATATACAGTTGATGTTCTCGTTAATAATGCGGGAATTTTGGATGAAAATGAGCTGAGGAAAACCATTGAGATTAACTGCATCGCTGTTGTAGAATGGGGAATGAAGTTTTGGGAATACATGAGAAAAGACAAAGAAGGCCGTGGTGGTACGATATATAATATATCTTCAATTTATGGGTACGAATACAATCCCTGGGCTGTATTCTACAAAACTTCTAAGTATGCTGTGCTAGGATTTTCGAGGTCATTGGGTCATCCTTACAACTATGAAAAGACTGGAGTAAGAGTTATCGCGATTTGTCCAGGATTCACTGATACCGAAATTTTAAAAGGAAATGCTTGGGAGTGTCAGAAGGAAGATTTTGATAAATTTGTCAAAAACGATGTAATAATTCAGAAAGTAGAGCCACTTGGCAAAGCTGCTTTAGAAATCTTTGAAGTTGCTGACAGTGGTAGTGTTTGGGTGGCAAAAGATGAAAAACCCATTAAAGAACTTCCTGTACTAGAATTGGAATGATTATTTTTATAGTAAATCGATATGTCTTCTGTTCTCTAAATTGCATAAAACAAAGTGAATGTTAATTAATTTTTCAATGGTGTGTAAAGCCATGTCAGAGGCCTACGTGGTTTAAACTCTAGACACGGTTGTTCATCAACCATACGATAAGAAAAAGAAGTGGATGTTTTGTCTGTCAGTTCTACTAACGTCTACTGTTTCACTTTCATTTACAGATTTTTTCCCGGAAGATTTATACACTGTAACAAAATCCCTGTTGTTCCTTGTAAGGATATATACTTAAACATGTAAGCATTTACGATATTTTTTTAAATAAGTACTTATCTTAAGTTTTTGTAATAAATCAATTATTTTATTTTACATTTTTTGCACATGTTTTGCTTAATAAATAAAATTATTTAATAACAAATTCGCAAAACAACTGACTTGGGTGGGACTACACGCTACTGAAAGCACGGTAGCCATCAGTGGCGTGCAGTCCGGTGTGGAGCCATCAGTGGCGGAGTTTTTTTTACTTGATTTCTTAAATGACATGAACCGTTCTTACGTTTGAATATCGATTCTTATGACGAAGGTAACGGAAACAACAGGTTTTTCGTCCACACCGTGCGAAGCCACACCACTCTCATTGTTACCTTTTTTCTTTTTTACAATTCCATCTTTGAATTCAAATGTTTTATTTTCTTTTACATGTTCCATTTTAGGTATGTTACAAAAGTTTCGTCAAAGTATGTCGAAAATCAACGTATCTAGTAATAAATGCGAGCGAGCGCTAAAAATACGCACGGATTTCTTTTTTCCTTATTTTATTTATTATTTTATCTCTTACATAATGTTCAGTTCAAGTGTTTGATATCTCTTTAATGGGCTATTATAGGTGTAATTATTATCAGAAATGTTTTGCTTGCTAAAGATAAAGAATGCTTTAAAAAAATATATTTTACTTATCTAAAGGTTATTTTTAATATTAAGATATATTTTTTTTAAATCTAAGTACTGTTACTTCACGCTGGTATGCTGTGAAAACGTACAGTTTGGCAAAAAAAGCAAAAATTGAGGGCGCACTTCACACACTGCTACTCAAAATAATTATTTATTACAAGTTATTTGGTACTTGCATATTTCTAATATTTCTCACCACATAGAATCAAATTAATCACTTTTAAGTTATTTTAGTGCCGTGTGGTTTCTGGCCTAAGAATAGAGCAACTCCGGAGGATGGGCAGAAGCATCCTTCTGTGTAACAGTAATCATCTACTACTGCGATCGCCAATCCGCTTGCCCATAATCGCGTATTGGGAGAGGCCTAATACAGGCTGATAATGATGAAGTTATTTTAGTACTTACAAACTTACTTGAAGATTTTATTTTTAGTTCCAACTGGCATCGGATCAGACTCTTTTTGCCAAGCTGAAGTAGGTACCTCCTCGGTCGATTTGCCAAAGTTTAGCAACAGCTTTATTATTCACCACTCTAATACAAACAAATGAAAAACATTGGGAACTAAGGGCGTCGTCAATAAGGCGTTAAGGGTGCTTAATCGTGGCCAGTGTTGCCAACTTCAATGAACATCTATCACGGACCTCATTAGAAGGGAACTTGGCCACCAAACTGCCGAGATAAACTTTATATATCGGTCCACTAATTAAATTTGGTGCGTTATTTATTCGCCATTCTTTTATTGGGATTCGTTATCTGCTGCTGATAGGATTGAGTGCTGAAATGCTGAAACGATTTGTGATATTAAGTGGAGGAGCTGGTATTGCTATAAGCAATTGTGGAAACAATATCAAGCCATGCACTGTATTCCACAGAGCATAGTTCCACTCAAGTGACAGTTAAAACAAGACACGTTATTGCAATAAGTATTATTAAATGAAATGATTTAAATTAGGAAACTCGCAAAAACAACTGATCGGGGGGGGCTTGAACCGCAATCCCTGGCGTGCAGTGCAATTGCTTTGAAAAAAAAATAGAGCATGGGACCGGCAGTGTGTAAGTACTCCAGTAGATGTCACCACACACGTTAAGGCGTTAAGAAAGCAAATTCGTAATTTCAACTCAAGCGGGTAGGACTCGGTAGTTTAGCTGGTAAAGCGATGGTACGGCACGCGAAATATCGTGGGTTCAAATCCCACCCGAGTCAGTTTTTATTGCGAGTTTCTTATTTGTGCATTCATGTAAAACCTATATCATGGTTACTCATATCAATATCCAACACAAAGCGAAACAACCAGTTATCCCGGAAGATCTTAATGACGTGTGATATTTTAAAACCGCGTAACTTTCAAAATCCCCGCGGCATGGCAGCACAAACATGGAATACTGAAAGTAAGAACAACTTTGTACGAAAAGACGGTTTACGATGCGAGTTGTTGGGTATACACGGGACTGGAAAACATCGAGCTTTCATCTTAGGAGTTCTCAATATCACTACATTAATGGATGAAGCTAAAACCTTGGAACCATTTATATTGCGCGGATTTTATATTGCGCGCTTTTTATATTCCGCGCTTTTTATATTACGCGCTTTTTATATTGTGCGCACGGAGGAGTCTGAGAGTGAGGCTAGGCATATTTGATGTTTATAAAGAGAAAAAGAGCAGAAAGGTTAATTTTTTAATACATAATCTTTTAAACTAAATATAAAATTGTAATTAGTAGAATAAAAAGACATTGCTGTAATTGTTTTTCTATCAGTGTGTGCGTGTTAAAAAACGAATAGGTCGAAGGCGCTTGTATAAGGCAATTATATGAGTTCGTTTTTAAGGAGTGTTGGGGGTGTGCTATTGCCACGAATAAGTTCGTATACAATCTTAATCTAAATTCGTAGTTCAAAAGTAACCCTCCAGACCATAACTCTACGATGCATGGGATCCCATCCCACCCGTTCCCAGAGGAAAAAATCAAATCCAAGATTTTATTTTTACAAGCTTGTATTTAACTTGCAATGTATGTTTGTTCGGGTAGAATCTTCGAATTCGAATTCGAGAATTTGGACCACTTCCTCTTATCCTAATGAGTTGATTTTTTGCATTTTAGTTCAGTTCCGATGACAATGCATTTTTATGTTAGTTAAGCATTACCTAATTGACATTCAGGATTAAAGACAGATAAAGGAACTCTTCAACGGTCAACAGCACACGGCACACGTACAATTTCTTGCATATATACGTTTAGTTTAGATATTCCTATATGGTTAAAAACGTTGTTTTTGGAAAAACTTTTTTTATTTTTGCAATGTTTGGAACAATACCAAACATGTACGTGCGGTTTCTGCTCCGTTTACTCCCCGTTAAGACTGCGCAGTTGATAGGAACTAATGTTGCAAAGCTTTTAGTTAGCCCACCCCCCCTTGCCCTCCACCTATCGTCATACAATACCCCCCTTTCACGTCACAATAAACAACTAACACTAGTTTGGAAACTTAGAGTATGTCTTTGGAATCGTTAAACTTAAACTTGGACTGATTAACTGTAGGTAGGTATTGACGGTGGCACGGTGATCAAGTGCTGCCGTTCATAGAGGGAGTGTGCCTGATAGGTTTTGCGCAGGGAAGGTTCCGGAGATGGTCTCTTAAGAGGACCCCGGGACCTCCCTCCATGTGCTGATGGTGATCACGGAGGTGGTTTTAGCAAGAATCCCACACTACCCTGGCTTTTCCCCGGAGGCAGGGTGCCTTTTGAAGGTTTTTCCCCCGAAAAAAAAAGGGAGGTATATCTAATTTTCAGCCTCATTCGCGCTCATCATCAAAGTTAATAGGGTTCGCCGTTGGTGGGATACGTCGGGGAGGACATCATCATCATCATCATCATATCTATTTTTCTTAAATACAACTTTTAGTTGGTTTATTTTAACCGACTTCAAAAAGGAGGTGGTTATTAAAACGACTGTATTTTTATGTTACCCGATATCGTTGTACGTTTTGAATACGTCCAGATACTTATCACTCATTAGTCGTAATCGTAACCAAATATAATAATTAATTACCTAGCCCTTAAGACAATGTCTCTGACCGGATTTCGGTCATAGGCAGCGGCCAATCTTAACGGAGTTTAGCTAACTACTCATGAGTTAAACATGATAAGTTATGTCATAATAATTATTTAAATTATGTCACAAGTTACGAAAAGTCAGAGGTGTGTGCTTGGATTCGAACCTCGGACTTGCCAGTCAACAGTCATACCGCTAATATATCAAAGTATTGCACTATGGTCTTGTAAAAACTAAAATCTAACATGGCATGCTAGGCAAAATATCCTGAAAACGTTTAAACATTTGTTTAAAAGCCGTGAGTTAACTGTAATTAGGTGTAAGCCTATACTACAGCGAATATATTAAATTCTTTCGTCGCGATCAACAACAGAATGTCACGACAGCGCATGACAGCGACACGACCAACGTTGCATGTTGGCTTTAGTTGTGAATTGTGTTCGGGGACGACTGAAAATAAATGCTGAATGCTCCGAGTTACGGGAGGTAGAAGATTAAAAAATAAAACAATTATTTATTAATTAGTTTTTAGGTTTCCGTGCCCAAAGAATGCTAACGGAATCTTATTTGCGTGCCCCAATTCGCAAAAATCCATAAGTTCAATTTTACAATTTTGCAGAGCGAGCGATAGAAGCATAAAAATAAATTAAAAAAGTACCAAGGTAAAAATACTTTCAAAATCATCATCATTTATTTAAGAGCTACGCTCTTGTCGATGCAGCCTCTTCCAGCTCTCCCTATCAAGAGCCAATTCCTAAACGTAAACTTTCAAAATAAAGAACCATTTTATACTACGACATGAAAGTATTGAGGTAAGTACCCATTTTTACCCGACTGCGGTGAAGCCAAAAGAGGAGGGTTATGTGATTTGTATGTACATATGTCATTTATATAATGAGTCGTGATAATCTAGTGGTACCTTTGACAGATAAGTCAGAGGTCTCTGATTCGAACCCAAAGCGCACCTCTGACTTTTCGTAAGTTATATGCGTATTATAAATTTATTATCACTTACTCCGTACCTCGGGTAGCACGTTAAGTTGTTGGGCCTGCGCCTGATCTCTCTCAGGTCGTGTCGGATTGCCGTCCCATCAGACTGTGGGAGGGATCACTGACACAAACATGTCTGTAGTATCAACACACACATAGATGCACACATTACACTTATAACATACCTCTTTTTCATCGGGGGATAAACGGAGCTTTCTCTACAAAAAAAGGCCTTTTTTCAGACAGCTGACAGCCTTTGTCTCGTGCCACAGACCACCAAACTTCACCCTAAATGACTCACGTCACTCTGCTCTTGACGTCACCCACGTGATTAATAATCCGTCACAACGCAGTCACATGCTGAGTAACATACGCCACATACCAAAAGCAAACAGAACAAAAACTCCTCAAAGCAACCAGCATGCAAACGAGATAGTACAAATTATTTTAGGCTGTGGTGCCTGATGGAATGTATGCAGCAACGCTACTCGTGCCTACGTGTTGAGGGTTCCGAAAGTAATGTAAAGGGAATCGTAAATTTTGTCGCAGATGGGAACTTATTCAAATATACTTTTCCCAGAGGCTTAGTGCGGGATTAGGCCTCTACCTAATTGTACAATATTTGGAGTGGACGTAACATAATTAATATTAATTTTTATTACATACTCGTAAGTACACAAATTATGAAATATGTTTAAACGCCGCATTTAATGGCTTTTGTAAAATTATCTCCAAACAAAAAAAAAACACAATTTAAATATTTATTAGGTACAAAAAAAATTGGATGCTTTTGCAAATCTCGTGTATAGCCTAATACTCAGCTAGTCCAGTCCACGTCTTGGTCAATAACAGTTTTTCGACTCAGAAATTTTGCGTAATTAAAGTTCAATCACATTATTTTATCCATTGAATTGACAATGTGTGCTGATATTATTATCCTCACGATATTTTCCTTTACCGATTTAGCAAGTAATAATTAATTTCTAAAACGCACATGAATCTGAAAAGTCAGAGGTGCGTGCATGGGTTTTGAACCTACTACCTTTGTCTTGGCAGGCCAACGATCATACCACTAGGCTACAGCTATTATTTTTACGCTAATCTCGGCCAACATTATTTATAGACTTCGGCTTTCTAGAAATTCATAACTCCGTAGTGCAAAACCGTAAAAATGAAATGTAATACCAGTGCAGTCCGTCCCAAAATAACTCAAGTTAATCCAGGCTTAAGCTGCTTCCAAAACCCATTTGTAGGTACATCAAAAGGTCATTAGAGGCACAATGAAAATAAATGAATAATGCAAGAAAAAAGAAGTTACCGGATAAACTGCAACAGTCGCCAGAATTTACATAATAAATACGGAAATAGACCACAGAACTGGACAAACGTAAGTATTAAGTAACATAAAAAAGGACGAGACGAGATATTATCTGATGTTAGTGACAGACTGGTCTCATACATCTTATATGGTACAGTTGGTCAGTATATATACAATGATGGTGCGTATGTAGATAACTCCCAACTAACATCAAGCGTTCACTAAGTTTAAAAGAAGATATATTAATTATTAAAGCGCCTAAAGCCGTATATTAGAGCATAAAATTAGGTTATATCGTGCTATACCCTGATATAACCCCGGATTGGGCACATATTTTTACAGTACCTTTTGGCGCGATGTAACTCTAATATGCCCACGATTGGGCGTAACTTTTTAAGAAATAAAAGGGAAAGCGCTACAGTAGCGATAAGAAGCTCATATAGCGATACAAAAGATGATATTTCAAATTCATATATTTATTGCATTCTGCAATATGATTTTTTTTAATTTTTTTTATTTAAGAGCTTTGCCCTTGCAATATGATACTTAGGTGGTAACTTAAAACTACAGTTCTAAACTTTAGCCGTTTAGGTAACCTCTTTGGGTAGCAATAGTTATGTATAGGTATATATACAGGGTTATTTGTAAAACACCAGCATCCTTAAAAAGGGTCATTAAACTCATCATTATGAACAACTTTTACGATGGGACCAACCCTGAATTCGCAAAAAAAAATCAGCTGTTCCATATATTTATGGTCAAAATGGTGTAATGACCCCTTTTAAGGATGCTGGTGTTTTACAAATAACCCTGTATAAGCCAGCGTTAATAATTGGTATTTCTTCGGGTAACATCGAAGTGCTCTAGTAGAGAAAATAAACATCCTAATCAATATTGACTGGTATCCAGTTGCCCGAACAAGGGCAGTCAACGATTCCATAAACATGTTTAAATATGAAATTTAAACTAATTTTTTTTTAAAATTTCTATAATAACACCGCAATTTTGGAGAATGTGCCATAAACGGAAAAAAATGCCGTACGACAACTAGTTTAGTAAACAATGTTTTTCAGTCGTACATGCCAAAAATTATTTATGGTCAAAATGGTGTAATGACCCCTTTTAAGGATGCTGGTGTTTTACAAATAACCCTGTATAAGCCAGCGTTAATAATTGGTATTTCTTCGGGTAACATCGAAGTGCTCTAGTAGAGAAAATAAACATCCTAATCAATATTGACTGGTATCCAGTTGCCCGAACAAGGGCAGTCAACGATTCCATAAACATGTTTAAATATGAAATTTAAACTAATTTTTTTTTTAAATTTCTATAATAACACCGCAATTTTGGAGAATGTGCCATAAACGGAAAAAAATGCCGTACGACAACTAGTTTAGTAAACAACGTTTTTCAGTCGTACATGCCAAAATGGAACGTCGAATTTGTCGTTGTAACAAGGGTGTCTGACGTAATTGGTTGGTATTATGTGCCGTAGTAATTAACCCGAGCAATGAATACGGCCCGGACCGGCCCCGGTGGTCACCCGTTACAAGTTAATGTATCACCCGGCTCGGCAACAAAGTACACAATGATAATTAATAAAATTAAGACCACTTGACTACTTAGGTATTCATGGCGGAGAAAAGCATTTATTTTTATTAACAAAATATCAGTAGATCAAACTGAATCAGTCATCATTTTCCTTCAACAACATGCACAATAATAATAAAATAAAATCAAACAGATAAAAAAAAATTAATAACTACAGTTTTGGATTGAAAAATTATACTTAGTAAGAAAATTAAAGTAAAGTAAACGAAAAAAATGTGCATTTACTGAGGTACTTACTTATATTTATATAATTTTTGAAATTTTAAACTTGTAACTAAAGTTTCATGTCTGACTAAAACCGTTAAGGAGTGCCCTTGTGAGAAGAAAATCATTTTACTAAATTGTAATAAAAAACACATTGAACGGAACTTTCACGATTTTAGGGTTGGTTCCGTAGTAGTAACATAATAATCATCGTTACGCTTTTAATTTATATTGCGAGAACGAAAAATTCATGCAAAGCAATTCTTATCATTTTATCAAGTGACGTACTGACTCCATCTAGTAGCAAATCATAGCAACACTAGGTGATTGGATTATGCTGGTATAGAAAATGAACTGTATTCCGTGCTTCTAGATGTCGCTAGATGTCTCAAAATTTTCAATATAAATATAAATTATGAATCTATAACGTAAAAATGCTGCGTTACAATCATGATAAATTAACAGCTTTTTGAACACATTGGTGAGCACAATCACCCCTTAAAGTTAATGGCGTATTGTCGTCTCCACTTCGTATAATAGCGATCGAAGACAAAATACTTAATTTCAAAAGTTAAAATTATGTAACTAAGAAATAAAAATTATTAATATTATGTTTGGAATCAAGACCAAATCCGAGTTTTCAAACTTTACATGACTGATTAACGGTGAAGGAAAACATCGTGAGGAAATCTGGAATCACCCTGAGTGAGCTGTCGTGATGATTAATGCTGGATCCTTCTCTGCATGAGAAGAGGCATATACTCTGTAGTGGGACAGTTACAGACTGGTTTAGTTACTTAATAACTAGGTGCCTCTAACTGTTATATTATTTCCTTAGCCCGAATCGAATCCAGTGTCCTCCTTGCAGCCTTATGTTCATGCTGTTAGTGGAAAGTTTGGCAGGTATGCAGGTCTTTTCACAAGGCGAGAGGACCATGTGTCGCAGTATCTGGTAGGTCATAACCTTCACCTCGCATAGAGCAAATCTTGAGCCTAAAAAAAAATAGAGTTATAAATCTTTATTTTTTGGAAAGAACATTATATTACTAATGAACAAATTCTCATTATTCTCATGAATCTCTTTCATAATGTATAATGTCATAATTATGAGGTTGAAAATCATAAGATCGTTATTGACGGCGACGCGAGGATTTAGTCATGGGACGCCAAAAATAGAGCGGTCTAGGCTTCCTCATAATGCCGTGGCTGTAGGACAAAGCTGACATTTTACATTCAAGTTGCTAAAAACTTACCTATACAATTTCTAGGTCCAAAACCGAAGGGCATGTATGCAAGACTATGGATCTTGTGCCTATTTTCTTCGGAAAACCTCTCGGGGTCAAACTTTTCAGGTTCCGGAAAATATTTTGGGTCATGATGGATTGCATACGTTGGTATGACAACTGTAGACCCTTTGCGCAGCTGAAACGTAACAGTAGATTGAGTATAAATGTACGGTTAATTGATATATATGGATACTTTTAAAGATTTTAGACAAAACATACAATGAATATGAAATAGAAACAAATGTTAATGATAAAATATTTTTAGTAATTGTGAAATATACACCATGTGTAAAAATGTAAAAATGCCGGGAATATGGAAAACCTATGTGCAAACATAAATATTCTTTCTGTTGAACTGTTGGAAATAATTTATACTAACTGTGGCCCGTAATTTCATCCGCGTTAAAAAAATTTAAACATGTTTCGAAAGACACGTCTCTATCTATCTATTATCCTAAGAACTTTATTGTTGTTTTCCTAGGAAACGTCCGTCTGTTTCTTTACATCTGACATTGTATATATGCAAATTTTCAGGATGACCGGTGATTATAACAATACGCGATATGATAGTTTAGTTGGTACATTGCCATTACTTATATGGAAAATTGGCAAGTATCGTGGGTACAAGCGTGCTTGTATTTTATCCCTTTTTAAATTTTCGCGATTGTTTTAATGAAGTGTTATCTTACAATGAAATCCTTTTCCGCGGTATCATTAGGTTTTCCCATGTTGTAATCTCTGTTGCAAACTCTGTCCATCATGACCCCTGGTGGCCATAGCCTCAACAGTTCTGAAAATGTGAAAATTCGGTTAAATTATTGTCCTTGTTTGCCTGTTGGGCCATCACATCACTTGCAGCTCGGGCTTTGAATGTTCCTTCGATAGTAATCGTGTAATTACCATTGTAACACGATGAACTATACCGTGGCTTCGAATATTATTCGAATAGTCACTCTTATGTTGGTGACATCTCATGACACTATTTAATATTCTCTTAACCAAATTGCGATTACAGCGGTCAATTCGCAAAATAAGCCATCAACGCGAATATTAAAGTGCACAATATATAATTATGTTGTGTAAAACAGGTGGAACGAAGTGTCATCTCAATGTTGAAAAGACAGCAAAGAGGCACAATCGAAGAGAGACACGATAGGTCGAACACAGGCTTTACCTGCATGGAGCAGGTGATATAGTTTTTTAGGATCCCGAAAATATCAATAAAAAAAAATATCCCAAAATGAGACCTCATAAAAGTCAAAGCCATAGAAATCTTACCGGAAACCACCATGTCCATATAAGTCATGTTCTGTATTGAGTTGAAGTCGAATTTTCCACCGTTCTTAATGTCATGCTCTTTGATCTCCTTGGCCAATTTATCCTGAACGTCAGGATTCACAGCTAGCTCATACATCAGAAAGGACATACTTGAAGATATTGATTCAAAACCAGCTATGAAGAATAGGAACGCTTGAGCAATCAAGTCATCGTCCTTCCACGCTGCAATTGTAGGAAATAAAAATCAGGGTACTAGAGAGAAGTTAGCAGTTGATATTCGTCATTTTTCAATTTCCGATTCCCGGCAACAGACCAAGTGTTAGTCATTAGGTTTTTGCAATATATTTCAGACACTATTTACACAAAAGGGTTAAATCAAATTACAATTGGCGTTACAATATATACAATAATAAAAAAATATATACAATAAAATTATTTCTTATTTTGTTTGATACCTGGCGTAGAACAGATTTTTTTTTTGTAAGTATATGTAAGCTATATTATCGATTCCCAACATTCCTGTGAAGTTACGCACACTAATCTGATTTAACCTTATTCAATCCGTCATTATAATTATCAGCAATTATTATTATACCAGTCGTAACCAACGAATTTAGGCAAATATAATAATGTTTTACGCTTACTACACTCATATAAAATTCTATATTCGATAAACAAATTAATGTAATAATTACTTCTACTGAGTCCTTTTTGTCCAACTGTGGATTCTTCAACTGTTGCAAATCCAGCAGCAGCGTCATTAGAATTGACCTCTTCGTGGGAAAGTTTGCCTGAAATAGATTAACTATTAAGATAGAATTTCCTTAACTTTTACTCCTAATTATCTTCTTCATTAGAATTATAAATGGTACATAAACTAACAACTACATGAACTAATATATTAATAATTAATACTTTTAATATTTTATCTCAAATAAAAATAATTTTTACCTTTTTTAGCTTCCATAAGCAAATGAATCATATCAGGTCTTACAGTGTTATTCGTTTCTCTTTCCTTCATTGTATTCAGGACAAGGGACTTGAAAAAGTTTTTCGTAGACTCCGGAAATATATCAAATTTAAATATCTGAAAATTATTTAAGAATATCAACTTTAACCCTCGTTGGTTAGTCAGAAGAATGTTTCATCTACTTGGCCAGTTATAAGTTCATGATCTAAGGTATATCGGTCACAATACGCATCTCTGCTACTACTGAGAATTTCAAAATTGAAACAAACAATTTCTGTCTCTGTTACGATGCGTCAATTACAATCTCTCCGGGGATGTGCCTAACTGGCATTGCATAAGAGGGGTCCCGAAGCTGATCTGTTAAGAGGACTCGGGATCTCCCTCTATGTGCTAATGGTAATCTCCGAGGTGGTTTTAGTTATTTAAGAATTCCACATTCCCCAATCTCTTCCCCCAGAGGCCAGGTGTTTTTAAAAGTTTCCCTCCATAAAACGTGGCCCTACCCAGAGGAACATCGTGATACTTTAATTCCATGCGAGTCGGATATAACCCCATCACCAAGGGAAGTCAATCACAAGTAAAAAAAAAATCTGATGGCGGTTAAATCATTACACTAGATTATTCATCAACCATGGAAAAAGATTATAAGAAAATAATATTACCTTCACGATTTTCGGCACGTTTACCAGAAGGAAAAAGATGATCATTTGTAGGAAGCTAAAATTCGATAATGTTTTGCCCATTACATAGAACTTGTTCTCTTTTTCGGTATGAGAGTTCACCTTCAGCCCAAAGGCGCAGGAGGCTATCACGTCGTTGGAGTAGCGCGTCGTCAGATCCTTGCAGTCTACATCCAAGTAGCCAGCTTTAAAAAATCGTCATATAATTCAGGTGCATCGATCAAGAGCGGGCCTATAGGCAAGAATTGGATGGGGCTATAAAGCGCGCTAGCAGTACCCGCCCCCGTCCGATACAGTGCGAGGAACACGCAGGCGGGAGATGTTTTTAGAAAGTGCGAGCCCCATATAAACATACGTCCTCGGACTAAGGTATGTATAGAAGGTAATGTGTTTAAGTGTGGTTAAGTGTTTTATCTATTTCAAACCTATATTAAAGTTAGAAATACGTCTTTCCATACAATTTAGCAACTTAGAACTATTTATTATGATATTCTAATAGTATATATGGGAATAAAAAATATTACCTTTTGAAGCTGCAATATTTTCTTTGACTGATTGTATCATCTGATCTCCGACCTCCACCATGAATGGTACCATCAGACGAATCTTGGAGCTGGTGAATGCTGGACTCAAAGTGGACCGCATGTCTTTCCATTCTTGACCTGTGTACAATCTAATAGTTAGTATTGTTCATGGACTATGTCACTTCTGTATTAGTTGATCGACTTTAATTAACTGTAAGGTCCGCAAGTGATGGATGAAGATGAAGGTGATGATTTTTTATGTATAATAGTGATTTGAGTTCGTATAGAATGATTTTTTAAATTAATAATAGTCTCTTAACTATAATATAATACCAACTAACCTTTCAAAAAGAATAAACTTCTCGAGAAAAAGGAGTCGCTATCTAAGGTGCGGTGATCGAGAAAGATCTCGAAGTCTTTTATGGCAATCTTTTTCACTAACTCGAGGTCACGGAGCACTACCAACTCATTCAGGAATTCAAATCGGCCTACAAACCTGAAAATGAATGTTGAGAAAGTTATTATTTGAGAAACTATCTTCTCCAGTGTTGAGAAGAATGCTTTACATCATTAAAACATTTTTTACAAAGAAAAAATATTTAGTTTATTCACAGTCCCACTTTGCAAGCACGTGGGGTTTAACTCCACAAAGACATCACTGATTAACGTGAAAGAAAAGATCCTGAGGAAACCGACTTTCATAGTCTGTCAATAATAAGCACTGAGCTAGAGCGATGATTAATGCCTTATCTATTTCTTTGCCCTGCAGTGGGACAATTACAGACTGGATATGTAATTCCTTTGTTCAGAGGAGTATGAATATAAATGAACTTACTTAGGATAGAACAATGGGCCGATGGTGATAAGATTTATCTTATTTTAATTGTTCCTAATTCCTACCTTTCTTCCGGGAAACTGTTATATAGCCTCTGCAAATCATAGGCAAAGTGCTCAATACGCAATATCATCCTGGACATATTGCCCAACAATGGGACTGGCTTGAAGTGCTTGATGCCACTGCGGCTGAACCTGGAGTAGATTTGTCGGAGGTAGAGCACTACCACCGCGATCAAAACGACCACCCATATCATTAAGATGATCATGATCTGAAAAAAGGTGGTTTTTAATTATTCTATATTTGTCTCATTTTATGGATTTATTTAGCTTGCCCTGTTTGTTTTTTGTTTATTATATCTATTTAAAGAGTAATCACAACACACACTTAGAGGAGGAGGTATCTATTACTAAGTGTACTTACTTGTTACTATTACGTACTTGTTCAACATTGAAGAACTTTACTTCTTCTTTACTTCAGCATTAAATTTAAATGTTGATAAATTTAAATGTAATGTTGATAAATTCAAATTTAAAATTCTCTACCAAGTCATCCTCCCGTTTTTGCTGAAGCTAAATCCAAAGATTTAGCAATGGCGTAAAATAATGTTTAATCTATTATATAAAACACCAAACTAGATGATGTTTACAAAAATTTTTACGAATAACGGACTATCCTGTTGGTAACAAAAGTTACTCAGCCTTAACAAAGTTGAATGACGTCATAAGTCACTACAATAATATACCTGATAAATTTAGTATAACTGAGACAAAACATCACTCAACTAATTCAGTGGATCAATCTAACTTCGTTAAAAACAATTTCGGCGCCACTTTACGTTAGGTAATGACCATGAACCATGATAAAGAATCATAGACTAGATTATAGTCTCGTCAACACTATTTGAGTCAGTGATCTGACAATGTCATAATTTTACATCACCTCTAGTATTTAATACCCTGAAAAGTTTGGCGCAGGCCTTGCCTGCTACTGAACATAAGGTCTCTCGTTTGATGCTGGATCAGGTAAAGGAATAATCGTGCCTAAAACATGTCAATAGATTACATGGAAATGCTGTTAAATGGAACTTATTATTGCCAAAATAAGCCGTGAGTTTGATACGTTTAAAAAATATAAAAAGACTGACACGGGCCGCGTGGTAGATAATAGCTGTTAACCAAACTTCAAATGTTTAATACACACTACATTTCTACCAAATACAATGTAAAAGATATTATCTAATTATGATCCTGATACCCAGCAGTGCCCCAAAACACTAGCGCCTACGCATCTACATACAATTGACAAAGCTCAATTTGAAACTACTGAACAGACAAAGTAGCATAGCCCGTCCCAGGAACCAAACCTTATATCTTGTGCTAAGTAGTCGCGTTTACGGTTACTTAACTCATGTTTGTTAATAGTTCTATCCAAGGACGCTTATGCTTCGCTTATGGTACCTACTTAAATCTTGTTAATAAATTAATTGACAAAAATAAATGTGATTAATTATTATCAATGTGAGCTTGAACATTAAGCTAATTTTATTTACTTGGAGGAATAATAATTAAAATTACATGGTTGCTCTGCTCATTTTGATTTAAAATTAATTTGAATTAATCAGGTAAAATATATATCAAAGTTCTTCTCTGCTTCTTGTACAATTTATATGTAATTAATTAATTGTATGGTAATTAGTTTAATTACGACCAGAAAAAATGGTCAAAGTCAAAGACGAAAATACGATCCATATTTTCAATGTCAAGTGCAAAATTATTTACTAACTTGAAAAACAAACAAAATATAAACTTACTTGGCCTGGTTCTTCAGTATTTCATATAACCAAAGAAGAATTTCTTTTTAAATAATTAAGTTAAAAAAAATCATTCAAAAACACTAAATAATGATTGTTTATTTTTTCACGGACTTGAACAATAATAACACAGCATATTAACTAAATTCGGAGTCTCTCCGAACGTCCGACACAATGAACTAACAGATTTAGTATGATCACGACACTTGATGTGATTCAAATACCCTTTATCTATGTGTGTGGACTCTACACGCCTTGATTTGAAAATTGGCTATATCTTTATTTTATTAATACATTCATACATATGCCAGATATTTTAAGGTGTACCACAAGGAAGCATTATTTGCTCGGAAATTTTTAAATCTTCACCTTGTAAGACTCAAAGTAATGGTTGATTTTATAAATGCAGTATTTTTTTTTTTAATTTCTATAATAATGTTACAGTTTTGGAGAATGTGTCATAAACGAAAAAAAAATGGCGTACGACAACTAGTTTAGTAAACAACGTTTTTCAGTCGTACATGCCAAAATGGAACGTCGTACGAAGCGACAAACGGTAGGATCCAGAGGATGGGCAGCAGCATCCTTCTATGTAACAGCAAGCATCTGCGACTGCGATCGCCAACCCGCTTGCCCTGTATGGCAATTATGGGCAATTACTTCCAATGAGCGCAAAATAGTAACTTATATCGCTATCCTTCTGGAAGAGTAGATAAAAACAAGAAAGGTATATTAATTGTCTCTAAAACTGACGGTATTTGTATACTTTAAAAACTCAATCAATCAAAATGCTTTATTTATAAAAATAATTATGGTACTTAAAAGATCTTAAAATATTAATATACCTATTAGTTGGACGCATATTCCGCCACAACTTAAAATAATGTAACATAAAATTATATAAGACGAACTTACCTCTAAGTAGATACATTTATTTATATAAAAGATCTTCAACAAAGAATACACTACACGTTCGTCTTAAAAAATAGTAGGTACCTAGTAATTACAAAAATAGTCCCTGTGTTCCTTCAACAGCATGCACAATAATAATAAAATAAAATCAAACAGATAATAATTTTGGATTAAAAAATTATAGTAAGTAAATTAAAATAATGTAAACAAAAACAAAGTGCATTTACTGAGGTACTTACTTATATTTAGATAATTTTTGAAATTTTAGAAAAACATTGAACTGAACTTTAACGATTTTAGGGTTGGTTCCATAGTTGTAACATAATATCATCGTTACGCTTTTAATCATTTATATTGCGAGAACGAAAAATTCATGCAAAGCAATTCTAATCATTTTATTAAGTGACGTACTGATTCCATCTAGTAGGAAAGCATAGCAACACTAGGTGATTGGATTATGCTGGTATAGAAAATGAACTGTATTCCGTGCTACTAGATGTCGCTAGATGTCCGAAAATTTCAATAAAAATATAAATTATGTGTTGAAACAATAACGTAGAAACGTTACGTTAAAATCATTAAAAAATTAACAGCTTTATGAACACATTGGTGAGCACAATTACCCCTTGCAGTTAATGGCGTATTGTCGTCTCCTCTCCGTATAATTACCGATTGAAGACAATAAATAAACAATAAAAATAGGTACTAAATTAAAAAAGTTAAAATTATGTAACTAAGAAATAAAAATTACCGTTTTCAATGTCATATCTACTTTCTTTGATACTTTCTAAAATATAAAAAAGATGTGAAAATAATTCAGAAAAGTGTTATTATTTTCAATATAATTATTTAAAAAGAAAATTTGAAAAAACAACTGATACGGATGGGATCCGTCCGATCTGATCTCATCCGTATCAGTTGTTTTTTCAAATTTTCTTATTAAATAATTATATTTAATAAGCTATCATGTGCTATAACATGTAAAAAATTCACAAAAATATTATTTTCAAGTTAAAAAATATTTTATTACAAATATATACAGATTTTAAGCCAAGCATGGTTGAAACCAAGACCAAATCTGAGTTCTCGAACTTTACACGACTGACTAACGGTGAAGGAAAACATCGTGAGGAAATCTGGAATTATTTAAACGTCTGAAATCGCAAACACGCAGTAAGCTAGCGTGATGATTAATGCTCGATCCTTCTCTGCATGAGAAGAGGGGTATGCCCTGTAATGAGGCAGTTGAGTTGCAGACTGGTTTATTTACTTAATAACTAGGTGCCTCTAACTGTTATATTATTTCCTTAGCCCGAATCGAATCCAGTGTCCTCCTTGCAGCCTTATGTTCATGCTGTCAGTGGAAAGTTTGGCAGGTATGCAGGTCTTCTCACAAGGCGAGAGGACCATGTGTCGCAATATCTGGTAGGTCATAACCTTCACCTCACAGAGAGCAAATCTTGAGCCTAAAAAAAACGAGTTATAAATCTTTATTTTTTGGAAAGAACATTATAATTTACTAATGTACAAATTCTCATTATTCTCATTAATCTCTTTCATAATGTATAATGTCATAATTATGACGTTAAAAATCATAAGATCGTTATTGACCGCGACGCGAGGATTTAGTCATGGGACACCAAAAATAGAGCGGTCTAGGCTTCCTCATAACGTCGTGGCTGTATCTTAGGACAAAGCTGACATTTTACATTCAAGTTGCTAAAAACTTACCTATACAATTTCTAGGTCCAAAACCGAAGGGCATGTATGCAAGACTATGGATCTTGTGCCTGTTTTCTTCGGAAAACCTCTCAGGGTCAAACTTTTCGGGATCCGGGAAATATTTTGGGTCATGATGGATTGCGTACGTTGGTATGACAACTGTAGACCCTTTGCGCAGCTGAAACGTAGCAGTTGATTGAGTATAAATGTACTGTTAATTGATATATACGGATACTTTTAAAGATTTTAGACAAAACATACACTGAAAATGAAATAGAAACAAATGTTTTTTTGTAATAGTGAAATGTACACCAAATGTACGAATTACACGGCAAATCTTATGTACAAACATAAATATTCTTTCTGTTGTCGGAAATATTTTATACTAGCTACTGGCCTGTAATTTCATCTGCGTCAAATTTAATTATCAATCATGATTCGAAAGACAGTGATAGCCTATAACAGTGGTATGATCGTTTGACTGGACGCACCTCTGAGTTTTCGTTAGTTATCTGAGTATTATAAACAAATTATAGTAGTATTATAAATAAATAACTACACATACTTCACTAACATTAAAATACAACTAATATTAAAAACTAAAACTAAAAATAAAAAAAAATAAAAACTTAATCTAAAGGACCGCTTCCAGTAGGCAATGCCTCCAAAACGCTGCCTGCATTATAAACTAATGATCACCTGCTCCGTTCACAGAAAGTACATTACGCCTTTGGCCCTGGCTGTCATGAAGATCTTTGACAGCCGTTAAAATCTGACAACTAATCAAACTTTAGAATACCGTATCCCTTTGGGTTACGGAGGTCAGATAGGCAGTCGCTTCGTAGAAAACTGATATCCAACTACAAACTTTGAGATTAATAAGGCTAGGAAGATGATGATTCGAAAGAAACGTGGTGCCATCTATTATCATAATTATAAATATTATCGTTGTTTTCCTGGGAAACTGTACTTTTTTTGAGGTAAAAGGTACCCTATGTCCGTTTCTGTACACCTGACAACATACACTTATTCAAAATTTCATGATGCTCGTTCAGTGTAAAAATACGCGATACGATCGCTCAGTTGGTAGGTACGTGTGTACCAACGTGGTACGTGTTGGTACGTTGGTGGTGGTAATAACACTGCTATGGCACGGCAAGTACCGCAAGTACAAGCGCGCTTGTATTTTATCTCTCTTTAAATTTTTGCTATTGTTTTTAAAGTGTTAACTTACAATGAAATCCTTTTCCGCGGTATCATTAGGTTTTCCCATGTTGTAATCTCTGTTGCAAACTCTGTCCATAGCGACCGCTGGTGGCCATCGTCTCAACAGTTCTGAAAATATGAAAATCCGGTTAAATTCACGTTAAATAATATTCTCTCCAAATTTCTAGAGAACAAAATTGTTTTGATGTTATAGTGCACAATATAATTAATAATTTTGTTGTGTTACTCTCGTTGTTGTTGTTGAGTTGTTAAACAGACAGTAAAAAGGCACAATTGGAGAGAGACACGATAGGTAGCACACAGACTTTACGTGCATGTAGCAGGTGATATATATTTTTTAAGATCTCAAAAATATCTATAAAGAAAAATATCTCTAAAAGAGAACTTTTGCAAGTCAAAGCCATAGAAATCTTACCGGAAACCACCATGTCCATATAAGTCATGTTCTGTATTGAGTTGAAGTCGAATTTTCCACCGTTCTTAACGTCATGCTCTTTGATCTCCTTTGCCAATTTATCCTGAATGTCAGGATTCACAGCTAGCTCATACATCAGAAAGGACATACTTGAAGATATTGATTCAAAACCAGCTACGAAGAATAGGAACGCTTGAGCAATCAAGTCGTCGTCCTTCCACGCTGCAATTGTAGGAAATATAAATCAGTTTCAGTACTGGAGAGAAGTTTGCAGTTGACATCCATCATTTTTTAATTTCCAATTCTCCCGGCAACAGATTAAGCAGGAACAAAACAGTTCCCTCTTGCAATATCTTTCAGTCGGTATTTATTCATATATGGTTAAATCAAATTAATTGGCGAAATTTCACAAGAATGTTAGGAATCGATAATAGATTAAAAAATAAGAATATTAATTCTTATTTTGTTCAGCATTTGGCACCTGGCGTAGAACAGAATGTTTTTTTAAATTATTTTTTATGTACCTAAGCTATTATTGATTCCTTACATTCCTGTGAAGTTACGCACACTAATTTGATTTAACCTTATTCAGTTCTTCATTATTATCCGTATCAAATATTATTATACCAGTCGTAACCAACCAATTTAGGCAAATTTAATCATGTTTTACGCTTACTACACTCATATAAAATCCTATATTCGATATAATATAAATGAATGTAATAATTACTTCTACTAAGTCCTTTTTGTCCAACTGTGGATTCTTCAACTGTCGCAAATCCAGCAGCAGCGTCATTAGAATTGACCTCTTCGTGGGAAAGTTTGCCTGAAATAAATTACCTACTGTTAAGATCTGAATTACATGTAGGTACATACATACATCTGAATTTTCCTTGACAAAATTTACTCCGAAATCTTCTTCGTCAGTATTATAATTATATGGTACTAAAACTAAGAACTATATAAACTTATATTGGTATTAATAGATATTACTTATTTTACAACGCAAATGAAAAGAGAGACATCGCATTTGTTCAATATTCTAAGTCAAACATTGGGTTTTGTGTTTTAAATTATTTAAAAAAAATTTAGGTACCTACTTTTAATATTTTATCTCAAAAGAAAATCAAATTTCTACCTTTTTTAGCTTCCATAAGCAAATGAATCATATCAGGTCTTACAGTGTTATTCGTTTCTCTGTCCTTCATTGTATTCAGGACAAGGGTCCTGAAGAAGTTTTTTGATGACTCCGGAAATATATCCCATTTAAAAATCTGAAAATTATTTGAGGATATCAACCTTAACCCTCGCTGGTGGCCAGTTATAAGTCTATGATCTAAGGTTGCTAGATATAGGCCACATGACGCATCTTTGCTACTACTGAGATTTTTAAAAAACAGAATTTCTGACCCCTGGTACGACGCGCCATTTACTATCTCCGGAGATGTGCATAACGAGCGTTGCATGAAAGAAGTTCTGGAGCTGGTCTGTTAAGAGGACCCGGGACCTCCCTCCATGTATTGATAGTGATCTCCGGGGTGGATTTAGTAAGATAAGAATCCCACACTCCCCAGTCTCTTCCCCTAGAGGCTAGAGGCTTTTTGAAGGTTTCCCGCCGTAAAACGTAGCCCTATCCAGAGGTTTGTCGAGGAAAACTGAGAGGTTTTTAGTCCATGCGATTCGAACATAACCCCGTCTACTTCCTTTGGTGATTTCTTGAGTTTTCCACACGTCAGAAAAAGGAAATTAAAGAAAAATATCTGATGGCGGTTATAACATTACACTAGATTGTTCATCAATCATGGAAAATGATGGAGTAAAATAATTTAATTACCTTCATGATTTTCGGCACGTTTATCAGAAGGAAAAACATGATCATTTGTCGGAAGTTAAAGGTCGTTAATGATTTGCCCATTACATAGAACTTGTTCTCTTTTTCGGTGTTAGAGTTCACCTTCAGCCCAAAGGCGCAGGAGGCTATCACGTCGTTGGAGTAGCGCGTCGTCAGATCCTTGCAGTCTACATCCAAGTAGCCAGCTGTAAAAAATCGTCATATAATTCAGGTGCATCGATCAAGAGCAGGTCTATTGGCAGGCACTGGACGGGGCTGCAAAGCGCGCTAGCAGTACCCGCCCCCGTCCGATACAGTGCGAGGAACACGCAGGCGGGAGATGTTTTTAGAAAGTGCGAGCCCCACATAACCATACGTCCTCGGACTAAGGTATGTATAGTAGGTAATGTGCTTAAGTGTGGTTAAGTGTTTTATCTATTTCAAACCTATATTAAAGTTAGAAATACGTCTTTCCATACAATTTAGCAACTTAGAACGGAACGAATATTGCTCGTATAAGGTTAGTAGGATAATGATACTAGAGGCTATAAAATATTTAATTAGTCCTCTCTAAGAATATTGGATATCCGGATATTCTAATAGTATATAAGGGAATTAAAAACATTACCTTTTGAAGCTGCTATATTTTCTTTGACTGATTGTATCATCTGATCTCCGACCTCCACCATGAATGGTATCATCAGACGAATCTTGGAGCTGGTGAATGCTGGACTCAAAGTGGACCGCATGTCTTTCCATTCTTGACCTGTGTACAATCTAACAGTTAGTATTGTTTATGGACTATGTCACTTCTGTAATAGTTGATCGACCTTAATTAACTGTAAGGTCTGCAAATGATGGATGAAGATGAAGGTGATGATTTTTTAACTGTAATAGTAATTTGAGTTCGTATAAAATGTTATTTTTTCAATGAAAAAATTGTCTTTTTTATAATTACAAACCAACCTTTCAAAAAGAACAAGCTTCTCGCGAAAAAAGAGTCGTTATCGAAGGTGCGGTGATCGAGGAAAAACTCAAAGTCTTTTATGGCAATCTTCTTCACTAACTCGAGGTCACGCAGCACTACTAACTCATTCAGGAATTCAAATCGGCCTACAAACCTGAAAATAAATATTTTTCTTGAGATTGATTTTCACCATAGTAAGGTACTTTTAGGTGTATACTATAGTCCCTCGTGCCAGATAGGCTATTTTTCATCACTTGAACACAAATTGGAATATCAATCTGCACTATATAACCACACCATAATTATAGGAGACTTTAATTCGTGTCTTCTGAAAGACGATACCCGCTGTCGAAAATTCCGTTCCCTTGTCTCTTCCGTCAATAAGCAAATTTTGCCATTAAATGCTACTCACCGTGCTCCTCATTCCACTCCTTCACTATTTGACCTTATCCTTGTCTCTGATACCAATAAAGTTGCCACACATGGGCAAGTCCCTGCTTCCTTCTCCTATCATGACCTTATCTATATATCTTATAAAATCCGTCCTCCAAAGCGCAAACATAAGTTTCTTTCTATTCGTAGTTTCAAAAATATTAATATAGAAAGTTTGTCGGAGGATGGGAACCAGATTGATTCTTTTAGTCTTCTTGATTCGATTGGGTCTTCTGTGTACGGCTTCAATGACTTGAACAATATAGTATTAATGTTAAATACATTTATCTTCCTTATCTTATCTTTATCGAGACACGTGGAAGTCAGAGGGAGAGGCCTTTGCCCAGCAGTGGGATGATATGGGCTGACAGTAACAGTAACAGTAACATTTATCTTAAGTTTCTTCGATAAAAATGCTCCCCTAAAAATGTGAGAGTAAAACATCTTCTTGCGCCATGGCTTTCCGATTCCATTAAAAAGATTATGGCTCAGCGAGATCGGGCTATTACATTTTAAGGTTGAGGGAATCCGGCTGTGGGTGCCATCAATAATGACCTTAAAAATATTACCAATTGGGCCAAATCGTTTGGGTTACTTGTTAACGCAGCAAACTCGCAAGTTGTTATTATTGGCGGCAGGAGGTGGTGGCAGGTACACGCTCAATCTTTTTAAATCAGCAGTCTCTACCTCCGGTTTTATATAATAATAGTACCATATCTTACTCAAACCATGTAAAAAATCTGGGTGTACTCATAAACTCCAATCTTGGCTGGGATGTTCACATTGGATAAGCAGGAGAATCTATTGCTCGTTCCATTCTTTCAAACGTTCACAAAACTTTCATCCTCTTCAAACCAAAATTACACTTGCTCAATCTCTTTTGCTTTCCATTTTAGATTATGCCGATACATGTTACCTGGATGCTACGGAGGAGTCCTAAACCAACTCGAACGTCTGCAGAATCTGTTTATCCGCTTCATTTTTGGTCTCCGAAAGTATGATCACGTATCGGAATTTCGGGCCAAATTGAAGTGGTTACCGATTCCCATATTCTTTCTCTTCTCTATTCTATCCTTCACAATCCTAATTCTCCTATATATTATCTTCGTGGACGTTTTGAGTATCTCAATCCTCCGCGGAAATCCTGTCCCCTGGACCCCTGTCCGCTGGAGGAGTGATGAAGAGGTGCGACATTCACAGACGACATCATTCCTCCAGCTGACATGACGGCTCTTTCACTGCTCGTGCAGTACGGCTATGGAACTCTCTTCCACACTCTAAACGCAATAGCTCTTCTCAGTCCATCTTCAAGAAAAGAGTAAAGGAACACTTTCTCCTCAAATGAATATTAAATATTTATATATGTATTTATTTATACATTGTATATTTATATGTATTTATAGATGTTTATGTAAGTAAATATTTGTACGTATATATTGTTCGGAGGACTTATTAATATAAGATAAATAAGAATATAAATGAACTTACTTAGTATGGAACAATGGGCAATGGTGATAAGACTTATCTTATTCTAATTATTCCTGATTCCTACCTTTCTTCCGGGAAACTGTTATATAGCCTCTGCAAATTATAGGCAAAGTGATCAATACGCAAAATCATCCTGGTCATATTGCCCAACAATGGGACTGGCTTGAAGTGCTTGATGCCACTGCGGCTGAACCTGGAGTAGATTTGTCGGAGGTAGAGCACTACCACCGCGATCAAAACGACCACCCATATCATTAAGATGATCATGATCTGAAAATAAGGTAGTTTTAAAGGTAGTATATGATATATGATTGCAAATACATCTCATTCATAAGAACTGTCACCATTCTGGTTGTATACATACCTACACGTATTAATGAGAGTGTAAGGCTAAGGAATAAAAAGAAATAGAAATCTAATGTTTGACTCCCGCGTGCACGCAATTCTCGGTGTTTGAAGATTTAAAAAGTAATCGCAACATACACTCGGAGCATCGCAACCTATTTTAAATTATGTTGATAAAACAATTCTCTACCTTAACATCATTCCATTTTTGCTGAACCTAAATTAATAGATTTAGCAATAGCGTTAAATAATGTTTATTAATCTATTATAGTAAACACCAAACTAGACGTTGTTTACAAAAAAATATACGAGTAACGGACACTATCCTGCTGATAACAAAAGTTAATCAGCCATAACAAAGTTGCCTGGTTCTCCAGTATTTCAAATAACTAAAGAAGAATTTCTTTTTAAATAATTAAGTTAAAAAAATCCTCAAAAAACATTAAAATAATGATTGTTTATTTTTCACGGATATAAACAATAATAACACAGCATATAAACTAAATTCGGAGTCTCTCCGAACGTCCGACACAATGAACTAACAGATTTAGTATGATCACGACACTTGATGTGATTCAAATACCCTTTATCTATGTGTGTGGACTCTACACGCCTTGATTTGAAAATTGGCTATATCTTTATTTTATTAATTCATTCGTAGGCCAGATATATTTGCGGCTGTCTGTGTGGAATACCACAAGGAAGCGTCATTAGCCCGGAGGTTTTCAAATTTTCACCTTGTAAAAATCAAAATAAAGTCGAGATTAAAAATGCAGCAAGTGCTAGGGAGCAATCATTTGCCCGGAAATTTTAAAATCTTCAACTTATAAGACTTAAAATAAGGTTGAGATTAGAAATGCAGAAAGAGTGCTAGTACCTTGTACCTACCTAGTAAAAAATGGCATAAGTAAAATAAAAATGCATTTTAAGCTAATATTTTATTTGAAGACATATTGTTTCAACCAAGCAAAAATATTTGCTGTAACTTTGTAATGTTGTTCTCCTCCAATTAGTTTATTTAGATTTTTCATAAATTAATTGATTTTAGATCTTCAATCACCTTTTTGAGCATATTCCAACAGATTAGCTCGAAGAGGCGCCTTAACTGCAAGTTTGAAAGCCTTTACCTTTACCTAAATTATTTGTTATTTTTTAAACTGTTTTTTGCTATAGAAGTTCTTAAACTTTCGCGAATTGGAATCATGTTTTAAATATTATTTCGGGTCTATTCGCGCACAGATTATTCAAAATAGTAATTAATCAATAATATTTAAAACATGTTTTTTGCTATCCGTGAAAACCTATAATTGGCTTAATGTTATTATTGTAGTGTCTTTCCACCTTAGTATAGCTGTTGGTTTTCCATCAAGTAAATAAATGAATAAATAAATAATCTGTGCGTAAGTCTGACTTGCACTAAATAAGTTTTTTATAGTCTCTTAGTAACATAATTATTGACAACTGCTCACTTGAATTTACAAAACATTTATTTTTTATCTATAATTGCCACTATCTACACATGTTTAGGAGCATTGTTCACTTATAAGATAGTAGCCGAGTATTTACTTAAACGATATTAAAGTAATCAATGTGTAATTAAAGCAATCTTTCAATATTTCTATTTGTTTTCGTATTGCGTTTTGTAGCTTAGAATGTTAGGACTTTTTTATGGATAAATAGGGCAATCGAAAAGGCGATTCACCTGATGTTAAGAGATTACCCATAGGAGTATATTATCATATTTATTACCATATTTCCTAATATGTCGAGGTGGCGCATTGGTGACGGAACCGCTTCGCAAGCAGATGGTTGTGGGTTCGAACCTGTCATGAACCAATGTGACTTTTTCAATGTCATATAATTATGTACTTTCTTAGTTAATCTACACCGAAGGAAGAAAGAAAGGAAAAGGAAAACATCGTAGGAAAACCTGGACTTAATAGTCTGAAATCGTCAACCCGCAGTGAGCTAGCGTGGTGATTTTCGAGCCTCCTTTGTATGAGATGAGACTTTTGCCTTGCAGTGGGACAATTACAGACTAGTTTATTTATTTAAGACATACTAAGAAGGATTAAGTAATCAATTACTACGCTAGCTCACTGCTTTTTGGTGATTACAAACTATTACCATGGTTTTTTCATGACATTTACCAATTTCCCTTTGCTTTGAAAAAAAAATTGATAACATTTTGACATCTGCTCGTGCCTATAATTTTTCTTAGAAGTATTTATAGACTAATTACGTAAATGATATTATCTAAGATAGTATTGATATGATCACATCCTTGAAAAGGCTAATGAGTGCCACGAGGCTCACTACTATGTAAGTATAAATGAATCACTAAGAAAATATATAGGCAGTGATAGCCTAGTGGCACGATCGTTGGACTACTAAGTCAAAGGTCGTAGGTTGAAAACACCTGCACCTCTGATTTTTCGAATTCATGTAACTATTAGAAATTAATTATCACTTGCAAAAACGGTGAAGGAAAACATCGTAAGGAAACCAGCACATTTGAGAATTTTTCTTTCAGCCATTTCAGAGGCCTACGTACGATTTAACCTCTGACACCAGGTTGTTTATCAACCGTACGATTAAAAAAAGAAAACAAATTAAGAAAATAATTTTGTTTTGTAACTGATTGCAATAGAAGGTTCAGTGGTCGGACATAATAATGATATCAATGGTTAATTAAAAAAGAACCAAAAACTCAATGCGGTAAAATTTAA
This sequence comes from Protodeltote pygarga, assembly GCA_936450705.2. Lineage (NCBI taxonomy): Eukaryota > Metazoa > Arthropoda > Insecta > Lepidoptera > Noctuidae > Protodeltote > Protodeltote pygarga. The sequence continues at coordinate 1,357,949 of OW388258.2, forward strand.
AATCGTATGGGCCGTTAAACATGAATCAGTCTTAAAACCGGTAAGCAGGTAACCAACGCAATATATTGCAATAATGATGCAAATTTTGCAAGAATTTTCAAAATGTAAGACTTCTTTCTGTGCAGTAATCATCTGTCTGCGATCGCCAACCCGCTAGCCCACTCGGGCAGCCTGTGACTCGGGCGGGACTTGAACCAGCAATAACTGGCGTGACGTGCCATCGCCTTACCAACTAAGCTACTGAGTCCTACCCGTTTCAGTTGAAATTATGAATTTCTTTCTTAACGACACATAGGCAAGTCCCAAGTCCTGCCCAAGTCAGTTGTTTTTACGAGTTTCTTATTAAATATTTTCATAAACATGTAAAAAACATATATAACTACACTATATATTATAAAACAAAGTCCTCCGCTGCGACTGTCTGTCTGTCTGACACTAAAACTAACTGAACTAAAAAACTACTGCACCGATTATCATGCCATTTACACAATGGATAGAGTTGTTCTCGAGGAAGGTTTGTATTAAAATTTTAAAGTTTTAGCTTACATTGGCTGAAATATAACGATTGTGTTAGAGGTGTCGGAAAAAATAAGCTAAATTTCGCAATTTGGCGAATTTTTACTGACATCTACGCTGGCGAAACCGCGCGCATCAGCTAGTAAAATATAATCAGACAAATAGTTAACTAAATAAACAAATCTATACTGATATAATGTTATTACATTTATTTTTATCTACGGCGGATGGCATTGACGGGATTAACAATTATGTCCATACTGTGACCTTGATAACAATAATTATAGTTATTCTATCAAAGGTCATTTGTGGTATTCTACATGTTTGACAGCTTTACCGAATCATGATTGGATAAACTGCTTTGTTGGACTTATAGACCTACCTATAGAGAATGCTGGGATTCTTCAAGGTCCCTAGGTTAGGCAAAGTGGGTGTTCTCTTCGTTCGCATAATGTTGATTGTCCTAATTTCGATTGTCATAAGTCATTAGCATTTTTTTCGCATAACATACATAGGAATAATATTATGTAGTCAAATAAGTTTAATTGTCATAAATTCTTCTTGACATATTTTTTTTGGCATAATTTCAGTAAATAAATACAATAGTCATAATTTTGAAACGATTAATATTCATATTTTTGTGATTTTTTTTTTGTGAAATTTTTACATGTTTTAGCACATGTTAGCTTATTAAATATTTATGATTAATATTCAATTATTCTAAAATACTTTCAGAATTAAACGTATAATATGACAATATGTATGATACTGAAAACGCAATTACAATACCATGATCGCCCAACATATTAGGAAATATTATATTGCGCGTATAAGACTCAAGTAAGCACAATAAAGAATTAAGCATATTAAATTTCCTAATTTTTTTCACTCGTTTATTTATTTATGTACGTACACACACAAAAATATATAAATAAAACATGTACCTATGTATGCTTATTTCTAAAGAAATTTCTGACAGCAAGCCTTTTGAAATTTTCCTTTTGGCCTTCTTATATTTTTTATTTCGTTTTGATATTTTGTTTAGATTGTGTGGTCACTCTATCATATCATTAATTGTTGTTGCTTGTCAACAGACATTAATTAGTTTTAAAAATAACAATTGAAGTGGTTATCACTTAAATCTGTGAGTTTCACCACATCCTGATAAGTTCCTAATTTTTTATTTTATTGATAGTATTAATCTATGTAAAAGACTTTCAGTGACGAAAATAGGAGATTCCCTCAAACCAAAAACTAAAGCTCTAATATACTGGCTTTAATATTTTAAATGGCTCAGTGATTTTATGAGCATTTTTAGGGTAAGGAATTGTTGGGTCGAACTATGAACAGAAGTTTACATAATATCAACAATGATAAAAAGACACAATGAATTGTTTGTGGTTTTTTATACAAATTTAATATGTTGCCAGTCTTATTTTGAGCTTGACTGTTGAACATTGACTGTTACTCGATGATTTCTATCGTAATTAAAAAAAAAATATCAGTAGTTGCATTAAAAGTCTTCGAGTAAAATGCTTGTGACAGACAGACGGACATTACAATAATATATGTTCCTTTTTTTACGAAACCCAAAAAAAATAATAATTAGAAAATAACTTAGAGGAAAATTTTTACCTAAATAAAGTAAAAACCTTATTTTGCGTAACCTACATGCTACAAATTCTGTGTCATCATAAAAAAACTGTCAAATTTCTAAAATAAAAAAAACTAAATTTAAAAATTGAAATCTAAGCTCTAATCGCACCAGCCAGCTTCCACGTGATTGATAACCAAACTTACGAATAACATAAAACGCGTTCCTGTACGCTCAGATAGAGCGTGCTCGTCATCCGAGCCGCACGTCCGCGACTGGTATAACCAGTTCATTTTGTTTATTTGCGATTGTACCGCGAGTGACCTTACACCTACTTGTGAACTAGAGACTTCATAGTAAGTTATGTCATTGTGTTTATTATTTTAGATTACGCGGCCATGACATTGTGTATGTTTTATTTTTGTGCGTATATTTATTGAATTGGCTCTTGATAGGAAGAGCTGGAAGAAGCTACATCACAAGAGCATATTTCTTAAATAAATGATGATTTATTATATCTGAGTAATAAACCTATAATAATATCCTATTAATTTATTATTATTACATGAAAGATTATTTTTTTTATGCTTTATTGCTCTTTAAATTGATTTTTTTGAAGTAGGTGATACAGGCCTCTTCTTTTGCGATGCAACTCCTCTCCGGGCTGAAGAAGGTGCTATCTTTTTTGCGATGTAACTGGGCAAGCAATCCGAGGTTTTTTTTAAATGTTATTATATTTAATTTTTTTTATACGCGGCCCGTATAAATACTAGGAACGCAGCGCTATACGAATATTTCCTAGCATATTTCTTAAAGAGATCGAATACTGAACTTAGATATAAGTCCGCAAATAGGTCGAGCTAAAGTTAGTCATAAATAGCTTCGCAACTCGCAGTTAACATTTCAGGGACTAAATAGCGACAAAATGAGATGTGAGTGGGGGTTAGTGAGGGGAACAATGATGGGAATACGTATATTGCGCGAATAATTAATCCGAGAACCTTTCTTCACCCCGGCTTAGTACGTTTACACCTACTGTACACTAAGCGCAATATTATTATATAATATATATTATTATTAATAGAAAGAAAGAAGAACATTTATTAAACACAAAAAAAGCAACTTTAAGGAACAACATGCAATTATTACGCAATACAAACAACAACATGAAACATAATTATACCTACTTCACTACATAGTATAAAACAAAGTCGCTTCCCGCGTCTGTCTGTCCCTATGTATGCTTAGATCTTTAAAACTACGCGACGGATTTTGATGCGGTTTTTTTTAATAGATCATAGAGTGATAGAGAAAGGTTTATATGTATAATACATGCATATTAGCGTAACCGTGCGAAGCCGGGGCGGGTCGCTAGTAAGTAATAAACAAATAATATACCAAACAAATGAAATAAAAAATTAAAATAATAATGCCATTTCAATTGCATTTCCACCGCGCGCACACTGCAAGTATTGTAAGCTGTATGTATTCTATAGGATCATTTAATTTTAGAACATAATTTCATCACTAGTTGTAAACAAAAGTTAAAACAAGTTTCTTTTTATAAACAAAAAGAAAAAAAATACTACGCAATTAAGCTAAATACCGGTTTAGTTGGTTAATTCAACCCAATTTTTACATAATATTTTGCCATACTGTTTTGTACTTACATAATTATTAGGTAAGCATACTGTTTGTTCTTGATATTGTAATTACAATAAATTGCAAATACAACTATGATCTCTGTATTTTTGTTAGTCAACTAGTGTGACAGTATTATCGTGGACAAAGCCGGTGCACCACTCTTAAGGTTAGAATCGAAATCAAAGCATTTTGATCGTACGTAACGATCGATACATAATTTACTCTATCGATATAAGTATTGATATTTGGAATATTATCGGTAGCTCTTATATTTTAATATTAACAAAGGATTGTGATTTTGCTATTAAAGATAATAATGTAATTAATAAATAACAAGATAGTATAATCGCTTGAAATTATCACTATGTACTTGACGTTGATGATAAGTTACCTTTGTTCTCAAGTTCTTAATAAAAAAAGAAAGAAAGAAAAGATTTTCATTCCATAAGTGGATAGATGGACACAAAACTTACTAAATAAAACTACAAGTTAACAAACTAAATTTTAAAAAATGTAAAGAAAAGTTTGCAATGAGCCAGCCAGTAAATTAATGTAAAATTAATGTAAATATCAGTTCAGTTAGGCTTACTTACCTAATAGGTAAAATTTGATCCACCTAAGCTAACCTGGCTTAGGCAAGTTGACTATCTACAATCGCTAACGCTATAGAAAACGAAAGAAATGTATAGGATTAGATTCTATTCGTTTGTTTTGACCACGTGACATAACGATAATCCTATACATTTCTTTCGTTTTCTATAGCGTTAGCGATTGTACATAGTCAACTTGGCTAAGCCCCTGACCGGATCACAGTGGTCATACTTAACGGAGACTAGCTAAAAAGCAGGAAATATAATCGTGGAAAAGTGTGTAAGCTATTGATTACGTTCTTTAAGTAGTCCTGTATCTAAGGCCCAATTTCACCATTCACTTTAATAACCGAGTTTAATTAAACTAAGTTCAACCATACACAAATTGCAGTTATGAACTCAGTTAAACGCTTGAACCGAGTTTATCCCTATTGATCGCGTTTAGTGTCAGTGGTGAAATCGGCTCTAAGAGTATTTGTTATTGTTAGCCGTTTTATAACGTGTGTTTAATTAATTGCTAATAAAGCAATTCAAAGTATGTTCACGTTCCCACTTCATTAGATAATGTTTTATTTACATAAATACATACCAGAATTAGACATGTTGTCATTTGTATAATTATCTCGAAAATGTATAGGTAGAAGGATTACTTTGATGCTGATTTTATTAAGTTAAGTGTAAATAGTTTGTTACTAAGGAGTTGTGTAAAATAATAAAAAAAAACACTGTATTTTAAAATGATAATAAAATTCTGAAATAAATATATTTTGGCCAAGTTAAATAAAAAATCTACATGCATAAAATTAAGTCGGGTTATTTACACAATTTTCTGGACTATATTATTTTTATGGTTTTTGGAATGGAACAAAAAATGGAATTATACCCCTAGGGTATATAGGTAAAGTTGGGTAGGAGCAGAGGAAGGGGTAGGGTAGAGGTAGAGTAGGGTAGGGTAGAAGCAGGGTAGGGGTCTTCTTTTTATCGTATGGTTGATGAACAACCTGGTGTCAGAGTCTAAACCCCGCCTCTGACATGGCTTTACACACCATTGAAAAATAAATATTAGGGATTATGGTAGGAGTAGAGTAGAGTAGGTTGGTGTTGGGTAGAATAGGTGTAGAGGTAGGATAATCATGCGCACAAAGTCGCGCCGGGCAGCTAGTAAATAAAACATAAATGGCTCCCGACAGATCGCGTCCTTTCAGTGCAGCACTGACGTTATATTCAAATGGACGTCATCCAAATGAATGTATTTGAATGGTTATTACATTTACACAGCCAAAAAGTCCTATACCTTTCATTATTCGCGGAGATATTTTGGAATGCCGCTAAGACATTTGGACGGATGAAATCATCGTCAATGTGCCGCTTAAAGTTTATCAGTCCATTTACTCAATCTCCTATTGTTTCAGATCATGATACTCATCCTCGTCTGGGTGGCGGTGCTGATCGCCGTAATAGTGCTCTACCTTCGCCAGATATACTCCAGGTTCAGTCGCTATGGGGTGAAGCACTTCAGGCCGGTCCCTCTGATGGGTAACATGACCAGAATTATGTTGCGTTTAGACAACATTACTAATGATGTTCAGAGGCTGTATAATGGGTTTCCTGAAGAAAGGTATGTGGCAAATATTTGAGGGTGCATTGAAAGTATTCAAAAAGTTAAGCTATTTGAAAATGATTATATTTTTTTTTATTAATATAAGTTTATGATTGTATCCAACTCACATTAAATTGCAACTAATATAAAAAACTAACACTAAAAATAAATTAAAAAGAAAAACTTAATCTACAAGACCGCTTCCAATGGGCAATGTCCCAAAAACGCTTGCTGCATTGCCAAGTTGAATGGCAATGCTAAGCCTTTGAGCTAGGTATAGGCCAGCGTTTTGATCTCGAGTAGCTTCGACCAGACGCCCAGATAGGTCTTTAAAAATTTTTCGGGCTCCCAGCCCCAACGACCCCAGCGTCTCGACCCCAAAAGGCTCAAATAAGTAGCCACTATATATGGTACAATACGCGCCTTTTGAGGGTCTTGGCTGATTCCGCTGATTTAGCTATTCGGATAAAAATTGTTATGTTTTTTTCTCTTCCAACTCATCTTGACAACCAACATATTATCAACTCTCTTCAAAATATTGCTCTAATAAAATTCACATCTAAATTAAATTTGAGTCCTCTGACTATTCGTAAAATTGGTGCATACTCTAATTCATTTCTAGGTTCGTAGGCAGATTTGAGTTCATAAATGAGATGGTAATGATCCGAGACCTGGAGCTGGTGAAGAAGATCACCGTCAAAGACTTCGAGCATTTTCTGGATCATCGCTCCATTTTCGGCTCCAGTGACTCTTTCTTTTCAAGAAACTTGTTCTCTTTGAAGGGTATGTAACTAGGGTGGTTCCAACGGTACTCATGCGCAGGGCGCAGACCCTGGCGGGGTATAAAGTATATAAGCTAATTTCAAAAGTTCCCAAAAGTTAAGCTCAGCATAATGCTAGCTGGCAGTGACACTGCTCAGCGCTGAGATTCAGCTGCTGGGAACGATCTGGTGTCCTAAAATACAAGCTTTTGACTAGTTTAGACAACGATCTCAACACAAAAATAATACCTACATAATATGTATTTGTAAAAGAAAAATAAAGAAAATAAACAAGATAGTCTTGCTTAATAATAATCTAAAAATATTTCAAAGGTCAAGAATGGAAAGACATGCGTTCCACACTGAGTCCAGCGTTCACTAGTTCCAAGATGCGTCTCATGTTACCATTCATGGTGGAGGTCGGCGATCAAATGATAATTTCGCTTAAAAAGGCCCTGAAAGAGTCCAAAAGTAAGTAGTGAAATAATTTGTTGTATTTTTATCTTTTTTTTTTATAGAGAGTTTGATCAACAAAGTCAAGTTACCGTCACGGGGCCTTCTTCTTACTATCTACACATATTACTTAAAATTACTAATATATACAATAGGCTGTCCTCGATATTCTTCTCCTCCATATCCTTGTCAATAGACTGGCTTATTCGTAACTGTTGGATGGTTTATCTAATAGTCCTAGGTACTATCTAATAGTCCAACAATTAAATGCACGATTTCCTTAATTTCGTACGAAATTTATTACGTAGAAATAAAATATTATTTGTATTAAGCTTGGATTTCGTACGAGGCCGATAGGGTAGAAAACTAGTTACGCAGCACCATTTCATACGAAAAATTAAATGTTTTCATACAAAATTGGTTTCGTAGCTTGGGTTTCGTACGGCCGAAGGGGTGTTCACACACAAGACGTTACAACAAGAAATTCGTGGCTCCTCTAATCTCACGATTTTTTTCAGCTGGCTCCATAGATATAGACTGTAAAGACCTGACGACGCGATACGCTAACGATGTGATAGCCTCTTGTGCCTTCGGGTTGAAGGTGGACTCTCATAACGACGTTGACAACCAGTTCTACGCTATGGGCAAGGTGTCATCGAGCTTCAATTTCCGCCAAATAATAATATTTTTCCTTCTTTTGAATATGCCGAAACTTACTAAGGTTTGTTGAATATTTATTATTGAATATTATATTAAATTGTCAGTTCTACAAAAAACTTAAAAGATAGGTACCTACCTGCAGGTAGGTAAAGTATTTGAATTTGATATTAACTTTGAATTGGTAAAAGTTGTCTTTCACTTGCAAAAATAAAAATTACTTAAACAAGTAACTTAAATACTAAAAAGTAAACTTAAAAATATTATTTATTCAATTTATAATTGTTTGCAACTAACATTAAATATTATTAAAAAAAACACTAAAACTAAACATAAATTAAAAAGAAAAACTTAATCTAAAACACCGCTTCCATTGGGCAATGTCCCCAAAACGCTGGCTGCATTGCCACTTAAAAGTACTATATAAAATTTGCAATATAAAGTCAAAACAAATTATAAAGGAAACTATAATTGAATAGACCGCTATCAGTAGGCTACGTTTGTATGTGTAAAACGCGGGCCCCAATGAAGTTATTAAAGACTGACTATATCACTTGTGTTAATCTGTCAGTCTGTTCTAACATACGCTTTATATATGTCTACTCGTCTTATAGGTTTAGAAAGAGCTCAACGGGCGGTACTATAAGTCAATGTCAATCCATAAGAAACTTTTTATACGTCTTATAATTTAACTTATAATTTTTATTAGAAGTTATTCTCAAGACAGCTGTTGCCTAGTATAAGAAGTTTTCAGTAATTAAGTACCTAGGTATATAATGTATTATTTAAATATTTTTTTATTCACTTTTTTTGTAAAAATAGTTACAAACAATCCAAAAAAGAAACGTAGTAACATAATCTTCATTGAAATTGTTATTTTAAATCTCACAGTCGAATGAATGCAGGCAAAAAATCATAACAAACAAGGAAGTACATAGTAGTTACAAGTAGATACCAAGGCCAATGTCAGATGAATGTAAAATTAACGGATGGATGTAGCCGCGGCAATCAAACTATTAGTCCGAGTGTAACTACTATGGCTTTATACCACTTTATATTGTGTTTATACTAAACTAGCTGTTCCCCGCGACTTTGTCCGCGTTAAATTAAATTTTCCCGTAAACACACGTTTATAAAGTAGCCAGATTGCCTGTTTTTTTTCTTACTTGAATCACAGATATTGTTATTTTTTACTGAAAACTGAACTTTTTTTCAAAATAAAAAATAGCCTATAGCACTCAGGGATAAAGTAGCTTCCTATTGGTGAAAGAATTTTTAGGATCGGATCGGTAGTTCCAGAGATTACCCCTAACATACATACATTATTACATACATACAAACTTTACCTCTTTATAATATTAGTATAGATAACTGCGAAATGGTCCCATAGATATTAATATTGTCATGATCTGATGAGTGATGATGCTCTTCGGAGACATTAAAACGAAGCTCCTCAATGGACTAGCAAACTTCTTATAAGAACTAATTTCATTTTGTTTATATGTGTTGTTCATAACCGACTTTCGAAAAATTGGGTAGGTGTTGTCCCATTTGAAGGCAATGTGCCACTGTACACTGTACTCTTTTTAGTGCTTTAAAATCGGTTATATTTCTAAGAAAACAAAATTTTTTACCTTTTTATCCACATAGGCGATAGAAAATCCTAAATCAACGCGGACTAAAATAGTAACTAAAATAATCACAAATTTATCATATTATGATAATCATTATATCACTAATTTTCAACATGTATTATTACAGTTATTTAAATTAGACTTTTTATCAGAAGCATCAAAGGAATTCTTTCGAAACCTTGTATTAGACACTATGAAACAACGAGAGATGAAAAATATCATAAGACCTGACATGATACATTTGCTTATGGAAGCCAAAAAAGGTACATTTATTTACTTTATTTATTTATTTCTTCTCAAGCTAAAAAGAAAATAGAAAAAAAAAACATTATCTACAATTACATAAGACAAAATATTAACTAAAATTGGGGCTTTGCTTCTAAACACTTCTCTTGTAAGCCAAAAGTTTTCTTGTAAGCCAAAAGTCTTCTTGTAAGCCAAAAGTCTTCAATGAGGAAAACACTTGTGCACCGCAGGAATCTAGAAGATGTAATACCAAAAATTAACTTTAATATTAATTAGAAAAATTTTTTAGGCAAACTGACGCACGAAGAAATTAAATCTACGGATACTGCAGCTGGGTTTGCTACCGTTGAAGAATCTTCGGTTGGACAAAAGGAAATTACTAGAAGTATGTATTAATTATTTGTTTTTTTTTAATGTTATCTTTGACTAGGATTTTTTCAGAGTTTTGGATGAAATTATAGACTTTTAATTACACAATTTCCTGCAAAAAACTAAACAAATATCGGTGGATCCCACAATTTATTACTTTTATACTGTGCGGTTATAGAATCAATCAAAATCAAATGAATATTAATTTAATGATATTCTGTATTCTTTGGTTTCATAATAATCAGATTTTGAATAAACTTGATACATATTAACTCAACATCAGGTTATGATATTATAATCACACTCTTAAGTATTCTGCATTACAAGTTATATCCTATTTAACATTATATTTTCCTTACTATTATTTTAAAGCAATTAAAATATGAAAATGAAAATTAAATTAAACAATAAAAAACAAAAATGTTTACGAAAAGAATATTAGTGATATAAGCGTTGACTGGCAAGTCAGTGATTACAGGTTCGAACTCGAGGCACTTCCATACAAATATGAAACGCTCAGAATTATCAGGGGTGACATTGGCTGTCATAAAGATCTTTGACCGTCGATATAGGGAGTCGGTACCCTCATGGATTCCTGACAACCAATTTTATTTTAGTATAACGTTTCCCTTTGGATTGGGTAGGTAGACAGTCGCTTTGTAGAAAATTTATAGGAGGATAAATACGAAAAGATAATTATGAGTGTAGATGCCACTTTTTTTATCAGCATAATGATTAAGTACCTAGGTACTTTGTTGTTCTTGCAACATGATTTCAGACCAATAATTATTTACAAAAACGGTTTTGGTAAAAATGATTAATGTTGCAACCGGTTAATAAATATTTTGTTTTAGATTAAAATCTCATTAGATCATACAAATTTGGATAAAAAATTCAATTTCCAAGGTCAGCTACATAATTTGTATGGCTGGACAAACGAATCAAAACAATTTTAAACTACGTAGAATTAAGTAGTGACGGATATCAGGAATCAGTAACTTGACACGTGTAATAGAACTTAATATTGCGTGACGAGATCAACTTAACTTGTGGTCAACATTGAAGGTTAAAAATGAAAAACTTCTAAAAGTTTAACTTAATTTTTTTTTAATTACGCTTATTATGATATATATTTTTAAAGGTCGGGCATAATAATAATAACTATAGGTACTATACCGGGTTATATGTGAAACACCAGCATCCTTAAAAGGGGTCATTAAACTCATCATTATGAACAATTTTTACTATGGGACCAACCCTGAAATCGCATAAAAAATACAGCTGTTCCATACATTTTGTTGTGTCATGTGAACATGAATTAAAAAAAAGTTGTTCGTAATGATGAGTTTAATGACCCCTTTTAAGGATGCTGGTGTTTTACAAATAACCCTGTATATACAAGTAGAAATAAACGAATTAAAAAGATAAACTTAATCTAAAAGACAGCTACCTCCAGGCAACGTTCTTGAAACGTTTGAACGTTCCAACGTTCAAAGGCTGCATTACCTCGCTGGATGGCTATACTTAAGCCTTTGGGCAAGACACAGACCAGCATTTTGGTCACGAGACGCCTCGACTAGACGCCTCGATAATTCTTTGTAAATTTTCGGCCCCTGGCCACGGTCCTAGCGTCTCGACCCCAATATCTCAAAATATGTACCCGCTGTCTGTCCTGGGGTGCTTGCGCCTTTTAAGGGTCTCAGCAGATTCCGCCACCGCTTAAAAATATTAAATCTTTGTTTCAAATAGTGGTTGTTATTGTGTAGTATAGTTAATAATCAAAAAAAAATTGACCACCTGATCTTTGGTATAAAGTGATTTGATGAAGCTTGATTTTTTGCATGGTGTTTTTGAGGGTCCAAACCGCAGGCTCTTTATTATTGCCTAATTCATCTCCTTCAAGAGTACAATGCTCTTGGAACTGAGAATTTATTGGCATCACTATAATGATTATTAATATCATTAGAATCAAGATTGTTCTTAAGTGCCTTTTGTAACAATGAGACTTATTCAATGTCATATTAATTATGTACTCTCTTAGTTAATCTAAGACACCACTGAATAACGGTGAAGGAAAACATCGTAGACTTAAACAGTCAACAGTGAAATCGCCAACCCGCAGTGAGCCAGCGTGGTGATTAATACGATCCTTCTCTGTATGAGAAGAGGCTATTGCCTTGCAATGGGACATTTACAGGCTTATTTTTTTATAAGTGCCTTTAAATGGTCTACAATTGCAAATTTGAAATATTGTAATTAAATAACTTACTATATTTCTGCATTACAGTGTGGTCTGACGAGGATCTGATTGCCCAAGCAGTGCTATTCTTTATTGCCGGTTTCGAAACCGTCTCAGTAGGAATGTCGTTCTTACTGCATGAATTGGCATTAAACCCTGATATACAAGAGCGGCTCGCGCAGGAGATCAAGGAAAATGACGCCAAGAACGGCGGCAAGTTTGACTTCAATTCCATTCAAAACATGACGTATTTGGACATGGTTGTATCAGGTAAGAAGTTGTTTTATATAGACGATGGTATTAGATTCGGTAAAAAATAAATTATTAGGACATAGAATATAATAGAAATAGATCCCATTAACCGGGCACAATTCCAGACTCCGTACCTACTGCTACTGAGAATTTCTTAATGGAAAAATCCAATTAAGCTTTGCCCCCATAGATCAAATTCAGGACCTCGTGCTTAGCAGTTGCGCTTGCTACTACTAGACCAACGAGGTAGTCAACTTGGGCAGTTGACTGTTATGTCATAATAATTGGATTTTATACCCCTATTGCATGGGACTTACAACATAGTCGGCGAAACGTGGGTATACTGCATACACCTCTCTGGGGAATGCAGGCGTGAGTCTATATTTCCTTAAGTCAGGTTTGAATCTAGCTGTGGAATGCAACGAATAATCGGTGGTTAAAAAACTTTCGTCTAAAATAAAAGGAAAAATATTCGCCTAGATTAATAGTTTTTTTTTCTTTATTAATTATAGAGGGTCTTTTTTCTTATTAATTATAGAGGGATTTCTTTTCGTCTACAAGATTAGTAGTTAAGAAAATATTTAGAGGTTATTAAGATTTTTTTTTACAGAGATTCTAAGACTTTGGCCACCTGGTGTTGCTCTTGATAGAGTATGCACCAAGGATTACAATTTGGGAAAACCAAATAAGGACGCAGAAAAAGATTTTATTGTAAGTTTAAATTTTTATATTTAAAAAGTTGCGGTTACCGACCCGCTTTGCAAGCAATTGTATATGGGTTCGGACCTGGTATGTACCAATGTGACTTTTTCAATGTCATATCGTTTCTTAGTTAATCCAAGACAATTGAATAACGGTGAAGGAAAACATCGTGAGGAAACCTGGACTTAAAAGTCTGAAATCGCCAACATGCAGTGAGCTAATGTGGTGATTAATGCTAGATCCTTCTCTGTATGAATGCCTTTGCCCTGCAGTAGTACAGTCACAGGCAATTACATTACCTACATAATATGTAGATAATGTAGTAGTATAATGGAAATCTTATAATACAAGACGGTGTGGTTGCAAATAATTGAAATAAAATATATTTTACAGATACGCAAAGGTACAGGAGTCTCTATACCTGCTTATGCCTTCCATCGTGATCCTCAATTCTTCCCGAACCCTGACAAATTTGATCCGGAACGTTTCTCTGAAGAGAATAAGCATAAAATTGAAACTTTTGCTTACATGCCCTTTGGTGTTGGACCTAGAAATTGCATAGGTAAGTCAGTGGCTAAGGCTAGGCTAGGCTAGTTAACTAAATTCTAAAAATTATTTTAAATTTATTGTAACAACAATAACAATACCTTATCTATAAATTTTTTTAATTAAAAATAACATGAATTTAATTAATTAATTATTAAAAAAAAAATATTTTTAAAAACAAATTTAAATTGGCGCCAAAAACACTCAAGACTGTCAAGGCGTTGTGCCCGGTTAATGGCAATATACATGAGACAAATATAGCCAGAGAAACGTAGGTGTACTGCATATCCCTACTCCCCCTGGGGAATACAGGCGTGAGTCTAAGATTTATATTAATTATGTTTTTATTTTACAGGATCAAGATTTGCTCTATGCGAAATCAAAGTTATGGCGTACCAGATTCTTCAGCATATAGTACTGGAGCCTTGCGAGAAGACCTGCATCCCTACCGAAGTATCCACTGATACCTTCAACTTAAGAATAAAAGGAGGGCACTGGTTACGGTTTAAACCAAGGACATAGATATAATATAAGATATAATAATGATGATGATGATGAAAATAATATTCATCATAATTATGATGATGATAATAATAATATTTATTCAAAATATCTAGACTTGGCCCGCGCGGTTGTCGACATGTTGGATGTGGACTCAGCTGTCATTGTGCCGATAGTCATTTCAGTCCATGGTTTAATACCCAAGAGCCTCGACCAACACCTTAAGAAGCTCTCGTTAGATGGCTGGATAAAGGGCTTGATGCAGAGGGCGGTACTCCTGGACACGGGTCGCATTGTCAGGAGGTTCCTTTCTCTGGAGCCCTGACCACCGGTAGCTTGGACCCTGTTCCCGATACCGGTGGGCTACTATATTTTATATTTTTAAATGTATATTTTTATTTTTTATATATATTTAAAAATGAATAAAAGATATTTATCATAATTATGATGATGATGATGAAAATAATTCAACATAATTATTGGCTCTTGTATTTCTATTTATATTTAATTGAATAATTGTACATAGAATAACAAATTGAGTCAGTTTCAGTGATTATTGAAGATATTATAGTAAAATAGCTTAATTAGTACCATGAAACATTCGAGTGATCGAATACTATCGGGTCCACTACTAACACTATCAAAAATAGTACCACCTACGCCTTTTTGGAAAGACCATAATATATAGCAATTAAGTACCTACATATATTTTAATTATTATTTTTTACTTTACAATAATTAAACTTGAGTTTCATAAGTTTTAAGGCATGTTTCACACTTTACGGATTGATATTAGTACACTCATATTACTTGCAGATATTCTGGTTAAGGAATATAAATATAAATTATATTTAATAAGCTTGTGTTATCTAAGATTAATTTATGAATATAGAACTTGGAGTGAGCGGATAATCATTTTGGAAATAAAACTAATAATAAATAGTGTCGTTTTTTTCTTTACATTCTTAAAATTTATCAGGAGAGCGCTGATGTTGGGATGTTTGACATGCAGATAATATTACTTCATCTAATTCTGATACAGATTTCTAAAGCCCAGTAGATTGTGCTTTAACTGTAGATAATGACTGTATACTATAAATAAATAAAAATTAAATTTTATTATTATAGGATTTTGATTGATCGATTGACTAGAGTTTATTTTTGTTTCAAAACCGATTTATAAATCGTTCAATTTAACGAGACGATTCACAATGACCGAATTTGAGATGTATATTGTCGTTTTGTTTTGAAAACATTACCCATCGAAAAAAAATGTAGGCTCCTCTTCAGCAGAAAAAATAAACGAATGACAATATATTACAAAACAACGTCAATTTGACAGAATGTTCCCGCCATAAGTCGTTTAAATTTTCAAGTCAGATTTTATGACGAAAAAAAAAACAAAAAACATTTTGGTTGGGCTGATCACATCTATCGTATGCCTAATGAGCTAAAGACCAAAGCTAAGTCACCACCACAGCTGCAGACCATGTAAAAGATTGCACGAGTGTATGAGGGCGGTAAGTACACAATTAATAGAAGTGGTATTCAAAAGCCAAGCCACAGGCGAGGACATTCAATGTTTATCATCATACTTGCAAGGAAACAAACAAAAAATAAATCTACTGTCTGAAAAATCTATTACGCCCTAGGGTCGTATTTTAGATTTACCGCCTGCTTTTCCAACGTGTAATAGCATTATTTATTCTATTTATGAGCAAGTAAGATGTAACAAGGAAGGATTTCCCTTCCTTGTTTTATCTTACTTGCTTGCTACCTACAATCCGATGGGAAGACGATCTAAAAAAAGTAGCAGGTGCAATGTGGAGAAGAAAAATTCACTAGACTGTTGAAAAATCTGAAGGAGGCCTATGTCGAAAAACAAGCGAACACAGATGCAAAATAGTTAGATTTTTGATAAATCTAGATTATCACAATCATCATCATCATCAGCCTGTTTTAGTCCACTGGTCAGCAGTGGGCCCCTCCCAACGCGCGCCACTTTTGTGCGCTCATTAGAGGTATTTGTCTATAATCACTACGCTGGGCAAGCGGGTTAGCGATCGCAGTAGCAGATGATTATCTAGATTATATTTTAATATTTAGATAAGATAAAAGAGAAGATAAAAATTTGAAATTTAAAAAAAAATTGTTTGCATTAAAGGCTACCATGAAACAATATTTTTTATCATATTTGCTCGTAAAAATGCCTGCTCGTGATACGGCTTTAGAGTAACAGACGAACGGACAGCGGAGCCTTAATAATTGGGGCCCGTTGGCATCCTTTAGGGCAGGAATCCAAAAACTAATTCGTTTTAGTAACACTTCATACGCGAACCATTTTGAATTATCTATTGCTTGGCGTGTTATCTAAAACTAATAACGATAAAATCATATTTGTATATCTATAAAATCATCTGCCTATCCTTATTGTGTCCTAGCTCATTCAGTTGCGTTAACGTTGTTGTCGTGAGCGCACGCGACTAGCGTCAGTCAGTGACTCAGTCCATTTTTTTAATCTGCGATATTTCTAATATCGTTTGTTTTACGAATTTTTGCAGGTTAGTGTTTAAATCTGATATCTTTTTGCTTTTTTAGTTATTCGGATTATATAATTCTAATTTCACAATGCACAAACACTAAGACCAAAAAAAAGTGATCAAACAAAACTAAAGTAAACTTAAATTGTCTGGCCATACATTTTTTTAAAAAATAATAATGCTGAAGCTCTTGTACATCCCGCTAAACTAATTTTAGTCTAACTATATCTCTTTTTATTAAACACAATCGAAAAAGGACAGCCTTTAGTTCACGTCCTTGCAATAAACTTGAAATTAGACGAGACCATATAGCGCAAATGGACTAGTTTGTAAACTCTAAAAATCTTCTATACTTTTCTCATAATCTTTGTTAGAATGTAGATATTGAATTTAAATTAATTTAGAGCGTGTGCAAGAGTGCACCAACAATATTTTTTATTTTGTGTTAATTTACGTAAAATAAAAAAAAATATTGTTGTTTCATGACGTCAACTTAGGCTTGCCTTCTTTTAGGTGCCAAACACGTCACTTGATCGTTTGTCTTTACCATACTTTGTTTAAATAATTATGCTCTTAATTTTTTCTAGTTATTTGTAAAAGTTTTTTGTCGTTCTATTGTGTTTCATGTTTTGACCTGTAATGAACTATAGATACTTTTTCATGTTTTTTGCTGATGTAAAAACTATCTGCCTACCTACTTAAAATCTTAACAAATACTTGACATGTACTTTTTTAAAATGTCATCTTTGTAGTTTTCTTATCAGAGCGGTCGTGGTCATCATGTAGTATCTTGTGTAGGGGCTGACGTATGCCTCACGATTTTTGGTGTTTTTAGTGCATATTATGCAAGGGATCGCCCACTGCAGATTTTATATGATCGGTCCATCTCATGGGTCTCATGCGTGGTTTTGTGCCCTCCACTCTACCCTGCACAACAAGACGCTCTGTGGTGTTACCGTCACGCCTAGAGACGTATCCGAAATATTTGAGGATGCGTGTTTGGATCAGTACAGATAGACGCTGTTTGATGTTGAGTGCAAAACTCGTCCACGATTTTAAATATTGGCTAATATATTATTATTCTTTCATTTCCAGGCATGCTGCTAACGTTGACATGGCTAGCAGTAGCCATCACAGCCCTGGTGCTGTACCTCTGCCAGGTGTACTCCAAGTTTTCTCGTTTAGGAGTGAACCATGCGCCGGTAGTGCCGTTGTTTGGCAACATCTTCTGGGTATTCTTCAAGAAAGAACACATGATCGACAGCTTTATGAGACCTATTACAAGTTTTCCTGAAGACAAGTTAGTAATCAAAATTTTTATTTTTATTTTAGATGATTGTTTTTTTAATACTTATCGTGTCATTGCGAGTAAGGGCGTTTGATTTTTTAAGCAAATATACATTTGATTGTGGTTGTGGGTTGTGGTCTGTGGACCACACTAGCCTTTTAAGCTGCAGGACGATATTTATTTATTTACGACAAAGTCGTTTGGGGTGAAGGCATTGTCTGCTGGGTCCAGGCCAAGGCCAACCAGGGCCAGAACCTTTCACCAGAAGTTATTTGGGTGTTGATAGCTGCTAGTTTGTAACCTTTGTCTCATCATTTGTCGAATTTTACGGTACACAGAGGGAGAAGCATTGGTACTATTCTGCCTCGATATCATGCAATGGTATGCTGTGCTTTTTTTTATAAATCTATTTATTAAGGCAAGGCAATTGTCCACAAGGTGGATATAGCCATGAGGCTATATTCATTTTTTGTGAGTGTTCTTTCATAAGAAGACAAAGAAAAAGAAAGAAAAGAAAGATCCAATAATACTTGACCGACCTTGTTCAAAGGTCATGCTTACCAAGATACGAAGGACAAACAATGAAGAACAAGGCGATTTGAAGTGTAAATATTTTACTAATAGGCCTTTTATCTTTTCTTATCTCTAGGGTCATAGGTTATTACGAAATGTTGTCCCCAGTGCACGTAATATGTGATTTGGAGACAATCAAAAGAGTCTCTGTCAAGGACTTTGAACACTTTGTGGATAGAAGAGGTTTTACCGGCCAGGATGATCCAATGTTTGGGAGAGGATTACTGATGTTGACTGGTTTGTGACTAACTTTTTCCTTTTATATCATCGCTTATCATCATCATCATCACTATACAGTGGGTGTTTCCATATGCACATATGAATTGGGTGTAACTAGAATTTTAGACGAAACAAACAGACCCGACTAAAAATTTTAGTCTAATGCTTCAACATCAGTCTAAAGACTAGACGCACATACAAGGAATTTTCTGGCACTCTCTCTCTTCTCATCTCCCAAGAATATAGTTGACCCTATGATGGATTTAATCCCCAGGTAGGTAGTGAAATCTCGTAAGGTATTCAATGATACCAAATATTCATGTACGCTATAAAAAAATATTATAAACATAATATAATTCGTTCGTTCATATAAATCACCATTTTTAGGTGATGAGTGGAAAGCCATGCGTTCCACTATGAGTCCAGCCTTCACCAGCTCCAAGATTCGACTTATGGTGCCATTTATGGTGGAGGTCGGAGAAGCGATGATCAAGGCGCTTAAGAAGAGGATCAATGATTCTGGAAGTAAGTTCTACAACAATATTTTCAATAATATTCAATTATATTGCTTACCAGTCTCTGTCTGCTAGTTCATCCTCAAAATTAGGATTATGATGACCGTTGACTGACAAACCAGAGGTCTCAGGTTCGAAGACAAAGTGTGTACCTTAGACTTTTTGTAAGTGCATAATATAAATACATAATAGAAAGCTTGCAAAGCCGTTGGTCCTGCGCCTGATTTTTCTCCAGCCGAGTCGGATTGCCATCCCATCGGACTTTGCTTTTGAGACATGGTTTGACTTCCTGGGTCCAACCATTGATATTGAATTTCGAAACAGCCAATATTCGAATATAATTTAAAATATACAGAAAATTATTATATACTTACAGACTCATACATCGACATAGAGACGAAAGACCTTGGGACACGCTACGCTAACGATGTGATAGCTACCTGCGCCTTCGGGCTGAAGGTAGACTCCCAAACTACAGACAACGAATTCTACGTGATGGGCAAAAAGTTCACCAAGTTTACCATCAAACGAATCCTTAAGGTCTTCTTCTTCAGATTTCTTCCCAAAGTAGCTAAGGTTAGAAATGCTGTTTTATATTTACTAAATACATATATTTTGTCTAATTAAACATGCATTTCATGTCGAAACACTCTGTGCAGTGATTACTAAAGACAGTATTAATACCTATTAAAATTCTTTACTTGATGCTAAAAAACATAATGATATTATTTCTATATCATGATTTATTCGATTTCTGTTATTCAAGAACATGAAAAGGCTGGCATCTAATACCAGGTATATTATACCTGTATTTACCAGCTATAATAATCCTCAACTTCCACAGATGATAAAGATGAGCATAGTACCGCATGAGATTGCCAGTTTCTTCAGGAACTTGGTCCTTGGCACGATAAAGAACAGGGAGGATAACAACATTATTAGAAACGATATGATCAATATACTAATGGAAGTCAAAAACGGTAAGATATTACTAGTTTTTTTTGCCATCATTACTTTAAAGAATACAAGATACCCAATGGAAAGGATATAGTTGTTATACCGAAAGCTAATAATTATGCATTATAAAAGTCGTTTTGAAAATATAGTAAATTGGAAATCGTACACTTTTTTCAAATGTTACTTTTGGCATCCCTATTGCTGGAGCGCTGAAGAGGTGGTACTGTGATTTCTAAAATATAACTTTAATACTTATATTGCTGTCTTGGGTCGTGAACTGATCATGATCTAATCAACTGTCACTATTCGAGCGCTTCGGTATTATATACCTGGTACAAAAATCTTTAAAGCGACAAAAATCTTCGAGCAATATAGCTATCTTGCCTCAAGAAAGGAACATTAAGTAAAAGAGAGCTGTAGTTGAATAGGTCTAAAATAAACTTAAGAGAAATTTACTTAAGTAGGATTTACAAAGTGGTTTTTTTTGGTGACACCAACCATATGGACAAAATGGTACTGAAGACCTGATTTAAGGCAAAGTAATTGATAAGTAGGTATCATATATTCTATATTTATACACTAAAACTTGTAAACAGGTAAATTAACACATAATAAAGACTCTGCAGACACCGACGCTGGATTTGCAACCGTTGAAGAATCATCCATTGGCAAGAAACAACATAATTATGGTAAATATTATTGTTGATTATCTTTTTTTTTTATACAAACACTTATGTCTTATGATGTGAATCTGGATATGGATGATTACAAGAAAGAGGCAGACCTAGGAAGAGATGGATGGATTGTGTGAAGGATGATATGGCGAGAAAGGAAGTAACTACTGAGATGACGGGTGATAGAGATGTGTGGAAAAAGAGGACATACTGCGCCGACTTCAAATAAATTGGGAAAAGGGCAGGGAGATGATGATTATTGTCTTATAAACTACCAAAAACTTGTAGCTTTTGAAAAATTCTCAGTAGCATTTCGATTATCCTGGCCTTTTCTCATTGCTTCTTTTTTTTCTACTAAGAACGCGGCATTAGGAAAAAAAAATCTGCATTCTTTATGTGTAATACCACATTACCATCATCATTATTCATTATCTTCTGCTTTACAGAATGGTCAGACCAAGATCTAGTTGCTCAAGCTGTACTATTCCTTTTTGCTGGTTTCGACACAATCTCGACACAGATGTCGTTCCTCTTGTACGAACTGGCTTTAAATTCTGATGTTCAAGAGAAACTTGCAAAAGAGATCAAGGAGTATGATGCCAAGAGTGGTGGCAAGTTTGACTACAACTCCATAAAGGACATGCCTTATCTAGATATGGTGGTATCTGGTAAGATTAATGTAAACAAAGAACAATGTTACCAAAAAGTTTATAAGCCATTTATTTAATAGAACAACCATGCAGTTTCTAGCCAGATTCTTCTCCAATAGGGGTAGGCTGCCCTTGGAACTGGCAACTAGAGTCAGTCTTATAATAATAATAGAATTACTGTTCATGCCCAAAATGGTCTACATAAAAATATTATGATTATAATGATGATTATGACTGGTTAAAACAAACCAGTGCTAGGATTCCTAAAGAAATAAATACTGAAAGACTTAGTAGGTTAGTAGGTAACAAAAATTTTAAACTTAGTGTTAACCCATGCATAAATGCTGTATATAAATAAATTATACTGCCGCTGTGTTAACCCCCGACGCAAGAAGGGGTGTTATACAATAAGTCTGTGTATTTGTATGTATGTCTGTGGCACCATAGTTCCTAAACGGAAAAACCAATTGCGATTTATATCCTTTTTTATTTAGAAAGTAACTTGATCGAGTTTTCCTAACTAAAAAAATTGATATTTTTCTGTTAAAATTTTTAATTTATAGTTAAAACATGGACAATGATTTCAGAGGGACTTCGACTATGGCCAGCAGGGCCATTTATAGATAGACGTTGCGTGAAGGATTATAACATTGGAAGACCAAACAACAAAGCCACTCAAGATTTAATAGTGAGTAAATCAAATGCCGTCACAGCAGGCCCAGATGGAGATGGGACGAGCTAGATGCTTATTGGAAGGATTGGCTGCAGAAAGCGCAGAACCGGGAGGAATGGAATGAGGGTAGAGAGGCCTTTGCCCTTCAGTGGGACAATAATGGCTGAAAACAAAATAAATTAAATAAAATGTAAATGAGTTGATTTAAATAATAAATGAAATAACTAAAAATAGTTTAAAATTTGTTTCACCAGATTCGTAAAAATGACGTCATGGTGTTACCCATCTGGGCGTTCCATCGCAATCCAGAGTATTATCCAAATCCCCTCAAGTTTGATCCCGAAAGATTCTCGCCAGAAAACAAGCATAACATCAAACCTTTTACTTATATGCCCTTTGGAGTAGGGCCTAGGAACTGTATTGGTAAGTGTGTTTGTATTTTTAACCGACGAAAAAAAGCCGGAGGAGGTTATTAAAGAACTATAATGACCTCCTGTATGAATTTCGGTCACAGGGACCAATTTCAACGATGAGATGGAGTTTCTTGCCAGATTCTTCTCCATGAGGGGTAGGCTGCCCTTGGAACTGGCATCTAGAATCACTCTTATAACAATATTAGAATTATGACTATTCATAAGTGCCTGAAATGGTTTACATGAATAAAAATATTTTGATTTTGATGATTATTAGCCAATGACGCACAAGATATTATAGCGCACAAGACAGTGTGTGCACAACACAGGTGCACCCTCTATTCCTTCACTCTCATAGTCCGATGGGACGGCAATCCGACACGACCGGAGAGAGATCAGAGCGCAGGGCCAACAGCTTAAAGTGCTTTCTTTGGAGAAAGTGACAATTAATTTATACTGCGCACATAACTTACGAAAAGTCAAAAGTCAAAAGCCTCGCACTGTATCTAAGGCTCTTCGTACAACAAGATGTCAGATATACTGGAAATGTATCGCTAGACGTGTAGCCGTCTGTAAACATTACGCTTCATTACCAACCGATAATAATAATAAATCTGTGTGCAATCTTACTAAGTATAAGTTAGTTCTAACATGTTTACATAGATGGTGTTAATCTCAATTATATTATTCGCAGGTTCTCGTTTTGCGCTGTGCGAGATAAAAGTGATGCTGTATCAACTTATTCGTGAAATGGAGGTGGTTCCATGTGAGAAGACTAGTGTTAATCCCAAGATGTCAAAGGATGGATTCAGTATGTCATTGGAGGGAGGTGCCTGGGTCAGATTTAGGGTTAGGTCTGAAAAATAGATTTGACTCACGAATGTAATTATTCTGACAAACTTACTATAAATATTAATTGGGCCTTAATTACCATGATAACTGTGAGAAAGTTGGACAATCCAGTCTACACATAGGTATATTAAGTACTTCAATACAATTCATAGATCAAATTATTGGCGATTCAAAAAACGCAAGTGTATTATTACTTACATAATTTGAGCTCAAGACTGTACTCCTTCTTCAATTCACAAACATACACAAACTGTTTTATATCAATATTCTATTTTTAAACATTTAAGGAAATAACATAATAGCTACTAAAGACATTTTGTGTATACATTGTTGTACTAGTAAGGAACGATATAAATTAATTAATTTATTATTATCATAATGTCAAGCAACAGAAATGCCAACGTATTTAAGTTTTACTAAGTGGAATGATGTAAAATTATGTATTAATAATAATATAATAATTATAGAAAATGTAAATTCAATTAAATAAATAATGTATTAAATATACTAAATATTTTTTTAAATAAATTTGAGCCCATTCCCGTTGTCTTGTCATATTGACTCTTCGACTCCGGAATTGTAATTTTAGTCATGTAAATAAATATGAAGATTAACTTCTTTATATCAGAGTTTAAACTTCCCATAGGCCTTACACACGATCAAATACATCTTTCAAATGGGCTGGTTTCTTCACTATGTATCCTTTCACCCTTTTAATTGTATGGAAGGCACTGGAAGACACACATCGTCAGCGTAGTGTTTTTAGTACACAGAGCTTGGTGGCTTTGGTAGTCCTTAAGCGCGAAATATTCAAAACGCTTTTATCTGTGCGTACGTTGAGTTGAATGCGTCTACATAATCACAGATAGTCACAGCAGAGAAATACATTACAATAAGTATGAGAAACATGTCACAAGCCAGGGTAAATGTCTGAGAAATTAAGCTAGAATAAAAAAAATTAATCGTGTTAAAAAATCTCAAGGCATCCAGTTTCATTCAACACTGTCCTGAGAGCGAATTTTATTGCAGTTTTCTACTCTGTGATGATAGAAAACACGATATCTGGTTAGTGCTAAAATGAGCAATGAAGTCACGTAGCAACGTAATTTCAACTTGAGGTGAAATTCTCTCAAGAGAATGACGTGTGTCCGGATAAAACATAGCTTTATCTTCATCGTTAGCTGATAAAAGCGTGCGCAGATAATAATCCTAACTAATGTTACAAATGCAAAATGTATATGTGTTAGCTTTTCACGCCTAAACCATTCAACCGATCATCCAAAAATTTCGCATATACGTTGTCAGGTGTACAGAAATGGACGTAGGGTATTTCTCATCGCGAAAAAAAGGACTGTTCCTGAAGAAAACAACAATAACGTTCTAATGATAATAGATGAATGAATGAAATAAATAAATGATAAGGAATGAAATTGCAATTTTAAATGAACGCGCTGCAAATAATTTTAGTCGTGTAAACATTATGGAACGCAATAAAGAATTGAGAATTGAGAATAATTCTCATCATCCTAGTAATATTATAAATGTAAGAGTATGTAAATGGATGGAGGATGGTTTTTACTCTTTCGTCCAAAAACTACAGAACGGATTTTGATGAAATTTTACAGTAATACAGCTTATATCAGAATAACACATAGGCTACAATTTATCAACATACCACGCGTGGAATGCCGGGGGCAAAAGCTAGCCTGCTATAATCCGATAATGATTATTATCGGAGTTGTCTTCGTCGATAGCACAGAGTTTATTAGCTCATTGTTTTAATTATTTTTATGCAAAAAAATCTTAAATAATATATTTTTTTGTTTTTTAAATATTAAAACGCTCCTAATCTTACGACTCGTATGATTAAACAATTCTGCTATGAATGATTGTAGTTTAAACATAGATGCAAGGATACTACACTAATCATTGGTTATTATTGTAAATTGGTTGTTTAGTTGAGTTAAAGTTGTGACCGTGAACGGTGCGGGCGCCGTTTGAGTGTCAGATTTCATCACTCTATAATATTTTGTTTTCACAGGTTAGTAATGCTTTTTTTAAAATTTAATTTATTATTTTTCATTATATAATATAATTTTTTTGTAAGATTATCTACAAACTTGTATGATAAATAAAACAATATCATATACTATGTTTACTCATTTTAATCTGAGTTTGTTTATGCTCGTTGATTTGTTTGAAGTAATTTATTTTTGTCGATTACCTACTAACTACCTACTACGATACTTATTAGGTAGTTTCCAAGGCCTTTGGTTGCCTTTAGGCATTTGTTTTTGTTGTTTACTTATTAATATTATAAAAAATATAATTTATATCTAACACTAAAAAACATAATTTTAATAATCATAACATTTTCTTTTATACAGGAGCAGGTAATTATATTTTTGATGACTAGATAGTTTTAGCTGCGCATACTAAAAATTATCATGACATAAAAAAATAAATGTTATCAATCGTTCCGTAACTATCTTAATAGGTATTGTAAATGACATTGGCCACGAAAATATGATTGACATCTAATTAAGATAAGAACGAATACAATATTTATATGAATACAAAGGGGCACTGTGTGTGCATAATATAATATGACATACTCAATCGTGAGTGAAATAATAAAGAATTAAGGAAACTAACAATTTAAATATTGAAACAATTACTAACATATTAACAAAGACACAGTAGTTGTATAATTTATAATCTTTTTTGTATAATCTATCAAAATAAGATTTTGGTTTTAGAATAATAACTTTCGTGAATAATACTTATTATTATTAAATATTATTACGGTTTAATATTTAATAATAATAGGAAGAATATTACGGTTTTACTCATGGATTAATTTTGGGAATGCATGATGAGTTTCGAACTCAAACAGAGTCCAATCAAGAGCAAGTGTAGTTTCGCGACGAAACTTATCAATTCCCGCAACTAATCCGTGAGTAAAACTGTAATGATATTTATTAATATCTTATCTGGTACAAATAAATTAGCCTAATTTAAAGAAAACCAATAACATTATAATTATTCTGTTATTTTCAGCCATGCTGCTGACGTTGACATGGCTAGCAGTAGCCATCACAGCTATTGTGCTGTACCTCTTCCAGGTGTACTCCAAATTTTCTCGTTCAGGAGTAAACCATTTGCCAGCAGTCCCGTTCTTTGGCAATATCTTCCGGGTGTTCTTAAAGAAAGAACACATATTTAACAGCTTTATGGCTCCCATTAAAGCGTTTCCTAAGGACCAGTGAGTGAGAGTTTTGTTTTTTGTGGTTGCAAGTACGACTGTTGAGGACGAGTTGTCGTTTTCAGCAGACCTGCTTAAGACTACATGGCTTCGTAATGCAATCAGAAGTATATTTGTTAACCAATCGGTCTGATCTCCAGGGTAGTAGGTTATTATGACCTGGTGACTCCAGTGTACTTAATATGTGATGTAGAAACAATCAAACGAGTCGCCATTAAAGATTTTGAACACTTCGTGGATAGAAGAGGGATCAGCGGCCAGGATGATCCAATGTTTGGGAGAGGATTGCTGACGTTGACTGGTTTGTGACTGATTTTTTCCTTTTATATCTCACTTATCACTAAACAGTAAGAGTCTTCTTTAAGTGCACACATGAATTGGATGAAACTAGGCATCGTATTGACGAAACAAATACAAAAAAAAATATCTAGGAATTATACTCGTTAGTTTTTTTATGTCCCTAAGTAGTATATCGGGTTAATACACAACAATAGGCAGTGACGATAACAATTTGACTTATGTCACATTAATACATAAATAAGAAAGAATTTACAAAATCACAGATTTTTTTACAGTGTTATTCTCATTAATTGACAAAATTTTCAAAATAATTCTAGTACAGTCAACTGCACATCAGTGGTAACAATTTGACATTGACAGCACCCTTATTACGTAGCAGTAAAGGCTATTTTTGTAGTTCAGTGTCACTACTGTCATGCGGTTGTCACCAACTGTGAATTATTCTTTATCGTCATCGTATTAGCTATTAAAAAATAAAATTGTCAAGTTCCTATAGTAAACATAAGCACTTTGGGCACAATTAATTTTTTGCTTTATTTTTGAGTGTCAGTATTATTTTTTGGGTAAATCGTATTTCATCGTCATTGCTTACATTATTATAATCATTACTGTTTTTTAACCCGATAGACCACTTGGGTAAAAATATATACAACATTAATTTAAATATACGACACTTTTTTAGATTTTTAAAAGAAACAAATTTTCTTTAGTATTTCTCCCGTCAATAAATTGATGTCTAGTTACACTCAATTTCATATTCATAATCAATTTTACCTTGTATTAATAAGCTAAACTAAAACTTCGGAACTAAAACTTTAATCTAATAACTACTTTTCAAAAATGTTTGTATATTTATCATTTTTACTACTGAGCAATTAGGCCATTACTAGTTTGGTAATATATTAGCTAGAACAAGTTTTAAATATCTAAACAAAATTTATTTTATAACTCACGACAATATTTTGGAGGGAAAGTGAGTTAATAGGGTCTATGTTTTTTTTTAAAATTTCAACGCCTATTTAAATAAACATAGTATATAAGGTCGGACACTAAAAATTTAACCAATAGCATGCATTGCTTACCCCGTAACTTATTATACTTTTATAACTTAATCAGGCGATATTTTAACTTATATCAGGCGTGAGTCTATAAATCAATAAAAACTTATTTGCGCTTGGAGTTGAGTAAGTACTAATAAATGAGATAAATAACAATCGTGGTGTAATATGAATTATTGACTATAGATTACGACAATGTAAATATCTATTTGAAATAATATATCGTCAGTATTCATATCAAGTACCTAGGCATGTCCTTGTTATTGTCCTTGTGAAGTAATGTACGGCAAGTGAGTTATTCAAGTCACATTATAATCAAGTTATATTGTAGTATCATGTATATTTGGTGTTATATTTTGTACCTTGGTTTCTACTACAGAGAGCCACTGAAGAAGAATGTTTATTTATTTATTTACTCACAAAATCCACAGCTCTTAGGTATTACAAATTTGCTTACAAACTAGTCTTACAGCCAATTACGGATTTACAATTTTCTTTTTATACATTTTAAGCAACAGAAGCAGAAGTTAATATTAAGACATATGTGTGAGTGTGTAAGAGAGGGTGTATGTGTGTGTGTATGGAGTGAGTTTTGTATATGTTTGTGCATGCATGAGAGTTACCTCCTTCTTTCTTTATAATTTAAGTATTCATAAGCTCGTTGTTTAGAACAGTGAGTAATTGTTTCCTATACTGATTTTTGTGTTAAAAATATCCAGCTCCGAGAATTTTTTATTATAGCATCTTTTCATTCTACAAATAACAGAGTTTTGTGCATAATTGGTGTTACTGTGTTGCTAATGTTGATTATCATGATCAATCTTTATTTTTAAAACTTTCAATAGAAGTGATTTTACTGACGCTAAATCAACACAATCAACACTTAAGCTAGACGCCAAGACTTTTATCAATACATCTAACATCCTGAAGAAAGTCCTACTTCTCAAAAAAGAGTCAACACTATGATGGATTTAAAACTTAAGGAGGTGGTAAATTAATTAAATTTCTGGAACCAGACCAGAGGCCACTACCAAATGTCTGCATTTGCCGATCTATAATGAATAATCTTAATAGTTAGTTCATATAAATCTTGCCATTTTTAGGCGATGAATGGAAAGCCATGCGTTCCACTATGAGTCCAGCGTTTACCAGCTCCAAAATTCGACTTATGGTGCCATTCATGGTGGAGGTTGGGGAAGAGATGATAAAAGTCCTCAGAAAGAAAATCAAGGATTCTGGAAGTAAGTACCTACCTATTGACGAGCTTCATTATCTTTACGATGTAAGTGAATAAATAAAAATTATTTTGTTACTTACGTTGAAGACTACTGCTAATATTAATGTGGTTAATGTGGTTTGATATACTTAAGTCAATTTCATTTATGGCTTTTAAATTGTCATTACTGACTTCCGTCTCTGGCCGTCAATAGCTTATTCATGTCTTGTTGCTCAAATCATCCATTTAAAGAGATCAAACCAGAAACATAGATTGCGTTCACTATTAGTACTTAGTCCGTAGACGTCACTGATATTACGCAAATTCCATGGTCACAGCAAACGTTATATTGAAAATCGGACGGTAAAAAAACCAATGACAAAATAAAATGAATCTTAGCTTTATAAACATAACATTGAGTTGGAATTTTAAGTCTGCAATAGCCAGTATGAAATGAGTAGGTATTTTAATGTAGGGTAGGCTCATCTAATTCTGTGACTTTCGTAATTTGGTAGTATTAACTTTGAGACCTACTATAAATATCTGTTAGTGGAATTCAGGTTGTAAAAAAGTTAATGCTACCAAAATAAGAGTGTCACAAAATAAGATGAGTTTGCTATACCTAAGTTAAAATCGTTTATTGTCCACGGAGAATCAGTTATTCTACTTCTGGACACCTTGGGAGATTTTTTATTGCCCGTGGTACTACTACAGAGTTTAGCATTAATTATGATTGTTTAAAGTCTAAAAAAATAAACATCGACAAAAACAAGTAAATATCAGCAAAAAAAATGAATGCCGGAAAAAATATAATTGTGTATTATATATTTTCAGATTCATACATCGATATAGAGACGAAAGACCTTGGAACACGGTACGCTAACGACGTGATAGCTACCTGCGCCTTCGGACTGAAAGTGGACTCCCAATCCACCGACAACCAGTTCTATGTGATGAGCAAAGACTTCGCCAGCTTCACCTTCTGGCGAATCCTAAAGATCTTCTTCTTTAGAGTTTTTCCCAGAATATTTCAGGTTAGAAGTGATGTATATTTTAAATAAATATATTTTTAAAGTTAGTCTACTTAAGTAGGAAGAAAGGTACAGAAAGATGTACACAAACCTGTCACCATGAATTGGTGCCTGATAAAAAAATTATAATTACTCTTTACTGAGCAGAGATTATATTATTATTGGAATTCTTGTCTTGGTGCTTTACCTAATTTCTCTTCTTTTCTTCTTCTCACTTGACCAAAAGAGGTATAGACATTTTAATTATCTGTTACATTATTTATTTGCTTTATGTATTTTTAGAATAAGAAAGGCTAGCATTAAATACCAGTACTATTGTATTCTACACAAGCAATGTTAGGATATAAAAATTATGATGGTTAATCCTTAACTTCCACATGATACAGATGTTAAAGATGTCTATAGTGCCGCAAAAGACTGCCAGCTTCTTCAGGAACTTGGTCCTCGGCACCATGAAGAACCGGGAGGATAACCACATCATTAGAAACGATATGATCAATATACTAATGGAAGTTAAGAAAGGTAAGATATTTTTTTAAATTTTTCAGCTCCTCATTATTTTAAAGTAAGTACCTATATTTGGGAGTGCTTGTATGTACTGTCTAAGCAACTTCTGTAATTTGAAAAACTTAGAGTAATAAAACCGAGTTGTCCCAAGAAAGAAACAGTAGATTAAAGAGAACTGTAGTTGGAGTGATGAAAATATAACTATTTCAAGATAATTGAAATTGATTTTTTTTGTGATTTTTCATAACTGTATTAAGTGTTTTATATTTTCAATTTGCGAGCGAGATAGGTGCCTTAAATAGAAGTTTTACTATAATTTACAAAAACAGGTCAATTATCACATCAGAAAGATACTGCAGACACCGACGCTGGATTTGCAACAGTTGAAGAATCATCCGTTGGCAAGAAACAACATAATTTTGGTAAATATAATATATCAAATACTAAAGTAAAAACAGAATTTTATTTTTAAATACTATAAAGGGCAGGCAAAAGAAGAAGAATGGCTTTTTTAACGGATTGATTTTGGGAATGCTCGACTAGTTTCAGACTCAAACGGAGTCCATTTTCAAGAACGAGTGTATTCGGGCCGCGTCGCTTGGACTCTATATTAGTATGACTCACAAAAGTAAAGATATTATAACATTACTTTAATTTTCGAGTACTTTGCAGCACTCTATTTGCAGGAGTGCTGCAAAGTACTCGAAACGTCAGGATTGTATTATCAAAATAAAAACGCGAATTATATCCGTTAAAAAGTTGTTTCATTGTGTTGAGTGTTTGCGAAAGTTTGAGACTATGTTACTTTAATTATTTCAGAACACGACCTATATTATAAATAACTTAGCTTTGATAAAGTAATGTATAATTTTCATATAGGTAGAAGTTATTTCAGAATACTAAGATTTGTGGTAAATCCTTGCCTGTAACCCTTCTCGACCATTGTAACATCATCAGTACTAAAATCAGTACCTAAAATATTGTAAGCCATTATATTTAAAAGAGCAACCATGGAGTTTCTTGCCAGATTCTTCTTCATGAAGGGTAGGCTGCCCTTGGAACTGGCAACTAGAGTCACTCTTACAACAAACAATATTAGAATTATGACTATTCATAAGTGCCTAATGGTCTACATGAATAAAAATATTTTGATTTTGATTTTGACTGTCTTGCAGTATGGACTGACCAAGATCTGGTAGCTCAAGCAGTATTATTCCTGTTAGCTGGCTTCGACACAGTCTCGACGGAGATGTCATTCCTCTTGTATGAACTAGCATTGAATCCTGATGTTCAAGAAAAACTTGCACAAGAGATCAAGGAGTATGATGCCAAAAATGGCAGCAAGTTTGACTACAATTCCGTACAGAATATGCCTTATTTGGACATGGTTGTGTCTGGTAAGATTTCAATGATTTTTTTTTGACTGACCGAAATAAAGGAGTTTTAGATACTATTTGAAAAAAAAATAGGACAATCCACCGAAATTAACTAGTGTGTTTGATATTTTGTGATGTTTGTCAAATCATTAGTATTTTAAAGAATTACAGCATCTTGTTATACAACAGATACCTTAATTTAATTTAAACGGTTTTTTTAAATCTATTTATTCATTGAGGCTTTTGTCTTTTGTTTACTTAGTTTGACTTGTTTATTATTTGGTTCAAATTTAGTAATATTTCACCCCCTTGTTATTGACTATTTGGTACACAGCTTTAATTTTGAACACAACCGTCATAATATGTAAAAAAAAAATTTTAACTTGTACTCGTATTATTTAACAAATAAGTTTTATGTTGTCAGTTATTTTCTAGCAATTTATTAAAACTGCTGCTCATTTTATAATAATACTAGCGACCCGTCCCGGCTTCGCACGGTTACGCTAATATGCATGTATTATACCTACATATAAACCTTCCTCTTGAATCTCTCTATCTATTAAAAAAAACTGCATCAAAATCCGTTGCGTAGTTTTTAAGATCTAAGCATACATAGGAACAGACAGACGGCAGATAGGTACCTATTTTGTTTTTACCCGACTACAAAAAAAAGGAGGGTTATATACTATCTAGTGATGTATTATTGCAGAGGGACTGCGAATGTGGCCTGCAGCTGGATTTATGGATAGGCGTTGTGTGAAGGATTATAACATTGGTAGACCCAACAGCAAAGCCACCCAAGATTTAATAGTGAGTAATAAAATAGCAGTTTCATTAAATATTGTAGGTTTCGACAAAAAAATAGTTTTTATTACAGTTAAACTGTTAAGCTTTCTTGACTTTCAATTGTTTTTATTTAGTAAAAATGTTGTTTATTTTTATTTTTAGCTCGATTTTATTTTTAATTTATATGGTTTACTTTCTTTATAATTTTAATAAGTGTAATAATTGCATTTTTAAACGGTTTTTATTTAGCTTTTGACCTATTTCACCCCCTTCCTGTTCACAGATTGATCTGATATTTGGTACACAGCTTTAGTTTTGATGACTCGTGCTACGTAAAAAACTTATATTATATTATTTCTTATGTGTTGTGATATTGTGTTTCATAATGTTTTTCTTTATTTATGTCACCAGATTCGTAAAAATGAAGTCGTGATATTACCGTTCTGGGCGTTCCATCGTAATCCAGAGTTTTACCCGGATCCCCTCAAATTTGACCCCGAGAGATTTTCACCGGAAAACAGGCACAACATCAAACCTTTTACGTATATGCCCTTTGGAGTAGGGCCTAGGAACTGTATTGGTAAATAATTATGTTTTTTTTTATTTCTTTACGAATGCGTTCATAACGTTCTGCATGAACGCAGTATATTAATTTTATAATACGTAAAATGTATCTCGATCTACTATAGACTGTTAACTATAAGCGCAGAGAGATACAATTAAACCATTGTGTCATTCTAAGTTTATCTAATGAGCTGAAGCATTCGAAATGTCAGGACTTGACAAATAAATAAATATTTTACGCGACGGAAATCCCTTAAAAGGTTGTTTCATTATGTTACACGTTCGGAAAAGTTTGAGACATTACTATAACTATAATTCAGTGATTTTATATCATTGAGGGTTCAATGTGCGAGCAAGATAGCGATATAGCCTTAAATTGCTGACGTTAATCTGAATTATTTAATTTACAGGTTCTCGTTTTGCACTATGTGAGATAAAAGTGATAATGTATCAACTTATTCGTGAAATGGAAGTGTTCCCATGTGAGAAGACTTGTATACCTGCAAAATTGTCGGCGGATGGATTCAATATGAGATTGGATGGAGGTGCCTGGGTCCGATTTAGAATTAGGTCTGAAAAATAGACTAATTAAAGATAACTAAACTGGACTGCTTTTGTGCTCTAAAGATTTGTATCCTATACCTAATATTCTTCTTGGTATATTGTAAATTTTGATTTAATTAATTAATCAAGCGTGGTTTCGCTTGCAATAATTTAGAATTTAAAATTCAATCATGATTCGAAAGAAATGTTGCGCTACCTATTTATTATCACGAAAATGCTGTTTTTTTAAACAGTACGGTTTTTTTACTTGTCTTTTTGTACACCTGACAACAATTTTAGGATGATTGGTTTAGTGGTTTAGGTATGAAAATCACTGAATCGATCATTCAACGAACTTACTTTCTCATTTACGTAATAATAATTATTAGTTAGAATTTATAAATTTAATCTAATTTATTAATCATTAAATGCGAATGCAAGTCTGTTTGTTTGCAACCTTTTCACGCCTAACCTACTGAACCGATCAACCTAAATTTTTGCATATACGTTGTCAGCTGTACAGAAACGGACATAGGGTACCTTTCATCCCGAAAAACAGTACTGTTCCCGAGGATTACACAATAACGTTCTTATAATGATAGATGGCGCTGCGTGTTCTAAATTAATGCGATCAAAACCATGGACAAAAACTAGAATTTATTATTTTGAACACTTATGTACTTATTAAATTTGCTAAAATTATAATTGGAGTTAATTATTTTTAATTATTAAAATCTTAGAACTTATTTATTAGAAAACTTTTCACGTTTTTCTTA
The DNA here is from genome assembly GCA_936450705.2 of Protodeltote pygarga. Lineage (NCBI taxonomy): Eukaryota > Metazoa > Arthropoda > Insecta > Lepidoptera > Noctuidae > Protodeltote > Protodeltote pygarga. Next base: position 1,393,029 of record OW388258.2, read on the forward strand.
CTTTCTTTGTATCTTCCAACTGTACAAATTTTTGCATCATCATTACAATTTACCGGTAGTTACCTGCAGACCGGTTTTTGATTCATGCGCCTGCGCCAACAGCACTAACGATTTTAAATAATACTGCAACGTCATTTTGGTACAACTTTAATCACCATTGATACTAGTATCAGTCTAAATAAAGTTATTTATACTGCTGTGTTATTATTATGTCCGATCGTTGACCTTCCTACTGCAATCAGTTGCATTCGTTATTAAAAATACCTACATTAATATTTTTTTAAATATTTTCGCATATTATGCGAAGACTAAAGTACGATTTTTTTTTTGAATAACCTAAGTAATGTCCCACTGCTGAGCAAAAACCTCCCCCTTCTTTTTTCAAACCTCCCTATCTTTTGCAATTTCATGCCACGCCCGTCCCGCAAACGAATCCAGGTCGTCACACCACCACCAAAGTACGAAATTAATATAAAGAAAAAAGCAATTACATCATTATAATCTCTCCTCGGGCTCTCTTCCAAAAGAAAGAGACTCGGTCCTTTGGAGGGCTTGCTTGGGGACACAGCAAAAGACAGCAGAGGCCCCAAGTCCAACATGCAGAGGCCCTTTTGAGAATTTAAATGTTAATGAATGGGGCACTCGCTGTGAAGTCCTCATGGCTGCACTATAGTAGTAATATTATAATCATTAAATTACATAAATAGTTATTGTTATGTGAATGAATACAAATAGCCGGAATTAACTGCACTGATAGCCTAGTGGTATGATCGTCGACTTACAAGTCAGTGGTCTCGAGTGCGATCCCAAGGCGCGCACCGCTGACTTTTTGTAAGTAATGTGCGTATTATAAATTAATTATCAGTTGCTAAAACGGTGAAGGAAAACATCGTGAGGAAACCAGCACGCCTGAGAGATTTTTTAATGGTGTGTAAAGCCATGTCAGAGGCCTACGGGCGGTTTAAACTCTGACACCAGGTTGTTCACATACGATAAGAAGAAGAATAGCCGGAATTAATAAAAATTTAAGCGCCAGTCTTTACCAACTCAGCCTATATCAGTCCACTGCTGGTCATAGGCGTCTTCTCATACGCTTCATTTATTTTGTGAGCTCATTAGGTGTCTGCCCATAATCGCCACGCTGGGCAAGTGAGTTGGCAAGCGCAGTAGCAGATGATTGCTGTTACACAGAAGGATGCTGCTACCCATCTTCAGGATCTTTTCCTTTGTCGCTTCTTACGACACCAGCGGGACGAGTAGGGGTGGTTCTACTCTTAAGCCGGAAACCACACGGTGAGCACTGATTGACTCTCTGAAACTGAGCATATAAAGCGTACTAAATGCAAACAATTTTCGATTTTAATTTAAATATTAGGTACGTACCAGATGTAGCTGAATATCAGCTTACTACTAAGCATCTACCTAACCTCCGGTTTTATTATAGTTTAATCTACGAGCCGATCAAGCGTTTAACTGAGTTCAGAACTGCAATTTGCGTAGGGCTGAACTTAGTTTTATTAAACTCTGTTTTTAAAGTTAATGGTGAAATTGGGCCAAAGAAACAATATGCTATACTATATAGCGCTAAAGTATTATAGCGTAGCTTGGACTTGTATAACGCATGACGATAAGCTTCAGTAATTTTATCGAAAACTGGTTGCTCAGTCGAGTCTGTGCGCGCGCGCAACATTAGCCTTGTCTGAGTGTTTGTTAGCTTATAGTACTCTGTTTTACGAATTTTTGCAGGTTAGTATTTTTAATTTATTAGTTTTTAACCCCCAACGAAAACAGAGGGGTGTGTTAAACCTGTGTATCTGTGCGTCCGCTAGTAATATTTAATAATAAGTATTTATATTACGCAGGTAAGTAGTATCGTTGTTTTTTTAAACGGTTTTATTTAGCTTGCACTGTTTGTTATTTATTTGTTTGGTTAAAATTTAGTAAATGAAATTTTACCCCCTTGATAAATTGATGTGATAGTTTGTACATACCTTCAGTTCTGATGACAAAACCGTAACACATTAAAAAAAATACATTATTTGAATTGTAAATTAAAATTTAAAAAATTCAAAGTTTAAATTATATCTAATATAGTGCAAGGTCACAAGTCTAAAATATTTTATTATGTTGATGACCTGTATAATCATATGAGTGTAAACAATTGTCGATCTTTTGTTATCTTATGATGGTTGATGAACCTAGTGTCAGAGTTTAAACCACCTGTAGGCCTGAAGCAACTTTATAGGTACAGGGGTCGAGTGTGTTCTAGCAGTGATTTAATCCGATTGACCAGAATCCATACCAGCGGACTATCGGTCCGTGTGGCTATGGCATGCATAATGGTGTTTCGGCTGCCGCGCAACCCTCGCGTATGGGAGGCGGATTTTTTCACGGATTTTATCACATCACTTTTATTATTACTTCTTCTTCTTCTTTCCATCGCCTTGTCCTGGGGTCTGGGGTCTCTGGGGGCTCTCCTTGTCTGCCTTCTCCATTTATTTCGATTTTGCGCTGTAAAAACTTTAAAGGTCTTTACCCATTACACAGTATCATGCCATGACCGTGCTAGGAACGTATTAGACACGTAAATCAACGCGATACGTTCTACCATGCCCACTGAAACGGATCGACGGCGTTCTCTACCCATATAAAACACAAGACTCTACACGGAGCGTATCAAAACCGGCAAAATATTCTCGCCGACAAATTATTGACGGACCGTGCATGGTACGCGCCGGTGTTGGTAGGTGCCGGGACGGTATAATGGACATAGTCTCATACATTACAGTACAAAATATATTTTTTTGCCTGTTACCGTCATAGAACGGTCATGGTATGACACGTTGTAGTGGGCAGACACCTTTATTATTACTATTATTTTGTATTTCCAGCCATGCTGCTGACATTGACATGGCTAGCAGTAGCCATCACAGCCCTGGTGCTGTACTTCTGGCAGGTGTACTCCAAGCTTTCTCGTCTAGGAGTGAACCATGTGCCAGTAGTGCCATTCTTTGGCAATTTCTTTTGGGTGTTCTTCAAAAAAGAACACCTGATCGATAGCTTTATGAAACCTATTACAACGTTTCCTGAAGACAAGTGAGTTAAATTTGATACCCTTTATTGTTATACTGAACCTGTTTTGTAATTGCATGAGCGACTGTGGAATTTGTGGTTTCACGTCCTAGGATGCAAGTCTTATCTTATCTTATCTTATCAGACTGATTTATTAATTAACAAATAGTTAAATAGTCATTTTGCTATATTATAGTCTGTGATCTGCAATCTTAATTATCTTAGTTCCACCTCTTGTATAGACACCAGCAAATCAAGCTACTATAATCTGTCAAATTTCTTTAAAAGATTTTGAACTTTCTCGCTAAAACATTAGGTTCAAAGTTGATTGCGAAAATTTGACAGTTTCGGGTAGATTTTTGCCGATTTTTACAAAGCCGGTGTACCACTCTTAAGGTTAGAATCGCTTGCACCCGGCGTCCGAACGTAGCGCTAGCGCGGAGCTACGGGCGTAGCAACGTTCAAAGCATTTTGATAGCAAAGTGGTGCACCTTTCGTGTCCGCGATAGTAATAAAGTAAAAGTATCAAGTATTAATCCTCAGGGTGGTAGGTATTTACGACATGGTGACCCCACTGTACATATTATGCGACGTGGAGACAATAAAACGTGTCGCCGTCAAGGATTTTGAAAACTTTGTCGATAGAAGAGGAATCTCCAACCCGAATGATCCGATATTTGGAAGAACACTGCTAGCTTTTACTGGTTTGTGACTTTATTTTACTCTACTTTTGCAACTGTTACGATTAGTTCTCGTTTTACGCACAAATACGACAAGTATTTATTAAGATGTGCACCAAACGCTTCCCATATCTTGTCCAGTACACTCTTTTCTATCCAAAGGTTGTCTGGAAGAGATTGCCTAGTGCGATAGGACCGCCCATTATACAACTTTTGTTACAAATATTTCTTATTTTATGTTATGTTAAATGGTGTGCTATAATAAATAAATAAATAAATACGACAAAAATGGCTCTACCACCATAAATTATAATACTGCAATTATCGATTAAGAATTACATATTATTTTTCCATATATTTCACGGGAGTAGCGAGTACGCCTACACTTGAGGAAGTTATGTAGTTGTGAGGCATCACAATAGATCATATTATATTATGTAGTCCCTTTATCACAGCGGCTAGATAATTATCTGTATGCTATAAAGGCTGTTAAAGACCCTTCGAAGAAATAAAAATAACTTGTAATCTTAATTATTACTTCAAATAAATTCCGCCATTTTAGGTGATAAATGGAAAGCTATGCGATCCACTTTGAGTCCAGCGTTCACCAGCTCCAAGATTCGTCTTATGGTGCCGTTCATGGTGGAGGTCGGTGAGGAAATGATCAAGGTCCTCAAGAAGAGGATTATGGACTCTGGAAGTAAGTATTTTATCAGTGGTGCCAATTCTTTTGCACACGCTCTAAACTAATTTAGACTCACTATCTCTCTTTCTAACTGAGAAGGATAGAAGATTTTTAAAGTCGTGAAACTAGTCCATTTGCGTGATATCAACGAGAATTTAGTCGGCATGTCATAGAGGTCTCGTCTATTTTCATCCAATTGCAAGGACGTAGACTAATTTGACAGCTCTAATTTTATTTCAATTTGCTGTATTTTTTACCCGAATGTTTTATTAGAAAGAGATAATATAATTAGACTAAAATTAGCGGGTTGTACAAGAGAATCAGCACCAATGCCTAATTAACTTATTTTAATCATTTATTGATTTTTAATACAACATTATAATTATAATGCCTTAGGTAAATGAGAAGAAATTAAAAAAAAGTTTCTTCTTTAAGGAAATAAATCAGTATCGTTTTTTCATTTATTTACCAACTCAGTACGTAGTTTGAGAAAAATACGCTTTTGCTGTTTTCAATTGATCATCACTACATAGTATAAAACAAAGTCGCTTCCCGCGTCTGTCTGTCCCTATGAATGCTTAGATCTTTAAAACTACGCAACGGATTTTGATGCGGTTTTTTTTTAATAGATAGAGTGATTCAAGAGGAAGGTTTATATGTATAATACATGCATATTAGCGTAACCGTGCGAAGCCGGGGCGGGTCGCTAGTTAGGTATAATTGAAAAAATATAAAAATCCAGCTTGCAACTGACCTACTGCAGGGCAAAGCTTATTCAGAGAAGGATCGCATTAATCACTATCCCCAGCATATTGGCGAAGTCAGAGTATTAATTCCAGGTGTCTTTACGATCTTTTCCTTCACCGTCAGTGATGTCTTAGATCAACTAAGAAAGTACATTATATGACATTGAAAAAGTCGCATTGGTACATACTAGGTTCAAACCCACACCTATGTGCTTGCAAAGCGAGTGCAAAACCAATCCAATGTAGTAATGATGATGTAGTCGTACGTCATTATCATTACTACATAATAATACTTAAAAAATAAGTTAATCTATGTATATTATTACAGAATCATACATCGATATAGAAACTAAAGACTTAGGGTCGCGGTACGCTAACGATGTGATAGCTACTTGCGCCTTCGGGCTGAAAGTGGACTCCCAAACAGCGGACAACCAGTTCTATATGATGAGCAAAGACGTAACCAGCCTCCCCCTTTGGCGAATCATGAAAGTCTTCTTCAATAGACTTCTTCCTAGAGTATCTCAGGTAAGAGGTATTGTATTATTTATTTAAACGGTTTTACTTAGCTTGAAAAATTTATTATTTGGTTCCGATATTTCCCCTCTTCCTGTTGACAGATTGATCTGATATTTGGTACACAGCTTTAGTTTTGAATACAAAACCGTTTAACGTAAAAAAAAATTCAATACTAAGTAGCTTTTGCCCATGATTTAATTTTATTATTGTTATTGACGTTTTCTTCGGGAACAGTACTTCATATCCGTTCTTGTACACAAAAAATTAGGATGCAAAATTTCTAGATAATCAGTTCAGTGGTTTAGGCGTAAAAAGGTAACCAACAACAAACTTATTTTCGCATTTAAAATATTAGATAGGAAGTTAGGATTAGGAGATTTGAAAGTCAGAAAGAGTCCAAGAAGAAAGATATCTGATCGAGTCTTTTATTAGCAACAAATTGAACAGAAAAATACCTAAGCTATAAATATCTTCACAATACAATCCACCATTTATACGTCACCGAGTTGATAACCTCTATAAAAAAAATCATTTAATGGCGACCTATTGCGCAGTCGTACTGGCGCATTAGTTACAGACTCGCTTTGTAAGTATGTGGGTGTGGGTCCGAATCTGGCATGTACCTATTTGACTTTTTCAATGTCAATAATCAATAATAATAATTTATGTACTTGAAACACCACTGACTAACGGTGAAGGAAAACATTGTGAAATATTGTAAGTCATTATATTTAAAAGAGCAACCATGGAGTTTCTTGCCAGATTCTTCTCCATGAAGGGTAGGCTGCCCTTGGAACTGGTAACTAGAGTCACTCTTATTTATTAAACAATATTAGAATTATGACTCTACATGAATAAAAATATTTTGATTTTGTGAAGAAATCTGACTTAATTGTCTGAAATCGCCAACACGCAATGAATTGCGTGGTGATTAATGCTCTTGTTTCTTGTCTTGAGAAGAGGCTTTAACAGGTAGAACAGGTTTAGGCTGGTGTATTATTAAGTACCTAATAATATTAAGGTTTACATTTTTGAGGAAAGAAAAAATCAATCTCGAGCGATCTTTTCGTTAGATATAAGACATACCATCCGCTCTACCAACTAAGCTATCCGTAATTATTATAAATATACCTAATAAAAACTTAATTCTTTCAAAAATCTTTGCTTTAGTCATAGGAGATACCTACATAATTTTTGGTAATATACGTAATTAAATTCAAAGGTCACACAGATAATTTAAACTCTAACTCCTAAACTACGTATTCTTGTAACTGAGTCGGTAACTGAACTGGTAAAGCGATGGCACGGCACGCCAGGGATTGCGGGTTCAAGTCCCGCCCGAGTCAGTTGTTTTTGCGAATTTTTTATTAAATAATCTCATTTAATAAGCAAATCATGTGCATAAACATTGTAAAAACATACATAAAATATATGAATTCTAATTTTCACATGACACAGATGATGAACATAACCATAATGCCGCATAAGACTGCCAGCTTCTTCAGGAACTTGGTCCTCGGCACCATGAAGAACAGAGAGGATAATCACATCATCAGAAATGATATGATCAATATACTGATGGAAGTTAAGAAAGGTCTGTTTTTTTTTCAGCCATTCATTTCTTTAAAGTTTTTTGGGTATGTCTCGTGACTGTCAATATGACTTCTGTAAGGTGGACAAGAAAGGCTAAGATCGGTTAAGTTTGTCCCTAGAAATAAATGGTGGTATTTGAGAGAGAAATTAATCTTAGGTATCTGAGAGCAATGACCCGGAATCTCCCTCCATATATGCTTATGGTGATCACCGGGGTGGTTTTTAGAATCCCACACTCCCCGGTTGCTTCCCCCAGAGGCCGGGTGCCCTTTGAAGGTTCCCCTGTAAACAAAAAAAAGCTATCTGAGAGCTGCTGAAGTTCTAAATTAAGATTGATCGCTTAAGACTCCGAAAGTGGTTTTCTTGGTGGTTCAAACGTAGATGACTCATAATTAAGCTGCTATTATTCCGTTACTTAAAAAATATATATTTATTGTAATAATTATAATAATTCTTTTTAAATTCACGGGCTCTCTTTCAAAAGAAAGACAGCCGGTCCTTTGGAGGTTGCCTGGGGACACAGGTCCAACACGCAGAGGTCTCTTTGAGAACTTTAATCTAATATGGGATGAAGCACCCGCCGGGAACTCCTCACTGCTGCACTATAGGAATGCAGTCCTGGATTATCCCCAGCGAGTGCAGAACTATTCCAAAAAAATATGGTATAAACTACTGGTCTATAGAGATGGATGTTATAATTATTATTAATAACCATGCACAGGTCAAATAACACACCAGATGGATACTGCAGACACAGGCGCAGGATTTGCAACAGTGGAAGAATCATTTATTGGCAAGAAACATCATAATTTTGGTAAATATCATTTTTCCACTAAAACTATACTGTACTACCACTCCTACTTTACACACACTACTAACTAACTTAGTTGTGCACTTTAATATCTAATCTCATGTGTGGCTGGAAATTTGGTTACTATTTCTGGATCACACTTCTTTCAAAAACGTGTGGGCAAAAACATGTTCCAATAATACTATTCAAAATGTAATGTATATACTGAAATTTCTTTCTTTTTACGTAATTTCAATTTATCATCAAAATTACTATCTTGCAGAATGGTCTGACCAAGATCTGGTGGCTCAAGCAGTAATATTCCTATTCGCTGGCTTCGATACAGTCTCAACAGAGATGTCGTTCCTCTTGTACGAACTAGCATTGAATCCTGAAGTCCAGGAAAAACTTGCAGAAGAGATCAAGGAGTATGATGCCAAGAATGGCGGCAAGTTTGACTACAGCTCCGTTCAGGATATGCCATATCTAGATATGGTAGTGTCAGGTTAGTCTTCAAAGATCAGAAAATTATAGCACAATTTTTTGAAGTGATTTTACACAAATCAATCAATTTCTCCTGTTATCTTATTTGTATTTTAGTGGTACCACTGCCCCTTTTATAAAATGAGTACTACGTATGATTTCAGAGGTACTACGACTTTGGCCTGCAGCTTCATTTATGGATAGGTGTTGCATTAAGGATTATAACCTTGGTAAACCTAACCATAAAGCCACAGAAGATTTAATAGTGAGTACTGTTATATTCAAAGGTCGAATGAATGATAAATAGTTTAAAATGGACGCAAGAATACTTCAATCACTAATGAAATATTCCCAATCGAAGCAAGAACGTATGCTATTTCGTTTTTTAATTTATTCTCCAGATTCGTAAAAACGATATCGTGGTATTACCATTCTGGGCGCTCCATCGCAACCCAGAACATTACCCTGATCCCCTCAAATTTGACCCTGAGAGATTCTCACCAGAAAACAGGCACAAAATCAAACCTTTTACTTATATGCCCTTTGGAGTAGGGCCTAGGAACTGTATTGGTATGTGGTTTTTTCCAGTATGAACTATAAAAGCTTTTGTATTGATACATTTATTTATTTCCTACGCTGAATGCGTTTATGCAAGAACAAAATGCATGAATTTTAGTTCATAGACTAACCTAGATATAATAGAACGCGGTGCTTTGTATTTGATATTCTGATATTTGGCCCGGACTAAAATTTTTATATTGTACAACTATATGCCTCTAACTTCAACTACGATATTAGAGGAAATCTTATTAAATGGATTTACCTTTTCGTATAGTCTTTATAGTTTTCTACTCATATACGTTTTCTAATTCAACACATTGGTTTCTTGTTCTGTCATCCAAATATCTTGGTAGTCCATCTTATTTTTCTAAATTATATTGGATTGATTATCAAGTTTGTCACCTTTACAGACTTCATCTACATTTATAGCACTATCATGGTTCAATTAAATCTTTTATTAACACTGTTGCACTTGTATTTTGTTTAGAATTATTTACATGTAAGGTTACTTTTTAAGAGACAATTCTAAAGCTGTTTAGCAGATGGCGTTAATTTCAATTATATCATTCATAGGTTCTCGGTTCGCGCTGTGCGAGATGAAAGTGATGCTGTATCAACTTATTCGTGAAATGGAAGTGTATCCATGTGAAAAGACTTGTTTCCCTGCCAAATTTGAAAAGGAGGGATTCAGTCCGAAAATGGAGGGAGGTGCTTGGGTCAGATTTAGAGTTAGATCTGAAAAATAGATTAATTAAGTAAGAATTAGAATTAAAAATAGTTTTGTCCTCAAGAGATTTGTAATGTGAAGCAAGAGACTTATTGTCAAGAACAATTATTATGAAGATTTGTTTCAAGTTGACTGTCGCCAGTGATTAAAGAAGTGGCTAAATAGAAAATAAGTTTAAATATTTAATAAGAAATTTGAAAAATATTAAATAAAAATAAGTTACTGATCATTGTAAAAATATATGTAATTTAATTCATGACAACTCATCATTTATTTATTTATTTATTTATTTAATACTTCATGCACAAATTTGTACAAAGGCGGACTTAATGCCAAAGGCATTCTCTGCCAGTCGACCTTAGGGTGATGCAGAGATGAGACATTTGATAGATGCACTGCGTAATAAAAGTGGACAACTGATAAGCAAAGTATTAGTAGATAATATATAAAATGTATATATATGGCTGTAATACACAAATAAAATATATAAATATATATAAGTATATAAATATTATATATATGTGTATATAAATAATATATATACAGGTATATAACTAGTAGTCTTCACCGTTGTGATGATTCTGCCAAATATTGCTTCTGTTGAAACTCACGTAACTTGATTTGATCATTCTCCTACCTTTATTATTTCCAAACTTTGTTGGTTCGGCTTGTAATTAAACCCGATGTAGCTGATTAACAGTTTTCTACAGAGTAATCCTCAACTAAAAAAATGTAAGACGGAAAATAATGGGCCCTAAACTATAGCCTTGCGGTACGCCACACGGTAAGAAATCATGAAGATGTGATAGAAACGTCAACGCTATACTCCCACCGCCTAAGTAAGATGTGTGCCATAGATCTGAATCTTAATGATCTTTAATAATACTTAATAACTGTTTTTTTTTTATTTTATTTATTTATTCACATAGGAAAACCAACAGCTACAAAAATTACAATAGGACAACAAGAATAGGCATCGGTAAGCCAATTACAGGTTTTCACGAGTAGTAGCGGAAAATATTTTAGAAACTAAATGAACACTCAATAGCAAACAAATACAAATATAAAATAATTATCAGAATATTTCAATAAGAAAGACTACTTGAAAAACTTAAGGTTAAGCATCCTTCTTGCCGTGTTACCATTAGTTACAGATGGGTCCAATAAAAACTCTTTACATATTTTATTAAAATCATTACTTGCTCGCACCAAATATGAATTTTGTCTATAATTATTTTTATTTTTACGTACAAGTATCTTATGCTAATGCAATCGAATGCCTTTGAAGATCACAAAACACACCAATTGAACCTTCTGCGCTACACATAAACAAAAACATCATTTATAGTTCAGGTGCAAGGTTACTTCAGCATCTATAGTTAAAAGTACTTTAGTTTATAATTACGACTATCGAAAATGTGGCATTTCTATTCAAGTTCTTTATTCGCCTAGCTATCATTTTAAAATAATGTAAACCCAGCGGGGTATTTAAAAAAATAAAAACACCTTTTTACATTACAATAATGATAGTAAAGATCATAAAGGTCTCCATTCGCTTGAACGGATCACACTATCAGTCACCGAGACATAAAAAAAAGTGTTTGTATGTATTACTACTAGTTGGTCTGACACAGTTGGTGTCGTGACTACTGACACCGTCGCGTTTAAGGGCGTTCCAACTAAAATAAAGCAGGACGTTTCGTTTCGGAGGCGTAATTTTGCCAGACCAGTGTTTGCAGCTAGTCGTTGCAACGCGCTGCGCTTTTGGAGACGTGTCGTCGACTGCGGACGGACTCTTAGTCTATGACGGGCGGCTCCTCGGTCCGATTGCAGACCCAGACAGTGGCTGGAGACCTTAATTAGTTAGAACGTGACCGCGTCGATACTTATGTTTGAGTAATAACTATTTATTATGTACCTACGAGTTAATTTATTATTACAGACTACATTAGTAAACTTGTTGCTTAGTTAAGCCAAAGGTAACACCCGACTTCTGAGTGTCCGTCCGTTATAACAATAATTATATCTATTACAAAGCACTTGTCCCTGAAATTTGACGTTACATTACTCAGGTTTGTACAAATCTGTCATTTTTTGTCATATTTGTAATTTTTGTCAGAAACCAATTAAACATAAATTATAATTATTGGTGTTTCCAGCCATGCTGTTGACATTTACATGGCTAGCAGTAGCCATAACAACTCTGGTGGTGTACCTCTGCCAGGTGTACTCTAAGTTTTCTCGTTTGGGAGTGAACCATGCGCCGGTAGTGCCGTTCTTTGGTAACATCTTCTGGGTACTCTTCCGAAAACAACACATGATCGACAGCTATTTGACACCTATTAGAAAGTTTCCTAAAGACAAGTTAGTGTTATAGAATCTGGTAAATTTACTTTGTGGTAGCAAGCGTGGTTGCAGAGCATAAAATCTCAATAGTTTGGCTAACTATAGGGCTTACGAATTCTTACTGGATTCTTGGAAAATCAAATAATAGAAATTATTATTATTATAGCTTTGTGATCAGCAGCCGTGCTTGCCGCAACGTAAATAAAGGTATATTTGTTATTTAATAGGTCTTATTTCTAGGGTAGTAGGTCATTATAGCCTGGTGATTCCAAAGTACATAATATGTGATGTGGAGACAGCCAAACGGATTACCATCAAAGATTTTGAATACTTCGTGGATAGAAGACCAATCGTCAGCCACGATGATCCAACTTTTGGAAGAGGATTGCTGAATTTGACTGGTTTGTAACTTACTTTCTCTCTTTTCCTTTTCGATGGGCAGTAGGTGTAACAAGGCTTGACAAAGTTTGCATTAGAAGCTTTTTCAGACTCCCATTATTTACAAGATTTTGGATAGTCGAATAGCTTGGACATATTAGGTATGACACGGAAAAAAGGTTTTAATATAAACAAGGCATTTGCAATAGAGAATTAAAAGAAAGGCAGAAGAGACCCGCTAGCCTAATGGAAAACCGTAACCAAGGATCAAGAACAAGCAGAGCTAGATATCAGATACAGACAAGGGATAAGGCAAGGGAAAAGAATAAAAATGGTTTATTAACAAAACTTACTGTTAGTACAAAGCATGGCAGGCCTTTATATTCTTCTTCTTCTTCTTTCCTTCGCCTTGTCCCATTATCTGGGGTCGGCTCTCCTTATCTGCCTTCTCCGACAGGCCTTTATATTATTAGAATAAAATATTTTCTCGAGAAACGAAAACTGTGAATCCCTTTTTAAGAATATTGCACGCACGGAGGAGTGTAAGACTTGGCATAGCAAAAGTTTATTTGAAGAAGAAGTGCAGAAAGTTATAAATACAGTCGAATTTCGTCCATTAATTGAAGCAGTAGCAGTAGCTTTCTTATAAATGTTTGATACATTAATTAGTATAAAATTTATCCTAACAACATTAAAAATTTGGGGAGGTGATCTAAATACCTTCGGTATCATAATATTATTTCTAAACGCTGTGACATGGTGGCTGCTACAGACTTTTCCATCTCAGGGAGCGTCATCAGCCTGTATTAGTCCACTGTTGAACGTAGGCTTCTCCCAATGCGCGCCACTATTTTGCGCTTATTGGAGGTATTTGCCCATAATCACCACGCTGGGCAAGCAGGTTGATGATTGCAGTAGCAGATGATTGCTGTTACACAGAAGGATGCTGCTGCCCATCCTCCGGATCTTTCCCTTTGTTGCTTCGTACGACACCAGTGGGACGAGTAGGGGTCGTTCTACTCTTAGGCCGGAAACTACACGGCGAAAACATGGCGGAAACCACACATCACGTAGTCATCCAGTTCATACAAATCCCGCCATTTTTAGGTGTTGAATGGAAAACAATGCGTTCTACTTTGATCCCAGCGTTCAGCAGCTCCAAGATTCGTCTTATGGTGCCATTAATGATGGAGGTTGGAGAAGAGATGATCAAGGCCCTCAAGAAGAGAATCAAGGATTCTGGAAGTAAGTCCTCTAACATTAATTTACTTACGAGTTCCTTATTTTGTGCGTATGGAGTTTCGGTTAAAATCACATTATTTATTATCTGTAAAACTAATTAAATAAAAATCAATTGCCACAAATGTTTGACCACGCATAACTTTGAAACGGCTGGACCGATTTTGAAGATTTTTTTTACTCTCCCAGAGTCATACATCGACATAGAGACAAAAGATCTAGCAACACGGTACGCTAACGATGTGATAGCTACCTGCGCCTTTGGGCTGAAAGTGAACTCCCAGACAATGGACAACCAGTTCTATGTCATGAGCAACGACCTCACCACCGTCTGCCTCTGGCGAATCCTGAAGATCTACTTCTATAAAATTCTTCCAAATCTAGCTCAGGTTAGAAGTACTGTCTATATTGACCCTTCAATCAGCGCAAAATTATAACAATTAGAAATTATTTGTTTTTAAGCTAATAAGTTATACCGCCACTCAGGCGCCATTAATTGTATTTTTGATGTTATGGGCCCAAGTAAAAAGATACCTATTATCGATGATTTTCGTCCGAATAATCTTTTTCTTTGGAAATAGAGTGCGTCGAAATTATATAACTTCAAACCATCATCGTGATTTTTTTATTATTATTAATTTCATAAAAATATCGTTTTAATCAAATAATAATCAAAAAAATTTTCGCTCTGGTTTGAAGTTATATAACAACCATATTTTACTCGTCATGGTGGTATTTACATGATAATTAATTAATAGATAATACTAATTAATTCTCAAAAAACGCAGATGATAAAGATGACGATAGTGCCGCAAAAGATTGGCAACTTCTTCAGGAATTTGGTCCTCGACACCATGAAGAATAGAGAAGATAACAACATCATCAGAAATGACATGATCAATGTATTGATGGAAGTTAAGAAAGGTTCGAAATTATAGTTTTTTTTAGATCACTGATACTGTTTCCGAGAAAAATAGCAATAATGTTCTTTTGATATAGATGGCGCCACGTGCCTTACGAGTCATGGTTGATTCAAAATCTTATTCAAACATTAAAGAAATTTTCAGAACAGATATTTGTTTAGAATACTGAAGATCGATTAATCCTTTTTTTTACTGCTACCTTTTTTCGTTTTCCGGCTTCGGCTTTCGGTTAGAATAGGCTTAGTTAGGAATAGGAATAGGATAGTTAGAATCGGCTAAGAATAGAACCACCCCTCGTCCAACGGTTGTCGTAAGAAGCGACAAAGGGAAAGATCCAGAGGATGGGCAACAGCATCCTTTTGTGTAACAGCAATCATCTGCTACTGCGATCGCCAACCCGCTTGTCCAGCGTGGCGATTATGGGCAAATACCTCCAATGAATGAGCGCACAAAAGTGGCGCCTATTGGGAGAGAAGCCTAAGTATGTTCAGCAATGGACTAATACAGGCTGATGATGACCTTTTCTAAAAAAAAAATACACTTCTTATTCAATTTTCTTTTTTTTACCCATAATCCATAATTAGCACTGTTTACAGAATGGACTGACCAAGATCTGGTGGCTCAAGCATTACTATTCCTGTTCGCTGGCTTTGCCACGGTCTCGACTCAGATATCATTCATCTTGCACGAGCTGGCATTGAACCCTCAAGTTCAGGAAAAACTTGTAAATGAATTTAGGGAATATGATGCCAAGAGTGGCGGCAAGTTTGACTACAACTCCATACAGGACATGCCTTATCTGGATATGGTGGTGTCAGGTACGATTATAATGATGAATAGCCAAAACAGATGAGTTTTAGGTTTTTTATTACTAATAAACTATTTATTTGTCGAGGCTTTTGTCTACATGGTGACTATTTACCCGCATAAATACACTCACACTACAGTTCATTTAAATACATACAACGACATGACCGTAAATTGATATTACATCAATTAAAGATTGGAAAAAAACAGATTTTAAATTTAAAAGACGAAGACACTGAATATATTTGAATAAACTCTACCTCTCCGAGAAAAAACAGTGTTACTACAAAAAGGAGGACAGATACGGATATTATAATTTTTTTTTTTTTCACAATTAAATCAATTTTGATTGTAATCACGTTATATTTTCTTGTAATTGAAGGTACTGCCATACTTTTTAAAATATGAGTAATGCAAAATATAATTTCAGAGGGTCTTCGACTGTGGCCTGCAGGAGTTTTTTTAAATAGAAGTTGTGTAAAGGATTATAATATTGGTAGACCGAACAACAAAGCCACTCAAGATTTAATAGTGAGTACCTACTGTCACAAAATTTAAAGTGAGTAAGTAGATAATTATTAACACGCAAACTGCCAAGGTAATTTTTTTTAATGCATTTACAATTTCGTGAAATGTATTGTTATTAAATATTTCACCGGCTGTACTCACTGGATTAATTTCGGGAATGCTCGACTAGTTTCGAACCCAAACGGAGTCCATTTTCAGAAGAGAGTGTAATTACGCCGCCGTGTAAGTGTTAATTACTAAATTTACACGTTTACTTATATATTATTAAAATTTGTACGGGTTTACTCACGTATAATTTCAGGAATGCGAGCGCGAGTGAGGTCCGCGACCAACGCTCGCCGCGTAACTACACTCTCTCTTTAAAAATGGACAAAAGAACTTTTGCTCGCCACACACGTCCAAGTAACTTTTGCACGAATATAAACTTGAACAAGTCTTGTCTTACCATTATTTCTAATTTCTTTTACTTACTATTATTATTTTTCACCAGATTCGTAAAAACGAATGCGTGATAATACCAGTCTGGGCGTTCCATCGTAATCCAGATTTTTACCCAAATCCCCTCAAGTTTGACCCCGAGAGGTTTTCACCAGAAAACCGGCACAACATCAAAGTTTATATGCCCTTTGGAATAGGGCCTAGAAATTGCATTGGTGAGTTCATCATTATGTTTTCTGACGAAATTGGACCTTGCAATAAGCATTTTGTATTATACAGAGTTACAGACCTATCTTTTTTTTGTTTACGGGGGGAAAATATATAAAAGGCACCCGGCCTCCGGGAGAAGAGACCGGGAAGTGTGGGATTTTACCTCACTAAAATCACCCCGATGATCACTATCCCCACATGGAGGGTCCTGAACTCCTGATGTACTTTTTTAAACATTGGACATGAGCTGTCGCGCTGTTATTGTCAAGCTTAATCATAAAGAAAAGCAACCTCATAGAGGATATAATATTTTAGTCATAGTAGTAGAGATATTGTTTTAATGCAATGCATGGTCTCATAATTTTATTCGTCATCACAACTTCTGTAAAGTTAAAATCTCGCTGCAGACTCGGTCATAAATCATTCGAGTGTTTCGCTCTCTTTCCCACTCACGGGCCTTATGGGCAGGCCTCGCTCACACGTAGTCCTGTGCATTACTGCAGTCGATGAGTGATATCGATAGTTTTATGTATTTATAAATGGGTGATACGTATAAATAAAAGCACATTTATTTTTTATATTTTATTACCAAATTTACAATTTATGCATATTAAATATATAAACAAAAGAACGTATATATAAAACTTAAAATAAAAAATAAAATTCTTCGTCTGATTCGGGTAGCAAAGGAGACGAAAACATATTTGTTAATTACCCTCTTTTTATGTAATTAAGAGCGTAAAATATTAGTTTTTATATAATTACCTTCTGTTTATAGAATTAACTAATGGGTACCAATATGTTCTTACGAGAAGAGTTTACATGATAACCTTAATGATTCCTTTATCGATAACGGCCTTGCGCGCGCGCAACTAGCGCACATCCCTACTCGGATTATGATTTATGACCAAGTCTGCAGCGAGATTTTAACTATACTATAATTATATTTGTAGCTAACTCCGCAGTGAGTACCTATACTGTAAAGTATAATACTTATTTAATTTTGATGACCACTTTTTTTTTTCGACTTAACATTTTTGTTTTATTTCTATTCTGTAAACTCTTGCTCACTTTTGATGCATCCAATAAAAAACATACTCACGCTCACATTTTAGTAGTTAGTACCGACGCTATTCAACAGATGGCGTTAATTTCAATTATATCATTCATAGGTGGTCGGTTCGCGATGTGCGAGATGAAAGTGATGCTGTATCAACTTATTCGTGAAATTGAAATTTATCCCTGTGAGAAGACTTGTCTTTCTGTGAAGATGGCGAAAGATGGATTCAATATGAAATTTGAGGGAGGTGCTTGGGTCGGAATGAGAGTCAGGTCTGTAAAATAGGTCGGTATAAACATTTGAAGACAGCTGGTAGAATTGACTATATCTCCAATCTGCGGATAAATTGTATAACGTTTGAGGTTCTTATAAACAAAATAAATACCTACCTACCTACCTATAATTAAATTTTTTTTTAGATTAAGAGGAATATGTTTAAAGAGTAGGTATAAAAATTAATAAATTATGAAATATACAAGCTTTTTTAAAGTATAACCTAAACCTGAAAGTAGTTTGTTCAGAATCAGTAACTGAATCGATCGCAATAATTTTTAACCCATGTTATACTTTGTCCCTAAAATTACTTAAATGGTGCAAATTTGGACACACGCAAATCAGTTTAATGACCACTACCACCTGGCCGCGGCGGCGGCATCGATAAAGCGAGCCGACTGACTGTGCGTCGCCCCGCGCTGCCCGCGCGGCTGCGTCAGTCGCCCGAAAGCTAGAGAGTACTGCGCATGTGTCGCTTGCGCCCGCGTTGCCGCCAAATCACGTGTCGAATATTGTTTTGTTTCTGTTGGGAGTGAAAATGGCGTTTTAATTTTGTAACTAAAACTAAGTAGGAATTTACGAAAGCGCGCCCGTCTGTGCATTTGACAAAGAGGCGACACTTTTAACAATTACTTCGTTATGTTTAAGTGTGAATAGTGCGTTACAGTGCAGTGATTTTGTCGAAATTACGTTATCAAAACGTTACCACCACATTACACAAATGCTCTGTGATCGCACACAACCGAGTAGGTTCTGCTAGGCGAGCCATCTGTGCCGGCAGCGCCGCGCTCTCAGTGACCATGTTTACGTGAGGACAACGATGCAACAGAATAAGCTTATAACTTTGTAAGTACATTTTTCAATTTTACTTCAAATTATTGCGATCGATTCAGTTACTGATTCTAAACAAACTGGTACTTTAAGGTTTAGGTCATACTTAAAATAAGCTTGTATTGTTTGACTTCTAATTCATTAAAACGCCCCAATCGCAGTGATAGTCTAGTGGTATGACCGTTGGACTGCCAAGTCAAAGGTTGCGTTTTGGAAATTAATTATCAGTTGATAAAACGATGAAGGAAAACATCGTAAAGAAACCAGCACACCTGAGAGATTTACTACGGTGTTTTACGGGTGGTTTAAATTCTGACATCAGGTTGTTCAACAATCATAGTTACGTTCGTTAAAGAAAGAAAGATCATCTGTGTCCTACTGATTTTGGCAGTTAGAATACAATGCTACACAGATGAGATATTATAGTATTTACTTACAACATATTTATTAACTTTAATGACAGGTTCATAAAAAAAATGCTAGTACCCTCACGACAATTACGTAGGTATACCTATCGATTATTATTTTTGCCGATATTTTATGTAAGTAGGTAAGTACCTTTTTTTTTTTTTTTTTTTTTTTTTTTTTTTTTTTGTGGCCGGGGGGAGTAAAAAATGCCTTCCGCATACCGCACGTCCGAGGACATACGGTTATGTGGGGCTCGCACCCACTAAAAACGTCTCCCCCCTGCGTGTTCCTAGCACTGTATCGGACGGGTCCGGGTACCGCAAACGCGCCTCGCAGCCCCGTCCAGTGCCTGCCTGTAGGCCCGCTCAAAGATGCACTCGGGGGGGCAATGTCCCTGGCATCCAGGTCCAGGACATCGCCCCAACACGCTCAAAGGCCTTCGCCCCTACATCGGGCAAGGCGGGCGGCATACCGGAATCAGCCGCCCGCCAGCTCTTGTCAGGGTGGGTGCAAGGCGGCATACTGCCGCCTGCGCCTGCCCCTTCGCGCGCGACGGATCGGATCAGCCCGCGCATCGTGCTCCCTGACCCGCTCCGCCGCTTCCTTCTGCGAGATGACCTCCTCGCAGAAGGACGCGAACGCCTCCCAATACTCCTCGCTGTCGGCTGCAGCTCGCACTATGGCCGACAGCGAGACGCCCTGTTGGCGGATGGCCGCGCTGAGGGCACGCCGCTGCACCTCCCAAGCCGGACACTGCTCGAGAGTGTGCTGGGCTGTGTCCACAGCGAAACCGCAGTGGTGGCAGACAGGGGTCTCCTCCCGCCTCGCCACTCGATGCAGGTATTCCCCAAAACAACCATGCCCGGACAACACCTGCACCAAGCGGAAAGAGAGCCGGCCGTGCCGTCTCCCTAGCCAAGCCTCAAAGTGCGGACGGATCGCCTCAATGGTCCAAGTAGGTAAGTACCTAAAAAAAAAAAAACACGTAGGTAAACATAAAATGAATGTGATGTCGTATAAATTCATCACGACATCAGTCGTGATGTCGTAAATGATGTAAATAGAAATGCTAGGCACACACAAACTCACATACCTACAAACTTATATTTATTTACTAGAATACTTTAACCTGCGGTTTTGCCTACGTGAAGATAGGACTGAGATAAAAAGTATCCTATGTTAATCAATGATTACTCACTTTTTTTTTTGGGGGTTAAAAATCGCATAAAAAAGTCTAGAAGTGTCGTACCTATCTATGTGTACACGTACAAATATTTACATTGCACATTACCTATATTTGCAGGTCTACCTGGCTTACCCACGCTTAATGTAATAGGTATTCTAGGAAATAATTTCTGTCAATTATACGGAATCAATAATTATTTTCATAAATTAAATTATTTTTGATAAAACTATCATCCAATAACAGCGTACCCTGTGAGCTTTTAGTGGAACTAAAATAAAGTAGTAATAGCGACATCTGTTATCGAATAGCAGTAGCTTGTTTGGATTTGTAGTTATTTAGGCTGTTTACTGATAGATGGCGCTGTTTCGAAGTATAGAACTAAAGAAACAAAATTATTGTATTTTATTTTTGTATTTTTATGGTAAGTAATTAAGTAAAATTAGAAATTAAAATGTAGGTACTTATAAAGTAGGTATTCGTGACATCATTCTGCCTATCATTCAAAAGTTAGGGTAGAAAACTTATCAGGTAGGTAGGTACTGAGTTAGTTCATCTTTCTTCGTACCTACCTACATTTTGTTCTGTAAGCATTTAATCTGATATTGGTATTATACGTAAGTATTTGAGCCGTGATAGCTAGGTCATAGTTCTTAGGTTCGAACTCAAGGCGCGAACCTCTGACTTTTCGTAAGTTATGTGCGTATTTTTAATGAATGATCACTTGCTTCTTACCTCGGAAAGCACGTAAAGCTAGTTTCTCGCATCTCGTTGTGTCGGATTACCATCCCATCGGACTATGAGAATGAGGGAATAGAGAGTGTGTGTTTGCGCACACAATTGTAGGTAGGTACTTGTATAATATCTCCTGCATAGTTGGCTAATCTCCGTAGCTATTGGCCGTTGTGATAGAATTCAGTTAGAAAGATATTAGGTATCATTAGGTACCTATATTATTTAATATAATTTTTACAAAACTTAGAAAAAGGATTTAAATAAATAGAATAACCGACATTGCTATTAGAACTAAATATTTACGTAAATAATCAAAAATATAATTATGTTGTAGCAGTTATACCTAGTACCTACATAATATATTCTTTTTTCTTACCAATACCTACCTACAATAAATGATGTACCTATTAGAAACTTTATTCTGTATGGAATAAATGAGCAATGTTATGACGTTAATATAATATCATTGCGGTTACAAATTTCCGAAAACACGCAATTAATATATAAACTATACCTAATGCTATGTATTAATTAGGCACCTACAATCTACATGCGGGTTAGTACGAGCGATGGAGCCAATTAAAATATTTCTGTTATGTATAATGCTGGGGATAAGGATTATAGGATACAATTTGCAGCAAGCAACAAGGAAATTTTAAACATATATAGGTATGTAGCAGAGTATTATACAGTTTATTTGGAATTTACCTTTGTAGCAACCATGGAGTTTCTTGCCAGATTCTTCTCCATGAAGGGTAGGCTGCCCTAGGATTTGGCAACTAGAGTCACTCTTTTATTAAAATATTATAATTACGACTATTCATAAGTGCCTAATGGTCTACATGAATAAAAATATTTTGATTTTGATTAATTTCTATTAAGCGATGACAATGATGACATTTCAAAAGACTCTCGATAGATGACTGAATCAAGGGCTTGATGCAGAAGACGGTACTCCTGGTCCCGGCTCGCATAGTCAGTAGGTTCCTCTCTCTCGAGCCCTGACTACGGTAGCTTGGACACGGTTTCCGGTACCAATAGGCTACTTATTTAAAAAATATTATCATGCGTTTACAAATTTATTTTATATGTATCGTTTTTAAATTATTAAAAATAATAATACATACTGTTGCCCTACATCTGTGAGCTACTTACCATATTTTGTATTTTTAAATAAGTAGGCACCTACATTTTTCGTAACTTCCAAATTTTATGTTAAAATTAGCGATTGGCTAATCAATACTAGTGACGGACGTCAAAATAGAATGGACTACTGCCATTATTTTATCCGCGGGATTGTTTATTTACGAATAAATGTTACCGCTAAAGTTTATCCCGGTTGCTATTGGTTAAACTTTATTTTTAAACTTATAAACTTTATTTGACAGCATTCTTATAAAACAACTTTGAAAACGGATAGCTCGCATGTTACTACATATTTTTGTATAGTTTTATAAATTGATGTTTTGGAGACTTTGCAGTCTTTGTGGTCGCAGGTTAACTAAGGCTGAGATCTACAAAGCAGGCTTTGACTTTCTTTAGACTTATTTATTATAAGTTTTTATAAAAACAACGTTTTTAACCAAGCTTTTATACTGGACTAGCGAACCGCCCCGGCTTCGCGGTGCAATATACCTACATAATATGTATAAACCTTCCTCTTCAATACTCTATCGATTTAAACCGCATCAAAATCCGTTGCGTAGTTTTAAAGATTTAAGCATACATAGGGATATAGAGACAGAGAAAGCGACTTTGTTTTATACTTTGTAGTGATTACCAAAACTAAAGGTACTTACCTATATTGTAAAAAAATGTGTTTTAGCTGTAGACCGTTGAAGAGTTCCTCTATCTGGAGCTGAACCTGGAAGTCGATTCAGATCACGCTTACCCTAACAATGCATTGTCATCATAACTGAATCAACATGTAAAAATGTAACTTAAGATAAGAGGAAGTGATTCTAATTCACCTTGCAAGATTTGACTCGAACATACATACATAGTACATTGAAAGATAAAAGTTGTTTTACTATGTATACGATCGCGTACTATTGTGATACTATTGTAGTGATTGCCAAGTTAAAAATCGTAGGTTCGAAATCACCTCTAAATTTTCGGATTTTTGTGCGTATTAGAAATTGTTTACCACTTGTTAAAACGGTGAGGGAAAACATCGTGAGGAAACCAACACACCTAAGATTTTTCAAAAGTGTGTAAAGCCATGTTAGAGGCTTGGAGGTTTAAACTCTGACAATAGGTTATTTATCAACCATACGAGAAAGAAAGAAAGAAAGAAAGACTGCGATACAAGTGATCGCGAAAACCTACGACATTATTATGTATATCCTTTTTCACTCACAGTTATACCTAACTTAGGTAACTTAACTAATTCTCATGGTGGTATGGTATCTCAATTTTACGGTTAGCGTACGGTTGAATTTTTCAAAAATCGAGAACCGATAAACCACGGAATAGTTCTCAATTTTTTCAAAATTAAATCTATCTATTTAAAAAATTAAGTCTATTGTTATTTGCCGCCGGGATGCTAAACATCTCTCATAGGTTAATTAAAACAATTATATATTTCACATTCATAAATCGTATATTTCTCTTCTTATCTCCACATATTATTAAGAAATAATGCATAAAAATCTGTCTTTTTATCAATTGCACATTAATTATACAACAACGGAGTTTCCTTATAATTATAGAAAAAAAAATATCTTAAAATATATTGAACGTAAATCGAAACAAAATATTTAACACCTATAAATACTTAAAAACTGGAATTATGCACCTTTACTTGCAAATTATATATATGGATTAACTTTGAGACACTTATATATTATATATAAATTATATCTAACACAGCTCTTAATGCTTAAAATCGAAGCGAATTTGTAATTTAAACATTACAATTATGCAATAGTTAGATTGTAATTTCCAATTAAGATAAATATCGCTTGAATATAATTAACAAGCTGATAGATAAAAGGTTTAATTTTGATAATTATAACGCGACTCACAATTTTGATCATTTTGGTACGAAAGAAAAAAATACTTATGACATATTTCCCAAAGTTAATCCAAATAATTGTTGCACAGAAATATTAAGATTTATTTCAGTAGACTAGCCATAACTTAGATCTTAGTAAATTCAAAATTATCCAACTATTACTTAATATTGTAAAGAGAGTTAGTTAATCGTTGTTCATTAAGACACGGGGTTTGTACTGTCACTTTTAACGAGGCATAAGATATAAGGTCTAACTTTATGAATGCGAAATATTTCAGGATATAATATAATTTTTAGGTAAGTACAAGATCTTTACATTGCAAAAAAGTTTGTAGTAAACAATGTTACTGTATGTAACTAATTTAAATTAATTTAAAACAATTTAAAATTATTGGTGTTGATTGTCTTATGATAAAAAGTTAAATTCTTCTGCCAGATCAAGTGGCTTTGAGTCCATGATTGCTCAGTGTCCGTAATTTATAAAAAAATAATGATTTTATGAAGACAAAATCAACCTTTAGGGAATAAAATTAATAATTATTAAATAATTAATCAAATTAAGTAATTTAGGAAAATTGTATTCGTTTGTTATTGTAATATTTTTTATTAGCATCTTGGGAAGCTAAAAGCTGTAAGTCCTTATGTATTTCGCATTTAAATGTAAGACCTTATAATATAATAATAAAATCAATCTTAGTATCAATACTATGTGTACTTTTAATAAATATATTAGTTTTTGTGAAATAATCAAAAGTATATAATTTTTTCTGTATACATAATAAAAATATATGGCTATCTATGTAACAATATTAGATTGAGAGTTATTTATTAGTGATGTTTGTAAGGAACTATTTACAGAAAAACAAAGTTTAATTTTTTATCTTACATCACAGCGTGTGCCTGAGAGTCGCAAACTTAAACACTAAGAAAATATTAAAAATAAATTGTCAAAAACACGTAAGTATTTTATTTTTAAATCTTAAATAAGAAATATTCTTTTTCATCAAAACTAATCTTTGGCCTGCAGATCTTTTTGTCATTTTATTTTGATTCGCACAATCGCTCTTCAATTGTTTTATCTTAATATTTTAAATTTTAAACTAACACTGAGACGGGAAATTTAAATAACAGTACAAAATTTACTTTACTTACAATTAGAGATGAATCTTACACAAAATATTAGAAAGATTTCGCGAAATGACACGAATTTAAAATAACTATGAAATTAAGTACATTATCGTTTTACGTATTAATACATATGGCAACTCGAAATATGCTTAAAAGTAAGTACTAATAATCTGGACACTAACTTAAAAATATTATTTATAAATTAATTGGAATGTTCTCAATATCATAACACACTACGTATTACACACACGTTTCATACCGTAACAACAATTAAAAATACTTTATCAAAAATTCGTAATGTTCCTACATAAACAACCATCAAAATTTTTGTTCGACAGTACAAATGTACATCGAGAATAAAATACTAATAAAATTACTTAAAAAATAATATGGACATACCAACATATGGGTATGAGATAATTGACGGCAATCCAACCAATCGCATCCAAATATTTACTCAACAAGTAATTGATCCAACATCCACGAGTACAACCACTGAAACTATTTCGATTCGAACATTGAGCCTATCTTAGCTAATTACATTCATATAACTTTTCAAAAACACTTAACTTTGAGACCACCTCCAAGTCAAACCATTGAATTTACTAATTTATTATTATCTAGTGGGTTTTTTTAACTGGTTCCCTAAGAAATCTTTTCGAAATTCGCTAATGTATACTGGAAGGACTTTTAATCATCGTTTTTCTATTGTCAAGAGACAAAATTCTGTATTGTTATGCTAATCTCAAATCATGGTCATGACACTATTATCTAAAAAGACCATCTTTTTTTTCTTTGACCTTGGAAGTGATCCCTTTTCATTTCAAGTAACCTTACAATAATCATTTCATTCAATAATGCCCTTGGAACTAACAAAGATTTTTTGGAAAAATCATTGGACAAGTTTTAGATAAAACGTCGCTTATCCCTATCCAAACGTTAACAATTACTTTACCTCGGATCTCTATTACTGATCTAGTTCTGATCAAACATCGATGACTTGACATCTTCCATCTTGGTAACTTATCTACTATTACTGTATTTTCGAATTCTCCTTACACCGTAATCGTCAAGGACAAAATTTTCCTAACCGTAACCATTGACATATCACTCTTTATCTTACTCTGAGCATCGACTTTCAACAATTTTTTAACCTAAATATTTCTAAATTCAAACTAAGAGTACGTCATATCGCTAAGATTTTCTGATTTCACTTTAACGAAGTTGGGGTTGTCAGTTTTGAAGTCTGGTCCTTTGTGGCCGAACTGGTAGACGAGGCGGGCTGTTGGCACGGAGACCAGGACTGACTGCCTGTAGTGGTACCTCATGGCCCTGCTGAACTTCTCAAAGGTCATGTTCTCGTTCTGCTTCATATTGCCCCACAGTTTCGCTACCTCATCTGGCTTCACGAACCTGTAAAGAATAAAATACTTTGTTAGACAAATTTTATTTATAGGATTGAAATTCACAGTGAATTATGCATCTGCAACGTTGTCAGTACCAGACACGTGCTCTGCTATTGTGAGATCTATTTATTTAAATAGTAACCGACCGTAAAACTATTCAGCACAGGCACTTTTATGTTCTAAATCTTGTTCTGAAGGTTTATTGTGCTTTTATGGTTTGAGCATAGTTTCATTTTCTTCTATAAGGTCACAATCGTAGGCAACATCGTGATAATATTTCTAGGAAATACAATTGCTAATTAATTTATTATCTTAAGTCGGTTAATTATTTGTAATTCGTAGGAATAGAGAATAATTAAATATTTATAATTGATAACTAGTGCCAGTATTGCGCGCTGTCGGTCGTGGTAACTGCACTCATTTGGAAATATGTCACCAAGGCGTGAAGATAGTTCAGCCTTTGTTGTTTTTGTTTTTTTGTAAGTGACCACCTTTTGGGATATCTAAATTATCAAGATCCAAATTGATATCTTAAAGACGATAAATAGATTCTATGTCTCAATAAAACAAATATTTTTCAGATTTATCAAAAAAAAATTTTTATTAGATTTATTAGCTAGTACTTATATAACATCGATGAATAAACAATTATAATCAAGTCAAGTTCAACTGGAAACGATAATAACACAGCTCGTCATATAATTTAATGCTCATTAAATGAATTCTCAGCCTTTATTGGTTAGACTTATATAGTTGTTGTAGCATAAAAGTATGTGTATAAGCAACCGTGTCAAGTTCTGATGCAAAGTGTCCAGATAATTGTGTGTAGAGTCAAGGATATCTTGTTGCAGTCATTATCGGCATAGTTAGCAAACGTGACGAGGAGACCGACAAGCGGACGGACAATACAGACTATGTGAGATCAAATATAAATAAACTAGACGAATGATCTATTGAAGCGAGGCGCGCGCTCCGCCGATGCACCCATCTCACAATGCGTCGTGACAAATGATTAACTGTTTAATGTACACTTCTATTTATTATAATTATCATTTGTTTTTGCAATATTTGTATGAAATTCTGCCTTAGCCTGGGTAATCCTGCCTGGAGTCACCCATATAGCTAAAGTGTCGTCATTAAAATATTTAAATGATAAGTATTTGCTGAATATAATTATATTTTATATTAGATTTGAAATGTCACGATTGAAAAGATTTATTTCTTAATATAAGGATTCACTCTAAAAAAAGTTACATTTATAACTTTCCTTTTGCGTTTAACAACGTTTAACATTGAGAGTCTAGGTCAAATGCAAATTATTGAACGATTCGATATCGCAAAGGGAATTACGTGTTAGCGTTTATTTTATAGCTTGCCATAAAACTATTGAAGACAGCCGTGGCATTGGCGTGGCGTGTCCGATGCCGTTTTTTCTCCAACTCATCTGTTATAATTGCGTTTTTTCTGATCAACAGCAGCCTGTCATTGGGTCACAATGCCACATCCTGATCGATTGCTACACCGAACCTTAGCTGATAATAACTGATCTTTTGTTTCTCTTCCGACATTGTTGTGCGAAGTATATTGGATAAGTTATTCTACGTTTTTTATAATTTAATCTTAGGTCCGGGCCTAGTATCATGATTATTCTGTTTATCGTTTTATCAAAATATTAATACATTATTATCAGAGCTATCGACCGATTCTAATCTAAGACCTGGTCTGCTAGCTGGTTTAGATTTTTAATATATTTATGCCTAACATCTTCCTTGGTATAACAGGAAATGCATGTGCATAATTGTTATTAACATTTAATAGTATCAATTTGTCTGACATGTTGCCGTGTTCAATAATAATCATTATGGTTTTAGCTGCTACTGTTGCTACTTGGAAATTTATAATAACAAGTACAAGATCTGCATGTTATTACTCTACATGTTGAATAATAATATAAGATTGACTAGTTGAATTAAGTATTTGGTGTTTATAGATAATTTTCAGTCAGTTAAAATCCAGTCTTCATGAACAATGGGACATATTCTATGTCATTTCGTAAAACCAACAAATATATCGTATCATTAACCTTGTGTAAGCGTGGTATGAACTATAAAAAATATGATTCATACGAATTTGGATGCTCGTTGCGTACGAACGAGGCCGGCTGGCGGCCTTGTGTTGTATCGCTGCATCAGTTGGGCCAAGGATCGAGTGTGACCCTACGTGACACGCATGGATACCAAATATACGGTGAAAATACTGCGAGGATCTTTGGAATTGTATTACTGACAAATGTGAGGCATGATACATTATGAAGGAAGATAAAGATACAGAAGGAACTGAATTTAAAGACAAAATAATCACTTCTGAGAAACCACTGATCAAAGATGCTGACGACAACCTTCAATCAAACGAAACAAACTAAAACGTCAAATTCAAGATATCCATAATATCCATAATGTATATTAAGGTAGCGTCCACAACAAAATTGCTTCGCAGAATTTATGTATTTAATATCAAAACAGGTATCCGAAATTTGGTCAATTAACGAGTCATTTGGACGATCGGAGGACTGACGCACGACATCACACATGTATAGTTAATATAAATATGTAAACACCAACCTGTTTGGCCCCCCTCTCGGAAAGATCCCCCGCGTATAAGTAAACTTGCAAAACGTGACTCTGACTTTCGTAAACAAGTTTTGGAAGAGACCTCTTTTGGTTATTTTATTTTTTTACCAAAAGTTATCTGATTGTGCGCGTCCTTTGTTGCTTGTGCAAATTAGAGGTTTTGTATATTATAATTTGTCAGTATGAATTGTGTACCCGCTCGCATATTTCTGAGCATATAATTCAGGTATAATTAAAATTTTCAAATTAAATCTTTATTTTATGGATAATTAAAATGCCTTAAATGATAAGGAAACATAACCAGTTAAGCATCAAAATGATAAAGTTGAACAAGCACAACATACACAGTAGCTCTATGAATTGATATGGAAAGTTTGACTTGATTAAAATATAAAAATAATAAAATATCAAAACAGGAGTACTACTCCCAAATCGAACGATGATGTTTCAGATCGGAACGAAGTAACGAACACTATCAAACTTAAACCTTACCGCCAACTTATTTAACTATACTTAGTGCTTTCTTTGGCTTAGTTTCAAATCCATAAAAAGTAATCAAATAGAAGGTGATTTAACAAACAAAAGAAACTAACAAACATTCGATCTGTCAGTCGAAGCTTCGTCTTTCGAATCTCGGAGTAGGGCCCCTGCTGTTAATATAAATATTATCTTGTAAGGCAGGATGCAGATCCTACCAAGGTGACGACACCCACTGAATTTGGAAAGTGAGTCTACTGACGTCATGTTTTTCCAGCTTTATTTCATATCGGTGCATTGACAGAGTTGCCTTGGCAGAATTTGGCAGTGCTGTATAAATGTTGCGTTAAATATGTTAATAATTGGGTACATAGAGTGAATTACCTGAGACTTTTGTCTCTTTATGTTACATCTGTAGGAGGGGCATACCCGCGGGGACGAACCGGTTTCAATGATATTGCGATTAATTTGTTCACTGTACACGATTCTTGGTACACCACACTTTTATTGTGTACTCAAATATTAAATAGATACAATTTGTTCGTGCCATGTTTTTGCGGTTGTGTTATTGAAAGAGCAACGGGTTATTAAATAAGAACCTTATATGTATATATCTCTAGGCTAATATTTTGCTTGCACTATTTTGTATCAAGTTTATTATTATGAAGACTTTTATTTTCGTAAAAGTCTAAACTTGCAGTAGCCACAAGCTAACCCTGCTTTACTGCGGACAAATTGAACACAGCTAACTGTTTTAGTTAAGCCAGCAATCTGGCCTCTACATTAGTTGACTTAGTGACGTAGTTTAATCCGACTACCGTCTACTTTTTTTCCAAAATAACAAACCTGTAGCAACCAACCAATCTTAACACTCGAGATAAAAAATAAAACAGGTATTAGCAATTTTGAATGAGGTTTTTGAATTTATACTGTGTTATTAATTTTTATGGTTTAGCCAAACGATTTGACATTTATTGGAACGCAAAAAATGAATTATAGAAGTTAACCAGTTAAGTGATCATGTTAGTTTTCAAACCTAAATGGTTTTGCAAGGTAGACGAGACCGTAAGATGGGCGAAAACTCAAGAACCTTAGCATTACGATCATACTTGAGTAACTAGTAATTAGGTTCATAATTAATACCGACGGTATAAAGAATAGGTAAGCTACAATTAATATTCTCAATAAAATTGTTATTGCTGAAATGATCTTGAAACAAGACGTCAATGTCTTTTGTGGCTGCGCTGACGCATCTCAACATAGCGAATTAGTTGAAGAGAAAATGTTATTTAGAATATTTCTAAGAAAGATCTACACAACATCTGAACAGAATCAGTTTAAATTTATTTTGATTAATGGAAAGGCGTTTCTGTTCCAGTTTAGCCAATATTCGTGGAAATCAGAATTGAATCTTAAATGGCTGTAGATAGCAATTCTTTACATGTCAAGCATAATACTTTTGTATTGACAATAAAATCTTGATTTACTGTTCAAATGTAACGTTGAAGCGCAACTTATTGTCAAGCAGAAATATGTGTACTTAAATATATTTACAAAAATATATAGGTATGTATATATTTACGAATTGTGATGTCTGCATCCACTCAACAAAATTAGGAGCTTTTATATTTTATTTGGGATCTTTACCTCAAGATCTGATATGTTCAATACATTTTTATCAGGGATTGTTATTTCATCTGTAACTTCATCATACAGTCGGCAAGTAGCCGATAAGTCTTATCAGGAAGCTTTAACGACTTGCATCATTAGGGTTATCAAATAAATTTCTCGGAGTTTAGGCGAACGTGACGTCGAAATTAAATTGTGACTATGGTATCTAACATAAACAAGCCCATATGTCTTAAAGTACTGAATGTCATTAGGTTTTACTTTTTTGTGTCATTGTTGTTATAAATAGTTTGTGTTCTTCAATGTGAAGTAAATTTCCAATATAAAATTTGATTTATTGGACAATTTGCGACAATTTGTCTATTTTTTATGCTTTTCTAATTTACCATGGTTTTTTTATAAGGTAAGTATCAAACAACACGATACTTGTTGTGTTTCACGGATAATATAATATGTTGTTATTGAAATATCGGTCTTTTATGATGTTTTTTAATAAGGTAAGTATGAAACACAACACGATACTTGTTGTGTTTCATGGTTAATATAATAATGTTGTTAATAGAAATATATCTCTAATAAAATATTATAAGTGGTATTCACTAGATGATATCAAAATTACTTCTTGCCTTACCTATGTTTACGATATAATCTCGAATATTAAGGCGATATGATAACGTCATATCACTACGCAATAATACAAAGTTTGTAATATTACTTAATACAACCAATTCTATACAAAGATTATAAAATTATACCCATATTTGTTAAAATTACGAAGCTTGATTTTGTTGTTTGGTAAAAAACTATTAAATGTGTAGATATGTCAGTAACGATTAATTTAGACACTAATTAATATCCTTTTATGAATATAAATTGTGAAACGATTGGTTCTGGACAACTCAAAACCATATAGGTTTTAACAATATTATATATTTCATCTGATTCATCTAATTGTGAAAGTCTTGAACATTTTGGTCATCTTCAACTAAAAACAAACAATAAAATAAAGATATTAAAAATATTGAATTTGATGACAGATAACCTAGTTGTATGACTGTTGAAGTCCTCCTGACCTCTGATTTTTTGGATTTTTCTGCTTATTTTGAAACTAATTATAGTATTGTATTATCACTTGCTGAAACGGTAAAGGAAAACATCGTGAGGAAACCAGCACACCTGATAGATTTTCCAACGGTCTGTAAAGCCATGTTAGAGGCCTACGGTTGGTTTAAACCTTACGATGACGAAGAAGATGTCAGATATTAATGTTATTGTAAAATATATCCTCAGCAGTTTATTACCCCTACAACATTTCAATTGGGAGATAAAAATCATCGGCTAAGAGAAAATATTAAGTATCCATCGCTAAAACGTTAATTAAAACATTACAGAATAGTTTTATTTGAAACTAAAACGAAGTAAAAGCTGTTTCATTGCAACACATTAAATAAAACTTGCGGTGGAAGTTTTTGGCAAAGAACTCAATACACCTACGCTTCACTCCAACAAAGGAGTTTCAACTTTACTACAAAGTTTTAAGAGTTACAATTTGTGTGCACAAAATGTACCGTACGATTGTTTTAAATTCCAAACATGTCTGAATTCATGCGTTCCAGGTATTGTGTGTGCGTAAACAAGAAATCTTTGCGAACATTTGGTTTTTGGGTTATTTTCTTCTGAATGACTGTTGTAAACTGCAAAGCCCATATGTTTGTAGAATTGGGGCAACAAGAATAAAATATAATATGCAAAGAGCCTTCGTTGCATGAAAAAGAGCAATTCGCACAATTTACACCCTTTGGGAGTGTTCCAAAGAAAATTTTGTCGGACTCCAAATCCAAATACTCTCTAGACCATTGGTTCTCAAAGTTGAATGGAACTCTAACGAAAAGTTCCAATTAATTCAGGATTCACTTAGATGTCATAAATAAGGGACGTAACTGAATGTAGGCTGTGGCCCTAAGATCATAGATAGTGCAAATGTTTTTTTAATAAACAGTTTTAATGTGTATTCATTAGATGATTCTTAAAGTTGGTAATAATGAATCATAGACATGCAACTAAAAAAGTACCTTTTTTTAGATGCAATAAACATCTTTCAATTACTCGTTTAAAAGGTTTCAGCTATTGAAAAGAGAAAGTTCCTATCTAATTTTCATTTCTATACCTAACTAATTTTTTTTAAATACAGTTACATAACGTAACTCAGTTTTTAGATAAAATAGATTATTATACACTTTTTAAGAAGAAACTTATTTAAGGTGTTGTTTGAAAAGATAAGGCTGCTTTCTTCAATCATGATTTTATGCTAACTTAGAATACGATGACGTCAATATACGTCTGGATACAGTCACTGACAAAATGTGGAAGTCACGTTTTTCAAAATATTTTTTTTTATTACTACAATCTATGTAGATTGTGTCTATGGAAATTTTTATAAATAAATAATTATACTTTTCAAATTCATACGTATAATATACAAAAAGTGCTACTAAAACCACGTTCTATACCAAATTATGATCTTCAAAAAGTTCCTAGAAACAGAAAAAAGATCACAAAATAATCTAAATTCAAAAAATCTAATAAATAATGTCATAAATTTGTTGTATTAGCATATTTAGCATAACGACATACAATAGACAAGTTGGACTAAACAAATTCTAATTCATTGCTTATTTAGA
Source organism: Protodeltote pygarga (assembly GCA_936450705.2). Taxonomy (NCBI): domain Eukaryota; kingdom Metazoa; phylum Arthropoda; class Insecta; order Lepidoptera; family Noctuidae; genus Protodeltote; species Protodeltote pygarga. Next base: position 1,427,211 of record OW388258.2, read on the forward strand.
TGGCTTCCGAGAAAATGCAAATCATTTGACAAACACAGTATCGAATCTCTATCCATTTTAATATGTAGTAATTTATATCTTACGTATTATCTGTAAAGTCCAAATAAAAAGAGAATGATTTACGTTTTTAATTTTTAGTCTTTTTTCTTTTTTTTTGTTTTTAAATTTTCACTCCATTTCATCGCTGTTTCAAAATTCGAACACTGCGTCACGAGCCCCCAGTTTTTCTTACGTACCAGGAATCCGTTTTATGTCATCCGTTGTTAGTTCCTACACGAAAAGACTATTAGTGTTTCTTAATTAACTACCTAATTACACCGCTGTGAAGGTCAAACGTGCCATCTTTTAGGCAGATAAGACGTGTCAACAGTGTCAATTTGGGTCAGAATTCGTCATTGCAAAACTAGTTGGAAGCAAGTGACGTCGCCACATAATCTCTGATCATTCGATTTCAAAGTATTCTGTTATCGATGATACCGATATCGTTGTTTACTATTTTATTTCACGTTTTCCTCATGCTGTCTCGCTCTGACGCCGCGGACAGACACTGCGACTATAATTGCTATAGTGAACGGTATTTATATCGTGACCCGTATATTGGCAATAAGGACGCGTCATAATGTTTGTTGTTGCGTTTTTTCAGCTTGTTAGCACTTGTGGTTGAATTAAAGTTTAAAAAAAAATTGATCAATATTGCACTTGCGTACTTCGTAAAAAGTCAACAACCATGACTTGTAAGGTGGACGTAAATACCTTCAATAAAATTATTTACCATATCACTTATCAGCTTTATAAATAAGTGTACATTATGTATGTATAGGGTCACCTCTTATTGAATTCTGTGACTCTCTTAATTTGGTAGCATTATCTTTAAGATCTACTATAAATTTCTGCAAGTGAAATTTAGGTGGTAAAAAAGTTAATGCTACCGAATTAAGAGTGTCACGGAATTTGATGAGGTCGGTATACCCTATTTTCTTTAACATATGGTAGCTTCAAATGTTTAACGGCGATTTCCTAAACGTGTTTACGTTACAATCTCAAGTTATGACTATCAAATACCTACAAGCTGTGTGATTCACAATGTTGACGTTGATAAGCGATGTCTATACGAGTTGATAACAGAATATATTGTCAATGATGTAATCAAACAATAAACATTATTATAGTTTTATAATCAGTAGCAGTCACTTTAAAAATCTATATTACTTACATACATATATTTTTTTTTATCATTATTTATTTACCTACAGGATTATTTAAGTACGCATTCGCATTAATAAGCGAAGCGAAAATTTCGGATTCATTTTTAAGAAATTACGCGCAAGTAGGAGTGTGGGATTTGGCATAGTTAAAATTATATAAAAAAATGCAAAAAGCTTAAATTTATACTTATTATGCATTTTTAAAAATATAATATATTTTTTATTAAATTAATCTTAGTCAAATTTCGAACACTGCATGTTCTACTAGTTCAAATAAATACTTAACCACCAATCTGAACGCAGCTGTTTTTCACCAGCGCACGCGCCGTTTCATCGCACGTAGCGGATAAAACATGACATTCAGGAAATACAGAATACTTCCCGCCATCTTGCCTTCAGAAAATCGTAAAAAGCAATGAACCACGACTTAGCACGCCAGGAATAATATACAGCGTTCCGCTTCACTTGTCTATGAAACCATAAGCTGGCGTGAAAATGTAAGGTAAAACGTAAAAATATAGTAGAAAAATATCAAAAACAGGTGTGAGATTCGAATCGCAATATATACTAAGTAGATAATATAATAATCACACGATAAATTTATCATCTCACGTGCAAATTAGATTTTATAAATAGTCGCGTATTTCTCGGTAGCTATAATATGTGACAAAGTACAAGCTTAATAAATACGACATACCTTTGCTTACATTCACATTCATACATAGTTGAGATACAGTAGTTATGGTTTCCTATACCATTCCACATTCTACCAATCTCATTAATTAATGTCTGCAAATTTTCTTTAGCAATATATCAATACACAAAGAAAAATATAAAATCAAAAAATTATACAGAATTTTATTCAAAATCCTATATATTATATTATTACGTAAATCAAAACCGTTATTAAAAACTAGACATAATTAATAAAGCTGATTTACATAACTGCCTGTGGCACACGTCACCGCGTCCGTGCGGTCAGGTGTGTGTGTGTGAAGTTACATGTGTGCGTATCAGCCGTGGGGGAATCCCGTCGTGCAAAATACTTGTACATATCTCTGTTTCAAGAAAACGTGGGTGTGAGATTATTGGACCTGTAATTTTTATCGAATGCGAAATGGGTTATCGTGTTTTAGTAGAAATTATACGTAAGCCAAAATGTTACGTGTAAAAAATTCGCAATATTCACACTCACATTCGTTCTATTAAAAAAAAACTATAAAATAAAAATTAAATGTTGTTAAAAAAAATTAAAAAACTGCTGGACTGATTTGGCTGGCAATAAGGTTTTTCAGGAAAGAAAAAATTGGAAAAAGTAGCTCGCAAAATTCGGGAAAAATTTAATGTGGGCAAAGTTGTGGGAAATTAAATTAATTAGTTAAATAACAGTTGTTGTATTGAACTGAACTCACATCTGAAAAGGTTCTGTGGGGCGCTATTAGCAAATAAATAAACCTAAAACCTAAAATAACTAGACCTTTGATAAATTTCCTATAAAACTGCCCTTTCTCACGAAGTCACGCATTTCTTGTAGAAGTTGTGAATGAAAAAACAAATGTTGTAGTTTTATTGAAATTTTGTTGTTTGCAAAACATTCTGTTTGTGTTACCGGACTAACATAAAACTGTTTTGGACTAACAATCGGTTTTTTTATGTCAACCTCCTTATATTGAAAACTTTCACTGAATTAAAAATTGTTGCCGAAGAGTATCCGGCTAAAATTAAGCAAATGACGTAAAAATAGGATCGAACGTCACGCCTTTGTGACGGTTATACGTTCAATTCTTGTGTTAAACAATTTATAGAAAGTTTTCCATAGTGAAAGGTAATTGAATTGTATATAATAAATAATATACGAGTAATACCTATCAAGAAGTTATAGAAATAAAATCTTGATATAGCTTGATAGATTTTATATTATATTTTAAATTAAAAAGTACTTTTCAGGGTAACCTTTTTCTACTTCATCATCGTATGATTGATGAACAACCTGGTGACCGCCAGTAGGCCTCTGACATAGCTTTCTCTTTGAAAAATCTCTGAGATGTGCTAGTTTCCCCACGATATTATCTTTCAGTTTTTTGCGAGTGATAATTAGTTTCTCATACGCACATAAATCTGAAGAGTCAGAGATGCGTGCCTGGGTTTTGAACCAACGAGCTTTAACTTGGCAGTTCAACGGTCATAGCACTAGGTTATCAATGCTAATCAGGGTTATAATTTTTGTGAAAAAAAAATTATGATAGTGTGAATGTATTTAAACTCAATGATACAGTCTAAAATTGTTTTTATTTTTATAAAGTAATAATATTATATAGTAATAAAGTAGATAATATTATAAAGATAGATAAAAAGACAAAGAATAAAAACTGATATTAATAAATATTATCAATTAATTATGATCACTTCCTAAATAAAACGGTGAAGGAAAACATCGTCAAAAATTAACACACTTGAAAGAAGTTTTTAATGCTGTGTAAAGCCATGTCTTAGGCTTACGAGCAGTTTCAACTCAGTACTAAATTGTCGATAACCTCACGAAGAAAAAAGAAAACCCTTTGTTCCAACAACCAAGTATGTTCTCTGTATTTTCTGAGTTCATTTTTTTTCATCCCTTAAAGCTACGTTGGTACCAAGTAATTATAGTAAAATGCAACCCTTTCTACTTGAGCTCAAGTAAATACTCATTTACTACCAAAACACTGGCGCAAAAACAAAGACGTAGCCGAAGAAAAAATCTTGCAAAAGACACTGGCCCTCCCGGAAGAAGGGAGACTTACTAATCAATATAATAGAGCCACTATGAGAAAAAATACATATATATGTACCCAAAACCCTTGTACAAGCAAAACGACACCCTCTTCCTATATATTTAAGGCACACAATACTCAAAGTAGGAAGCCCGAGGCTGCCCTAGTTATAAATAGATTTTCACGAAAAAGAAATGTTACAGGGAATTTGGTGCAAACCGGGCACAGAGTAATGAATGAGACAGAAAAGCCTTGGTGCAACATTGTGTCGTATTTATTCGATTATTTTTTTACGAATATTGTATTGTTTTTACTATACAGGTATTGTAGTTATAATGAAACAACCTTATCAACGGATTGGTTGTGAATTTTTTTTTTATATCTAGTTCTGACGTTCCGAGTGCTTTGTAGCTCTCGTAGTCGCAGACAGAGGTGTCAAGCGTCTGAACAATTATTCAAAATATAGTATTGTAGTTATGTAAAATGTATTGTATTATAGAAAAAAAAAACAATGCTGGAAATTTTTATCCTCACATTTTAAATTTAAATAAAGCCACAAACTGATAATTTCAAACAATACCACAGTTAATTTTAATATCAATATCAAACATTATCTGGATTAGGAAAATCATGATAACAATGATTTCAAATTTAGAATTTTCTGTTATTATTTTTATACGTTTACCCTTTATGTCCTCGTATTAAAATAGTTTGTTAATAAATTATTATTAAACGTGAGTATAGCAGATAATAATTTGTTACTAATTGTCAGTATTATTTGAAAAATAAATTTATTTATGCTTGTTTGTTCATAGATTGAAATACGTAGGGATACCTATAGCATTAATTAGTGGTATAAACACAATAATATTGTTCACTAATTGGCCTGTAACTCCGACGTGTAAACAGCGCTTAGTTTTGTAACAAGGTCAAAAGATTAGGGCTTATCTTAACACATATGGGTCGTAGCCTTTACGACCTCTCGTTATGTTTTTTTTTGTTAAAAATACTATTTACTTGATATTAATTGTACCTTCTGATAGTGTATTTTTTATTTTAACGATAAAGCGCATAATTATATTTTATCAGTAAACGCCAAATTTGGTACTGATGACTTAATTATTAAAAGAATTTTATGTTTATCGCCGTGTTCGTTAACTATTAATTTTCTTGGGGTTATTAAATGGATGTGATAAGAATTTGTTAACAAACTAATATTTATTAATATTAACTTCATTTTCAATTATTCAGACATTAAAATTACCTACATAAATATTTTGATACATAAATATATTTTATGTATGAAGGTAATATTGACATGACAATTAATGTAGAATTAATTTAAAATTTATTTAAACACAAAAACATTTAACAATTTAATAAAATTGTTTTTTATTTATACAAATTAAAAGCCAGTGACATTCAATGTAACACTCCGAATACAAAGAAAACAAAAAAAAGCTTGTAATTACAACAAAAAAAAAAGAATTCTCTGAATTCAAAGCTACACGCGCTCTAATTTCTCTGGACCACACTCACAGACGCAATTAAGTCCCGTACACGAGCTGTCGGGGGAGAGAGGGGTTGCACGAGTAAACCTCCCCCGGGAGTGGGGGGTAGGAGAAAAAATGCGCGTGGAACGAGAGAAAAAGAAAAACGCGAAAAGCGGAAACAAGTTCCCGCGACACGTGACTGTAGGCTTCCCGGGAACGTTGCTATGGCAACGGTCAGGGCTGCTGCGTAAATACGCCTCTATATCGAATTGAGTGCAATTGTTCTTTTTTCTTGTGAACAATATTATTATCTGTGTTGTTTTCTTTATCTATTTAATATATATATTTCACTATCAGTTAAATACACAATAGTTTTAGCAAATATATTACTCAAAAAGTCATTAGAACATTAAATGCTATAAAAACACTAGCAAATAGAAACTTGATGCCTAGAAAATAAGGTTCAAAATTGCACTAATAGCTAGAAGAAGATGTAATTTGATGTATGACCTCACGAATGACACGTAGAACAAGTTTAAAGTAGCATAATGTAATTACTGGGACTTAATGGAATGGACTACGAAGTAAGAATCATAATTATTTACTTAGAAAACATACAAGTTTATATTCAACTTGAATAATTATTGACAAACATGATTTTAGTGATCGCCTCCAAGCCTTTAATAATCTTTAAACTTTAAAAAGTTCTGAAATTAGTGCTTATCGTTTGTTAAAGCTGATTTGGAAGTCTATTATTAACTTTATCATCAACTTTTATTTTACTTTGATTAACTTTTCTAACACTTAAATCTCGCAAACAAAGAAAATAAAAGTTCCAAAAAAAAGTTGCTCAAAAATAAAATCATAACCCAGCATAATTACGCCACCCCCCAAACCCTCTAAATTAATCACTACTCTGCGGAAGTGAGCACAAGATTTTTCTTTGGATATTTTATCGATAAAAATAGGCGAACCGTCCACGTGTATCCCGGCAAAGTAACCGGAAGCTCGTGCCGGCCTTGGCGGTGCGTAGCAACCCCGGAAGAAAAAGAAAAAATCTATAATAGTACCACGGTGCAGGCGGGGGGGCCGCCCTAGTTGCGGCCCGGCCTACCCTACTCGTGGAAATGCGTGTGTACCAAGTCTACCAAGGCTGAACAAGATCAAGCTTACTTAATAACACCAAACACACTTTCTCTTATATAATTTGAAGGCTCCGATAATTTCAAAAGTTAACTATTTGTTTCAGAGTGCATTTAAATAAACTTTTAATAAATTTTAGTTGCAATCATTGTGTGTATTTTTTTAAATTTCTTTTCCAAGTTTCAAGGACGTTATAATTTGTATAAAATATTCGGTTCCACGTTCCGTCAAAAACACGAGGTGTAGTAGAGGTCAAAGGTACTTACGAACGTACTTTGGTTTTGGATAATTGAAGGAAAATTCTTGGAAACTGTAGGGAAAAGCTTGGGGAAGTCGTTCTAGACCTCTTTTAAAAGTGGGTGTATTCTTGTATTATTTATGAAGCGACACGAGTAAACTCCTGATAGGATCAAAATAACTTTTTAAGAGATTTATTTATATATTTTTAAGCTCTAACGACTTAACCTTTATGGCTACAATCTGAACTTAACTTTGGTTGTGACATTCATCTTTTCATATCTATTTTTTTATACTTACTTGCTTTTGCGAGGTGTCAATTCATTATAATATTTATTTATACCTACTTAGCTTAAATGGGGTGTCTTAGGGATGCGATTTGGGCGTTACAGTTTTCACTTTTATAATAATAAGTTAGCAATTGTTTTTTTATGAAAAATTTAGATAATTTGTTTATTAAAACCCAGTTCCACCCGTTACTAAGATATCTTCATAAAAGTTAATATAAGTCAAAATGCAAATTTAGGTTGTATTCACTGTTTTACACAACCACAAATTTTCAAAAATTTGATCAGAAACTACAAAACCTCATAATGATCAGATGCAAAACTTTAGCTAATTCACTTCCTAACACTTAACCAGTCTTTGCAAAAAAGACGAGGTCGAGACGAAACACACAAAAACGCACAATCGTAAAACGATACAATAACACACACAAAAAACCTGACTCCGAGAACGATTAACATAAATATTTATTACTAAAAAAACTTTAATTTGATGTGATTAAGATAGATTTTTTGAAAATTTGATTTTTAAGAACATTATTCAAATTTTTGTTTATGTTTAAAAGTTAGGCCCTATTCCACAGTCTACGAATAGGCACCAAATCTACCACTAACTTCTGATAAATTTGAAAATGGAACAGAATTTGTTTGAAATTTTCTGTCAAAAGCTTACCAGTAGATAGTGAAACTGGCCATAAGTCTAATTTAAACTCTATTCTGTTCAAAAAGAACATTTAAATTAAACACTTTATTTAAAACTAGCTTTTACCCGTGGCTTTGCCCGCGTTAATTTAGATTTTTTTTTAAATACGTGGCTCCATCTTTTAACGTTTTTAATGTTTGCGCCATCCATTAACGTTTTTAAGTTTTTCTCGGGAACAGTACTTTTATTCGGGATTAAAGGTACCCTAGGTCCGTTTTTGTACAACTGACAACGTATAATTATGCAAAATTTCAGAACGATTGCTTCAGTAGTTTAGGCGTAAAAAACAAGCAAACAAAAAACTTACTTTCGCATTTACAATATTAGTTCATTGTATTTATTGGTAAAGAATTATTATTAGGAAGGTTTATAGGCAGTAAGGATTCGTTGATTTAAACACTTGATTAAAAGTTTGTGAGCCATAAAATCTACTATTATTCTTATAAAACAATAACAGGATTACAATGTGGATAGGTCATTATCGGAATAAAAACTAATTTACCTACATTAATATCTAAATTGATATTGTGTGTTGCCCAAAATTGGTCTTGAACTCGATTTTACTACAAGAGTCTACTACACTCTTAATTTGGCAGAATTAACTTTTCCACTACCTGAATTCCTCTACAGAAATTTATAGTAGGTATGGTCTCAAAGTGAATACTACCAAATTACGAAAGTCACAGAATTAGACTACCCTACTTATTTTATTTTAAAGATGTACTGTAACACAATTCAAAGCCTTTTTGATTTGAGGCGATACTAGTCTGGATAGTATTGCCTCAGGTTCGGACGCCTAGGATGTTCGGAAAAGTACAAAACTTATTTTAGTTTTATAGTCTTTAAATTAGAGTTTAAAGAGAAGATTGAGAGTCAATTGTGAGACTCAAGCAGAGAATAAGAGCCACACAAGTAATGGTTTTAATAAACAAAGAAAATAAGCTGAAAATTACAAATAAAATGCTTTAAATCTCCCGTCGAATTTCGTTCGTGATAGATTTTTTCTTTCTTTACAAACTTTAGTGTTCGCATAGTACGCAAAATTATTTTATAAAAATGTGTATTTATATTCTCTTTTTGATTTGAAGCTTAAACATCATCAACAAAGCTTTAAATTATTTACAAAATTACACATGTTGCCTGTGACACAGGTTTATCCTATTACAGGCACCCAATATAGTGTTACCTAAATTTTTTTACGACTTATTTTATATTGTATTGTACTATTTTAGTTTTTGAATAAATGATTTGATTTTTTTTTTATTAAAGCCCAAAATTGTAGGAAATTGTCAATTTGCAACTACTTCTCATACAAGTGGTCAACACGTACGACCTCTTGGGAATTCCCCAGCACATGTTACTATCGTTTAATCTGTGTAGTCTCACTTGTTTTGATCTCTGACATACTTATCGTACTGAACTATACATCCAAATTTAAGTATATTTTACATAATTCATTATCATTAAAGATAATTAATCCCTTTGTTTCATTAAGATCTTTTAAAGAATCTCTGAATTTGTTCAATTATATTTTCAGCGTTAATTCATTTCTAACGTGCTAAAGTCTTTAAGAATATTATCAAATTGTTCTTCAATTATTATAATTTTCTTTTTGACATGTAAATTTAAGTTTTTATTGTAAAATGTATTACTAAGCATGAGATCAGCGTTGGTAAAATAAACTCGTATTGGATACTGAGACTGAGAGCTCAGTGGTGAGCCAACAGCGATTTTATGCACATAAATTATTGTCGTATTCGAAACTAAATTCTATTGAGATCAAATGATTTCTTACTACACAATATTGAGATACGTCGAGTCTTTTCAAACTCATTTCCAGGTTTTTCAACTCATTTATTTGCAATTTTAGGGAGGTATCACAAACAAACACTATTCTAATGAAAAATTAACATCTAAATCGAAGTTTTAGCTAAAAATACTTATTTCTATATCACTTAGTTCACAATAAAATTAGATTGCTACAAGTTTTTTGCATTTTCAGATAATGTTCATGATGAAACAAAACGTTTTAATAACTATACCTAAATTAAAAATTTAAAAAGTACGAAACCCCTTTAGAGAAAAACCTCAATTATTTTTAGCTAAGGACTGTTTCGATCAAATTAACTTTAAAATAAAAAATAAAAAATTAATTAAAATCGGCGAGCTAAGATGCCACAGACAGGCACACAGACACTTCAAACTTATAACACCCTTCTTTTTGCGTTGGAGGTTCAAAAGGAGTGTCTTTTTTTTGATGAACCAATTTTGATTTAGTTTTTGTACTTGTCAATAAACATTAACAGAATACTAAATTTTTAAAGTTTAGATAATTATGTTTTATCGCTTAAGCGTTACTCCAAGTGACCTAACTCTAGTAAAACTAACATAGAAACCGGTTGCAAGATGGTCAGGTTATCTTAGATGGGCAATAAAAACTGCATATAGTCATATTTAATGATAATTCCAGTGTATATTACTGCGATGACCTCTGAGAAGGTATTAAAGTAGACGCTTGTATGAAAACTAAAGGGTTTATAGTAAAGACAGTAGAAATGCTGGTCTGCACCTGGCCCAAAGGCTGAGTATAGCTATTCAGCGAGGCAATGCAGCCAGCATTTTGGGAACGTTGCCTACTGGTAGCGGTCTTTTAGATTAAGGGTTTTATATCTTTATTTATTTTTAAGGTTTTAGATTATAGTTTTTGGTTATAGGTTTGTATATATAGGGAGTTTTAATTAGTCTAAATTAGTTTTTTAATAAAGAATTTCAGTCCATCATACTAATCTTGCAAATATTAATAATACAAGCAATATTAATACACTTATTTGTAATTGCGTTCTCGAAAACGGCTCTAACGATTCCGATGATATTTACAATTATTTAGGGTTTGTGGGGGTGATCGAAGACCTAGGAAAAGCCATTATTTCAGAAGTATATATGTATGTATTTGTATATGTCTCTTTATAGGAAGTAATCGCAAAGATTTCATTATATGTTTAATTTGCGAAGATAACATAATAGGTATGACATTCAACTGAATTACCTCGTTAGAGATAATAGCATAAAATTTTTAAATACCAACAATAACGAATCTAGACACACTAATTAAAAATCAAGTTTTTTGAAAATATTGCTGTAGAAGATAATTATTCAAAAATGCATCTATTCTATTACTTCCATGTCGAATGAATTTGTGTTCCAATTTTCTTTGCAATGTTACTATTGCAAAAATATATGTTCACAATATCATAACCACTAAAGCGAAACGTTGCCACTATAATGCGCATTGCACTTACGTTTGAAAACAAAGAAAAATCAACCTAATGCTAAATAAAAATAAGTGCTACAACTCGTAACAGACAGAGATCCATACATTGATAAATGAAGTTGTTAAATGTTTGACAAACATTGTTAAGTTACTTTAGACTTAAACGTAGTTGAAATAAGAACGAAATTAAATTAGTTATAAGTTGTATCATCAACATGTGAACCATTGAGCGAGGCCAGCGTCGAACCGGCACGGCAAGGTTGAGGCGACAGATAAAAACAACAAACAAAACCAAAGAATAACTTATTGTGCAGACTGAGGAATATTTGCTAAACCGATGATTTATATCGACGATCCTAAAAGGCGATGGGTCGCTGAATACAAGCCAACGAACTTATAACTCAAGATGGTGGAACAGGTTCAGAAAAATTTTGGATGATCATAATCGTAAACTGTTAAATACTAAAAAACCAATTAATCCGAATCGATTTATACAAAAAACTAAAATCAGCAAAGAAACTACTACTCTAGTTATATCCTACTACTATTATAAAGGCGAAAGTTTGTAAGTATGGATGTATGGATGTATGGATGTATGGATGTATGGATGTATGGATGTTTGTTACTCTTTCACGTAAAAACTACTGAATGGATTTGAATGAAACTTCACCACAATATAGCTTATACATCAGAATAACACATAGGCTACAATTTATCAACATATCATGCGGGCGAAGCCGCGGGCGGAAGCTAGTATTATGATATACGAGTTATACTGTAAAGTGTTTCTATTGAGTTGCATTCTGGGAAAACTGAGGTAATTGTACCTATAAACGTGTCGTTAAATGGCTATTAAAGCTACTGATCTTGACATTAGGAACACACAATCTTTCATGGCTTCTGCAGTTTGGCACAAAGAAAGGATTCTTCCAAAGAAAATATAATTTTCTTCAACATTTTAAGTATCAACAATATTTTAAGCACTGATAGCCTAGTGGTATGACCGTCGACTGACAAGTCAGTGGTCTCGAGTTCGATCCCATGGCGCACACCTCTGACTTTTCGTAAGTTATGTGCGTATTATAAATTAATAATCAGTTGCTAAAACGGTGAAGGAAAACATCGTGATGAAACCAGCACACCTGAGACATTTTTCAATGGTGTGTAAAGCCATGTCAGAGGCCTACGGGCGGTTTAAACTCTGACACCAGGTTGTTTATTAACCATACGATAAGAGAGAAGAGAGTATCTAATAAAACATTTGTCGCTTCAAGTTATCGTGCGATTGGTCAAGAAATTAATTAGTAATTAATTGGTACCGATCGCGTGTCAAATGGTTCTTAATAATGACCTTTGGAAACATAACAAGGCCACATGTTCGTTTGTCTTTAATCGTTTGAAAAAAGGGTAAAAAATATACAATGATGGCATTATAGGCAGTTTTCTTTGTAACAAGTTTGTTATCAAAGTTAAAGATGTTAATCATAAAATTAATGTTTACTTATTGATTAGTTCGAAGTCATACATAGAGTACTAGAATTACTGAATGTTATGAACTTTAATATCAAATAAGTTATTATCTACCAATACAAGCAAAGTTTACTGCGAAATGATAATAAGATAAATAAATGCAAGATTTGTCGGAATCAGTATTTACTTAGACAAAATATATGTGAGTCAAAATACCAGGGGACTATAAACTCACAAGAACTATTTTCAGATTCATCCAAATATTTTGAAACTTACTTTGTAACGTTACTGGCTAAATTGTTTACTTTGAAAACTTTCTTCCAGACCCGTTTTACTTTGTATTATGTTATCGAAATTACACTGCAATATAATTCAGAGTGCACATAAAATTAATGACCACCATTAGCTGTGATCCTATTTTATTAATTTAGCATTAAAAATAAACATTATGCAGGTTGATGATCATCTGCATATGGAACAAGATGACCCTGCGAGTGAAATAACATCGTGCCTTGATCACTCGACATATGAAGACTCGTCAGTTATACCGATAAATAATTACATGGTAGCAACCTAAACCTCTTTAGAATCAAGGAGTTCTGGTCACCAGCTACGTTACTATTATGGTAATTAAAATTATAATAAGTACACAGACATCTACCATGCTTACTGTCATGATCTCGGTGGTAAAAATTGTAAGATGTTAGAGTTTGTTCACAAAGATAAACTTGACACCATTGCAAACATTAACTTGTGAAGACAATTCACCCCCACATATACAAATCGTATAACACTGAAACTAATGATCAATAAGCATCGACTGAACACATTGCAACTTCAATAGTTTAGCTGTAAAATAGTTTATTGTTGACAAGTGCGCCACCACGTGCCTTGTACGTGATAAATAATGTATGAGCGAAACGACGAGATGCGATACAGTCAGTATACAAATCTCCAAGTCACGACTACTTTTTGCGGCACCCAACTTAATTTATCATAAATGAATATTATTTAATGGTACATACCTGAACTTCCCCATAGAGTGATCCTCCCACTTGATGATAGATGGGCAAAATTTTGAGTCCAACAGTAAATTCCTCAAGAACTCTGGTACGGAGACGCTCCTCGGACGTTTAAATGTTTTTCGGCCGCTACCTTTCGGCCTTCCTGGCGGTCTTTTGAATATTTTCCTTTTGTCGTCTTCATCTCCTGACTTGTCACTACCGTATGCGGAGCACTCTGGGGATGCGTTCCCTGATGAGCGATCTCTGAACGGGTCTTCAGCGTCGTCGCTCGAATCAGTCTGGTGAAGAAGAGTGCTGTCATTGGGAGTGTAATCGGAAGCATACAGTCTGGTTTTGTGATCCAGAGAGTCCAGGTCGAGCACAGTGCTGACAGGCTCGTGGTTATGGTAAGGGTCACACTCTGCGTATCTTATGATGGATGACTGACGCAATATGTCCTCATTAAGACGTGAATGCAACTTTTCAAACACACTGTCAGCAATTCGTCTTGAGATCGCGTGATCGATGCTTGGGTGAGACATCCTCTGCAGCACATCCTCTCGCTTCATGCTCCTCAATTCGTATCCTTTAACTTTGAAGTTGTAAAATGGTACTTCATTTTCACAATATCCCATGCATTGCACGGCGTCGATCATCCAGGAAACAGTGTCCTCCTCGTTCCAGGCGTCCAAGACTTTGTACTTCCAGTCATCCCTGTATTCCCGGGGGTACTCGCGACAGCTGACCAGGTTGTGGTAGATGCTCATAGCATTATCAATCTCCGGTTCTGCGTACGCGTCATAAGAAGGGTTGGAGTAGTAGTTCCCATAAATATGGGAAGCGGTACCTTTTTTGAAAACTTGGAAGTCGTCAAGTCGCCCAGGCGCAGGCGATGTTGGCGGGAAATACAAATCGCAAGCCATGTTTTGGTCGTACGGGGGGCGCGCGTAATCGATCATTGTCGCGACGTACGTGCGGCGTGGCCGGCAACTCGCGGCGGAATGGGCGTCAGGCGAAGAGCGCGGCTGATGACTATGCACGCGACTCGCGCACTGTTTTGTATACAAGATGCGTTCAAAATCGTGGCAGCTATTTACGTGGGCAGAGCGGCGCTAATCAAGATCGCGGTGTGATAGTGGAGTGCAATTTTTTTTGTGATTTATTAAAACATGTTGTTTTGCATAATTGTAATGTTTGTTGTCAATGCAATAAGCAGTTGTCGTCAAGGCGAACTACGACCAGAGATGACTAAATAGGTTAATGTTTATTTTATGTTCAGATGTCTTTAACTTTAGAGAGCTTACTTACAAAGTATTCAGAAGTTTAACACAACTGTACAAGTATATAAAATAATGATCATAAAATTACATAGTTTTATACTTTCTGTAGTTCAAGAACAAAAAAGTTTTATATATATAGACTCACGCCTGTATTTCCCAGAGGGGGTAGGCAGAGGTGTGCAGTACACCCATGTTTCGCCGGCTATGTTATAAGTCCCATGTAATAGGGAGCGAGCCTATTGCCATTAACCGGGCACAATTCCAGACTCCGTGCTGCTACTGAGAATTTCCTAATGGAAAAACCCAATAACACTTTGCCCGACCCGGGGATCGAACCCAAGACCTCGTGCTCAGCAGTCGCGCTTGCTACCACTAGACCAACGAGGCAGTAGAAAAAAAAAGTTTAATATTTTTAATTAAATTGCGCAGCATATTAAGCTTATTATTTTCAAATATATTGGTTTGTTAAATTTAGCTAATTATTTCATCGTTAACCATAGGGAAAGTCACAATATTAATTGATTAAAATCATTTTAATAGGGAAAATTATTATTAAAATTAAAAAGGTATAACATTAATTACAGGGTTAGTAACGTAGATAATCACGTACCGATTTTGTTTCCATAAATGTGATTCATTATAATAATTGTAACTAGGACGTGGCTGTGTTTCACAAGCCATTTTGGAAAATCCACAACAAACAGGTTTGCCAATACTAAAACTTAGTAGTTATGTAACACTAAAATGGACGAATCAGTAGTGATTTTGAAGATACCACAATATTTTTGGAGAACATCATCTGCCTAGCCTTTTCCCAACTATGTTGGGGTCGGCTTCCAGTCTTACCGGATGCAGCTGAATACCATTGTTTTACATGGAGCGACTGCCTATCAGATCTCCACAACCCAGATACTGGGTTACACGATACCCCTTGATAAGACTTGTTGCCAGACTTTCGGGCTTCTGACTACCCGTAACGACTGTCAAAGATCTACAATTGATAGCCGGGACCAACAGCTTAACGTGCTATCCGAGGTACGTAGAGTGATAATTAATTTTAGAAGCTACGTGCGTATTATAAATTAATTATAACCTACTTCGTGCCTCCAAAAGCATGTTAAGCCGTTGATCTCGGCTCTCAACTAGCTTTGACAGTCGATAAAGGGAGTTAGTACCCTTATAAAACCCTGACAACTGATCTAACTTTAGAATATTGTATCCCTACAGGTTGCGGGGGTCAGATATGCAGTCGTTTTGTAGAAAACTCAAAATCAAAATATTTTTATTCATGTAGACCATTAGGCACTTATGAATAGTCTTAATTCTAATATTTTTAATAAAAAAGTGACTCTAGTTGCCAGTTCCTAGGGCAGCCTACCCTTCATGGAGAAGAATCTGGCAAGAAACTCCATGGTTGCTCTTTTAAATATAGTGGCTTACAATATTTTAGGTTACATTGTTCTGAGGTCTTACGTGTAACTAATATTCAATTCCATCTGGTTAGATTAGAAGTTGGCTCAAACAAAGTTTGAATATCATAAAGCTAGGTGTATGGTGTCACGGTCAGTTCTCAGATGCAAACATTAATGGTATTTAAATTTTGTGCTACTTGGCTAGCTTCCAGATTGTCAAATTTAAAAAGCATGTAACCACAAGTAAGTGTATTCAATCTACGTCGGATTTGAATGACAAATGCGCACTGTCTGCCATCTTGTTAGTTAATAGAGCAGTGATAGCCTAGTGGTATGAATTTTATACAAAAATCGAAGGTCATATGTTCAAAGCCTTGCCTAGGTTAAAAGGTACAAACGTAAAGGGAAGGTACAAACCCTCCTATTGATGATATTTAAGCGGTGGTAGCCTAGTGGCACGATTTTTGGACTGCCAAGTCAAAGGTCGTAAGTTCGAAACCCAAGCACGCACTTCTAACTTTTCGAATTCAAGTGCGTATTTGCTAAAACGGTGATAGAAAACATCGTGAGGAAACCAGCATACCTGAAGATTTTTCAACAGTGTGTTAAGCAATGTCAGAGGCCTACTAGCGGTTTAGACTCTAACACTTGATTTTTCATCCGCCGTACGGTAATGTAAGTTATTAAGAATACCAATTATTGACTATAAATAATATTAATTTCAAAACTAAGTTGCATCCACAGACATTTTAAGAACGGCAGACGAAACCTTAATTGTTATACAGGCATTAATTTTTTATCCCTTTTTATTAAATGCCAACCCTATAAATGCACCTTTATATCACATAAGTCATCATAAACAAGTGCAAGAAATAATTGCCCTAATCAAAATCGAAGGACAGTCGTAGCAAATTTGGATAGTTGCGTAGCAGAGCCTCACCGACTTGCGTAGCGGCGTAGCCAAACAGCGTAGCAAAGACGGCGTAGCTTGATAACTTCATTGTACCTTCCTACAACGTGGTTGTAGGAAGGTTTGTTAAAACGTTAAGGGTCAAGTCATAGGTTTGATTCTTAGATTAGGTAAATAATATAATAATTATTTTGTGTAAAAAAAGGCTGGTTTGTAATTCGAGGTTAGAGGCCCTTTTATACTATCATTAATGTAAGTAGGTACCTATAGTAGTACAAAGGAAAATTCATAGAAAAACTCAAAGGAAAACTCAACAATAGATTTATGAATGAAAGGATCGTCATAGTGTACGTTCGTCACAAAATGCCTTTCCTTACTCATTACACACGACCGATTGTGTGACCGACAGTGTAATAGGCTAGTTACCAATTTCACCAATAGGAGGGTTTATTTAAAATAACCCCCTATTTATAATTATTTAATAAAAAGTTTGAAAAAACATGATACGGATGGGATTCGAACCCACAATCTTCGGCGTACCGTGACAACGCTTTAACCGCTGAGCCACCGCATCCCGGATACGGGGCTCAGCGGTTAGAGTGTCGGCACGGTTATTTTTTCATATTTCTTATTAAATAATTATATTTAATAAGCTAAAATGTAAAAAGTTCACGAAAAAGCCCCCTATTTTTTTTACATGTCGTGGTGGCTTATTGGTTACGGACCCGCTTTGCAAGCACGTCGGTGTGAGTTCGAACCTGGCATGTAGGTACCTACTAATGTGACTTTTTCAATGTCATATGTACTTTCTTAGTTAATCTAAGACACCACTGACTAACGGTGAAGGAAAACATCGTAAGGAAACCTGGACTTTAAGTTTGAAATCGTCAACCCGCAGTGAGCTAGCGTGGTGATTAATGATCTTTCTCTGTGAGAAGAGGTCTTTGCCCCGCAGTGGGACAATTACAGGATTATTTATTTTATTTATTTAAGAACACTCTCGATAAAGTCACCTTTCAAATAAATAAGAAACCGGCAAATGATATTATAATAGAAATATTAAGAGCATGACTGCCTTGTTGGTCTAGTGAAACAAGCGCGACTGCTAAGCACCTGGGTTCGATTCCCGAGTCAGGCTTTTCCATTTTTTTTTAAAAGTGTTATTGGAAATTCTCAGTAGCAGCACTGAGTCTGGAATTGTGCCCTATTAATACATGGGACTTATACCATAGCTGGCAAAACATGGGTGTACTGCATACACCCTCTGGGGAATACAGTCGCAAGTTTATGTATTAAGAGCATTTTATATTTAGAACACAATAACATATCCTTAATACTTTTCGTCCGATATCCAGGCGGGTGAAACCGCGAAGCAAAAATAATTCATAATAATCCTAAAGCAGTCATTCCTATTAAGCTATATAACACAAAGCAAAATGCGTAAAAGTCATATAAACCGCAAAGTTAATCACTTTAGACGTAATAGGGCACAGGCTATAACATTTTTTTGTGAATCACAGAATTCCCAACAAGCACTCAATAGCTAGACTTAGTGGCTACAGGAATATATGTAGTAAAGACAGTGGCTGCTAAACTTTTACGCTCAATTTACACAGCTGCGGATATCTAGGACATAGAGGTCTCGGGTTCGAACCCAAGGCGCGCACCTCTGACTTTTCGTAAGTTATGTGCGTTTTATAAATTAATTATCACTCTCCATGCCTCGGATAGCACGATAAACTGTTGGCCCCGGCTGTCAATTGTAGATCTTTGACAGTCGTTACAGGTAGTCAGAAGCCCGAAAGTCTGACAACCAGTCTTACCAAGGGGTATCGTGTAACCCAGTATCTGGGTTGTGGAGGTCTGATAGGCAGTCGCTCCATGTAAAACACTGGTATTCAGCTGCATCCGGTAAGACTAGACGCCGACCCCAACATAGTTGGGAAAAGGCTAGGCAGATGATGGATATCTAGGACATAGCATGATCTTTATGTCAATCGTGTAACGTACAAAGTAACTCCGCCGACGGCAGCTGTGGAAATTCCCGAGAATGCGCGAGAATTCCCTGGAAAACGCGCGAGTTATTTATCTATTTTGTTTCGTTGCTGAATTGACTTAAAGTTCATTATGCTTTGGCCAATACTGTTCGTAAATTGAGCCTTAGTAGACTTTAATGCATGTTATTACTTCAAATATCTCGGAAACTTTACTCGGACACTTTAGGACATTAATATGTTGCTAAAATTTTTTGTTTGTTAAGATGTCCCTTATTCAAATATACTAGTCTCATCCTACGCCGCCACTTTAAAAAAAATCAAAATGGCGACGGCCCGCTATGCCACAAAGGTTCGAACCCCTTTAATATCTTAAGAAATTCTTATTAATTTGACAGAAAATTATACTTTTTCGCAGCACGTTTGTGTACAGCTTGAGAAACATTGTGAGAACAGCATTTGTGGTCGTGAGTTGATGACACATTGATAGTTTAAGTAACTTCAGTAACATTGTACTTACTGCGTAATATAACTGTATAGAGTAAGGCACACACAATAATTAATCCTTTGTTATTTATTACATTATCCTTATAGTAGAAATTTTATAAGAAAGTTGAACAATGTACGTTCACAATTTATATTATAGTGCCTGTATTCCCATAAATTTATTTTATACCTAACCATCATCTGCCTAGCCTTTTCCCAACTATGTTGGGGTCGGCTTCCAGACTTACCGGATGCAGCTGAATACCATGTTTTACATAGAGCGACTGCCTATCAGACCTCCACAACCCACATACTGGGTTACACGATACCCCTTGGTAAGACTGATTGTCAGACTTTCGGGCTTCTGATTACCCGTAACGATTGTCAAAGATCTACAACTGACTAATTTTATACCTAACCAACAATAAATTAATTGTCACTTGCTCTATGACTCGGAAAGCATGGGAATCCATTGGTCCTGCGCCTGATCTCTCCGATCGTGTCGGATTGTCCCATTAGACTATGAGAGTGAAAGAATAGAGAATGCGCCCGTGTTTGCGCATACACTTGTGCACTATTATATCTTCTGCCTAGCTGGCTAATCTCCGTTGAGATTAGACGCTGCAGCTGTAGCCGAAATTCTGTCATAAGGACATTTTTATTATGTGAAGAGATCCCTTTTATTTGTGGCCGGTAAAAAATGATCCTACCGCATACCGTACGCCAAAGATGATGTGAAGAGCAGTGCAGGGGGACAGTTAGGGTAGCTACACACAATCGATTCGGCACATTCGGTTCGGTATTTTAGAAGTAATTTCATCGGGACTTCTTCAAAAATACCGAACCGAATGTGCCGAATAGACTATGTGTGTAGCTACCCTTACAGGCAGATTTTTTTATTTGTCGATATTCTTGCATTTAGTGGGAAGTTGAATTTAATAAAAAGTTTTATCAGAGGTAGAGGCCTTTGCCCAGCAGTGGGATGATATGGGCTGACAGTAACAGTAACAGTAACAAGTATAACAACACAAACCTACAACAAGCTTTAAATACATTTTATTTACATAATTATGCATGTATAAAAGGAAAATACTGCTTTGTCAGGTACCTAAACTTTGCGCGCGGGTCAGTCCGTCTTTCAAAGGATGCAAACACTAAGGAAAATGAGAATATCTGAGATGTCATAGTGATTATGCATAAATGCAGTTAGTGCATGATTACAATGTTAAGATATGTATGTTATACACAACTAACAACTGAGCTTAGATGATTTCTGTATACCTACATCACTACATAGTATAAAACAAAGTCGCTATCCGCCGGCTGTCTGTCCCTATGTATGCTTAGATCTTTAAAACTACGCAACGGATTTTGATGCGGTTTTTTTTAATAGATAGAATGATTCTTAAAGAAGGTTTAAATGTATATTGCACCCGTGCGAAGCAGGGGCGGGTCGCTAGTATGATATAGAAAACTGACTGCTTAAACGCACAATACCTATATCTAATATACAACCTGAATTTTTAATGACCATTCAAATTTTAGGAGGTAATCAGGTCCTTGAAAATGAACAACTTTCCCCAAGGAACGTAGGTCGAAATCTGAAAACGAAAATTCAACTTCTCATACAAACGTGAGTCACGTGACCGGTCGGCTTTGTATGAAGTCAATTTTCGATTTTCATATGTTCCTTGGGGAAAGATGTTCAGCTTCATGCACCTTATTAGCTCTTAAAATTTGGTTGGGGTCAAAAAAATCAGGTTGTATATCGTGTGACCGATTTTAATGTTTTTTTTATATACTTGTATTCCCCAGAAGGGGTAGGCAGAGGTGTGCAGTACACCCGCGTTTTGCCGACTATGTTATAAGTCCCATGTAATAAGGGACGGGCCAATTGCCATTAACCGGGCACAATTCCAGACTCCGTGCTGCTACTGAGAACTTTGAACCTGAGGATGGAACCCAAGACCTCGGACTCAGCAGTTGCGCTTGCTAGCACTAGACCAATGAGGCAGTCAATTAGCGAATTGTGTAACACATACATGTAATAAATACATACATGCAACGCTGGTATATTTCTTTATAAAAACCACGTTTTTAACCAACCTTATACGAGTATGTTGGAATATCAAATCTAAATGTCCTATATGCAAAAATTTGTATCTGTGCTGATGACCGCTGAAGAGTTCTTTTATCTGATGCTAATCTTGAATGTCGATTCAGGTCATGCTTACCATAAAAATGCACCGTCGGAACTGAACTAATATGCAAAAATTCAACTCCATATGATATGAGGAAGTGGTTCTAATTCAGCTTGCAAGATTCCACCCGGACAAACATACATACATTTCAAGTTAAATAAAAGCTTGTAATAAAGGAATATATTTTTTCATTATTGTGTATTTAAACGATTTTACTTAGCTTGACCTGTTTATTATTTGGTTCAAATTTAGTAATCAATTCAATTCAATTTCTTTATAATGGCAACTGAGTCTCGGTAATACGACCCGGACAATTCTGCCAATGTCAGAGGTGTTGGAGAAGCGTGTGTTTAAAAAAAAAAAAAACCGAAAAACAATTTAAAAAATACTTGAATGACTAAGTGGAGCTTATTGTGAAGGTATCCCGATCGATATTTCACTCCCTTCCTGTTGACAGATTGATTTGACGTAAAAAAATTACTTATATTATTTATAATTTTAAAGCTGTAAAAGAAGGTTATAAATATTAATTAACATATTTTTATAGATATTAAAATTAAATCAAATTAAAAAAAAAAACAAAATTCAAAAATCAACAAAATATTTGCCTCATCACAAAATTAATTATGATTATTTTAATTTATTCAACGATCCTTATTTACTATTTATATCTTAACTATGCTAATAAAATCATTGACGTCAGAGCTACACGCCAACATTTTTGCAACAACCATAGGAATGAGTACCCTACGTCATGAGAGAACCGTGTACAGGTTCTCTCATGACTACGTCATATCTTAATTATTCATGACGTCAGAGTTTAAAGCCTTGCATGGCTTTTTGTTGCGTTTACGTCAATCGCGCTGAACGTCCAAACTTTAATAATAATATACATCGGACTCTTGCGCGATGGGGGATTGGCAATTTGTTTTATAAATACGAATGGCGCAAAGTAAGTTTTTTTTTCTTCAATGTTATCTCTCTCAGTTATAGCTGAGCTGATTTACTGGATTTCTAGCGAGACCTAAAAGACCTTCAAGCTTAAATAATAAACTAAACCTAAAGCAACATCAGCTAAGGGCGCTCCGTATTGAGACTTGGGCCTCGGCTTAGAGCATTGTTTTAAGTGCTTATAAATAAAGTAATTATCCGCGCCTCGGAAAGTAGGATAAACCATTGACCCCGGCTGTCATGATGATCTTTGACAGTTGATATAGTTAGGCAAAATTGTTAAAAAACTTAATTACTAGCTTCCGCCCGCACGTTCGCCTGCGTGGTATGTTAAATAGGGATTCATAATTATTGTGGAAGCATGGACATTGTGGGCGAAGGGTTGCAAAACTTGATTGGTGAGTCCACAGTTGGGAAAGAGATTACAATAACCTCACATAAGTTTAATACATAAGTTGGAAGTGTGCTTAGAGAATATTTAAGGTTAGTTTATAAGAGAAATCAAAGTAAAAGTTACATAGTTTATTATGAGTGCGTTCAAGGAAATGCAAATTGATATTGTCATCTGGATAAAATTGCTGGTACTTAGCTCCAGTATTCCACCAATTATCGCATCTTACTCAGGGTTATTTTTAAAACACCGGCAACCTGAAAAGGGGTCATAAATTTATGTTCACATACCTCAACAAAATGTAAGGAACAGCTGTTTTTTTTTGCGATTTCAGGGTTGGTCCCATAGTAAAAGTTGTTCATAATGATGAGTTTAATGACCCTTTTTCAGATTCTGGCAACTTGTTTTAAAAAAAACCCGGTATACGGCTAGCTATCTATTTGGTAGATAATCCCTTTCACAGCTTTAAACTGTAATATCCCTGCCTAATCCTGTTCGTAATCGATTTAAAAAAAAATTGAACTTTTATATACTATTTGTGCTAGGAAATAACAGGCGTAATAACACCATAATATTATGTGTTTTCCTGCATATATTATTTCCTTTAAGTATATTATGATTGCATAAACATTTTCTTTCCCCAGTCGTCACAGAAGTAGGTGTGTCTCACCAACGAATCTAAGGAAAACTCAAATGACAAATAACAAAGCATAGTTTTAAAGTTTTCCTGGATAGTTCGTCACAAGTGTCAGAACACACGTGACGTGTTTTAATGACTATTTAGGTACAACGTCAACAATTGTACTAGTGGATCAGTTTCTGGGAAATGGGGTCAAAAAATGTGGTGAAATTTACGGCGAATCCGCAGTATTTTACTTTTAATAACCGCACTCACGTACGTAGAAAATAAAAATCAACTTGTTCTACCCATAATCCCACACAGAGTCGGCAAAGTGCAAGTTGTCACGAAGATGTCGTCGTTAGTCTCGCTAAAACTCGAGAACGGCTTGACCGATTTGGATAAGTTTGGTTTTGAAATATGTGTGAAAGTCCAAGGAAAGTTTAAACGGTGAGAAAAAGGGGTAGGGTAGGGTAGGTGTAGAGTATGATAAGGGTAGAGTAAGGTAGGGGTAGAGTAGGGTAGGGGTAGAATAGGCGTTGAAATAGGATAATCAAAGTCCAGGAAAGGTTTAAAAGGTGAGAAAAAGGGGTAGAGTAGGGTAGGTGTAGAGTATGATAAGGGTAGAGTAGGGGTAGAGTAGGGTAGGGATAGAATAGGCGTTGAAATAGGATAATCACGCGTAAGAAGTCGCGCCGGGAAGCTAGTACTTTGTAAAAATGTTCATGTATTAATATCAATTACCGCTTACCATCAGGCTGACCGTATGTTTATTAGTCACTTCTGTGGTACAAATCACATACACCATTGTATCAGATTCTGTCCCATGCATTACCCGCTTATATTCTAGCCATTACTTCATACTTTAAGTACTGATAAAACTAAACAAGTACTTGGCTCAGTCACAAAGTGATACCGATGCATATCTGGGGTCAATGGCCGGCTTGCATCACGTCGCATCGCTTGCATCGCTGACTGCGCTTACGCTTGTGGGTGTGTTGCGGGCGCGCGGGAAATACGAAGGAAAAACCACGGCGTGTGGGGATTACCTAGGAGGAGCGGTAAGATGGCGCTTTGTTGACCGTTCGTGAGAGGTGTTGTTCAAGGTGTGAAATTATGGAGGTGAGTTATTGTAACTACAAAGTTTTACATGTTACTCTACGTTATAAAGTTATATTAAAAAACAAGTTAAACCCTTAAATTATTTAATAATTTTTATGTATTCCGTACACGTTCACCCACAGCATATAAAATATCATTAGTATACAACATACAAATAAGGTTTTTGGGGTATTTTTTTAACATATCCAGTTGCGGACTAACATAGCATTTACACAATAAAATGACTAATTACCGCTTAGTTGACAACGTAATTTAATGTGTAAAATTTAATAATAATAAAAAATATAAAGTACACAAATGCAAGGTAGTTTTTTTTAATAAATTAAAATTAATTTTAAGGCGTTACTTTATAATAGGTACACAAATATACACATAAAGATCCAAAATACTCGTACTCATAAACTGTTTTATCTCCACCATAAACCCAATTAGGTACCATAAACAATGACACGCATCATATCATCTGCCTAGCCTTTTCCCAACTATGTTGGGGTCGGCTTCCAGTCTTACCGGATGCAGCTGAATACCAGTGTTTTACATGGAGCGACTGCCATCAGACCTCCACAACCCAGATATTGGGTTACACGGTACCCCTTGGTAAGACTGGTTGTCAGACTGGGGCTTCTGACTACCCGTAACGACTGTCAAAGATCTACAATTGACAGCCGGGGCCAACAGCTTAACGTGCTATCCGAGGCACGGAGAGTGATAATTAATTTATAAAACGCACATAACTTACGAAAAGTCAGAGGTGCGCGCCTTGGGTTCGAACCCGAGACCACTGACTTGCCAGTCAACGGTCGCCACCACTAGGCTATCACGACTCAAACAATGACACGCAATAATCGTATAATATCTATAACATCGAATAAAACTCGACCCGTTTTTAAAACTAGTTTCTGGCTACACAAAATGCGATGTTAATTATTCATAATGCGATGAGAAATAATAAGCATGTAATGTGATCCAAACCAGTTTTTACAATACATACATTTGTAATCATAGCATTGATAAAAAACAAAATAAAAAATCTTTTGACAAAAACAGTCGAAACAAGATAATATTAGTAAAAAAATATTTTTACTTGAAACGGTTTTGTCATCAGAACTAAAGGTGTGTACTAAATATCAGACATTCTGTCAACAGGAAGGAGGTGAAATATCAATTACTAAATTTTAACCAAATAATAAACAGGTCAAGCTAAATAAAACCTTTTAAAAAATTTAACAAAATCAGCAAATTTATAGTTATGTCATTTTAGCGGCCCAGGGCAATGGCTCCCTATTGCGGGCACGCGACTAAAACGTTTGTCAGACAAACTTGCAAATTAGCTATTTATTTATCTATGAATACATTATCTTTTTTAGTTTTACGAATTCATATACTGTCCTCCTCCTGACGGAATTTCGGACGCCAATCTCAATTAAGATTACTTTGTTATATACTGTTGCACTAGTATGTGTTTAAACACAACAACACTCTCTATTCCCTCACTCTCATAGTCCGATGGGACGGCAGTCCGACACGACCGGAGAGAGATCAGGCGCAGGGCCAACGGCTTAACGTATTTTCTGAGGCACGGTGCAAGTGATAATTAATTTATTTTAGCACTTCAAAGTCAGAGGTGCACGTCTTAGAACCTGAGACCTCTGAATTGTCAATCATCGGTCATATCACTAGGCTATCATGACTCAAAAGATTATTAAATATCACGTTGCAAGAATTGGGTCAGTGTTGTAAAATGCATCGTTACCGAATATGGATATGGGATGGATATGGATATAATGGATGGAATATGGATACAAAAAAAGGCATCAAACAATTAAACTAGTAACTTAAAAAGGCGCGACAAAATACAAATAGGTAACACGAAAAATGGTACTTAATAAACAAAATAAAAGGATTTGATGGATCGTAAAATCGTGATCGGACACTAAACACGATTTTTTGTGAGACAATACGGTATTATAATACATTATACTTGTTAATCTTTTACAAAAGGATAAAATTATGTATTTGGGATGCTGTTGTGGCTGCCTCGGCCGTAGCGCATCGGCTATGTTTGCCGAGGCTCGCGTCGATGACTTTTACACGATAATGAGAAAAAGCCGCCTCGATTCTACGGGAGTCCGTAGCAATGCCAACAGTGTTATTAGCGTTATAGCGGAGATAATCGACTGTCCGATATCGTGGCATGCTTTACAGACTCACACGACATGGACATTTTGCTAATTATTAGACTTATTACTCATTGGACGTTTTGCGCTATTGGACATTTTGCTACTTAGACCTTCTGATCAGGAGCGATTAATACAGTTACAGAATGATACTCACATAGTAATGTAAGCTGATTGACATCCGTAAAGCACAAGGGTTCCAGATGAAAATCAGCGTCAGACAATATGTGCCTGACATGAAGCTGATGTGGACACCCATTTGGTCCAGCCGTGAGACACTTGCCCACTATCATATACCTAGTATGTTAGTCTAGTTCTATTTAATTTTAAGTTTAGATTTTTATATTTGTTTGTCTCTAAATGCTGTGTTCAAATAAACATCTTTTCTTTCTTTTTTTCTATAGTTTTAAGTTTCTACTAACAATAATATTGGTTTTTTACCGGTAGCTTGGACCCTGTTCCCGGTACCGGTAGGCTACTATCCTATTTTATATTTTTAAATGTATATTTTTATGTTTTATATATATTTAAAAATGCATTTTTTACCTATATATGTATTGTAAATGAATAAAAGAATAATATTGGTTTCATCAAAAGGTACATTATCTAATAAATTCTTCAATAGGTCTACAGACAAACAACGTCGTACTTGTTATTGCAAAAAAAACTAGATAATCAAGTTACACCGGTGTAACTTGGTGCAAGATGAATTCCTTGTACTAGTCATTGGAATCCATCTTTGTTTCTATATGCTATTTTTCATTTATTTTTATAATAATATCCTCCTATAAATTTTATACTTGGAAGGACATGGGGAGGAGAGGCCTTTGCTCAGCAGTGGGACACAGGAGAAAAAAAAACTCCTGACCGTATTTCGGTCACAGCGGCCAATCTCAACGGAGATAAGCGACGCAGGAGATATACTGCACAAGAGTGACGCAAACACAGGTCCACTCTCTATGCCCTCACTCTCATAGGACCGGAGAGAGATCAGGCGCAGGGCCAACAGCTTCACGTGCTTTCCGAGGCACGGAATAAGTAATAAGTAACTTACGAAAAGTCAGAGGTGTTTGCCTTGGATTCCTAACCTGAGACCTTTGACTTGCCAGTCAACTGTCAAACCACAACAATATTATATTCCTTTTCTTAACTTTTTAATAAATTTGTAATGAACAAGTTTTAAGGCACGTGCAGCAGTTCATTACCACTGAAATAGAGAAAGCAAAGTAGCTTGATATTAACGGTAACTTTCTCGGAACACGTTTTATAATATACCTAAGTTCCAAGTCTTAAAAATGATCTAGTCTTTACCAAACAATGTTGTAAAGTATCCTTACTGTAGTTGTGGTAACACAAGTGCCAGTAGATAGTCAGTAAGTACTGTCAATAATAGTGACGATAACTGGTCTAACCGTAAAGTATCATATTCCTTTGAATTGGGGAAGAATTGGCCGTGTAATTTCCGACCTAAAAATAGAACCACCCCTACTCGTTCCGCGGGTCTCGTAAGAAGCGACAAAGGGAAACATCCGGAGGATGGGTAGCAGCATCCTTCTTTGTAACAGTAATCATCTGCTACCTGAGAACGCCAACTCCCTTGCCCAGCGTGGCGCATAAGGCCTATATCCAGCAGTGGACATAATACAGGCTGATGATGATGATAATGATGACGGAGAAGAATTAGCTACACAACCTTTTTGGAATAATAATAACTTACAATGATTTTCTTGTAAGGCTAAACTCATTTCTGAAAGCTTCAAGGTTACGAAGTGTCACTGATATAACAGCCGCACCAAATTAGTACAAAAAATAATTTTAAAAGCCTTAAATCTTTATCTCCAATGTAACTGAGAATTTGTAGAAGCCTTTGAGATACTAAGAAATAAAAAAAAGGATATTTGGATTAGATAAAAAACTAAAAATTCTTTAAAATTTACAAATCAGATATTTTAATGGATATTTAGACCAGTTTTATGTCAAGCAGTGCACAACACAAGCTTGACGCTGATTTTCATCTTAAACCCATGCGCTTCGTTTCACGTATGTCAGTCAACAGCTGTGGGGTGATTATAACCCCCAATAATAAAGAATTTGCAGAAGCCTTTGAGATACTAAGAAATAAATAAAAGGATATTTGGATTAGGAAAATAAATTAAAAAGAAGTCGATGAAAAAACAAAAAATCCTTTATAATTTACAAATCAGATATTTTAATGGTATTCAGACCAGTTTTATGTCAAGCAGTGCACAACACAAGCCTGACGTTAACTTTAATCTTAAACCAATGCGCATCACGTATGTTAGTCAACAGCTGTGGGTTGATTATAACCCCCAATATTGAGGAAAGTTCTATCACCAATGTCAGATATATGCTAAAACCGTTTCAATCACCATCAGATTCAATTATAACTATAACAGGAAGATTCTCACACATAACGTGAAACATTAGATCAATATCTGTTTAGAGTTTGATCTTTCCTTATATATTTACATCAATTTCCAAGAAACATAATTACTGTCTTCTCACTTTTTATACATAATGTGCTTGAGTCACCTCTTAGACGTAATATAACGGTACTTGGAACCTTGAAAACCGTTTCATTGCCAAGGTTGAGGAAAAGACGTCAGAACTTTTCTGTGGTAAACTTAATCAGATAGGTAGCGATGAGGAACGGTATAATGAACCACATTCCTGTATGTATCACCTAATTGAAGGCGATGAAGAACTACTTTGGAAATGTCAAGGTCTTTGTATCCAAGAAGAGAAGGATAAAAGTAGGAAAGATTTTTGACATAAAATGTAGGTAGATATGGATTAAGATTTCTTCCATGTTGTGAAATTGAATTATTAGAAAGAAAAAAGAAAGAAAAAACGTTCATTCAGCAAAAGGGCATAATCACGAGCACAGAAAACAATATAAAATAAAACTAGGTACTACTTAAATGCCTATTACTATTACGTAGCTCTTTCTTAACCAATAATAAAACTATTTAATAATCTAGTTGAAGAATATTAGGCAGTGAATATACTTATATCATTTGTTTTAACAAATGACGAAAAAGTAACTTAAGACGGTTGGCATAAAAAAAACTGTTGATATCAAATTAAAGCTAGAAAAAGCAACAAACTTAACGAAGTTACGTATTCAAATTAACAACATTCAAATTGTAGACGACCCAAAGTCAGACAAAGATACAAAAAACCTAAAAGTAGTACCTACAAACATTTCAAGCGCAACTAATGTATGGGTTTTTTAAATCTAAGTTAAAAAAAGACATAGATAATGACGAAGCAAGAAAAATAAACGAAACCATTAATTTAATCATGTTTTATGACGAAATCTTGTTAATGGAAAATCTGGAAATTCCCGAAACGGTAAATATATTACGTGAGGTGATTTGGAAGTCAAAAAATTTGACCATAGGTACATAAGTGGAGTGGCAATAGAAAATTATGATACATCTCGTAGGCGTTCGGCACGTGTAAACGTTTGCTGACGAAGGTCATATTTTTTGTACAATAATGGCGTTTTTTTTAATTGATATTTTTTTAGGCTGTTTCATATCAATAGTTTTTATGTGAACTAAACTAGCTGTTAGCGATTTGTATTCTTTGTTCTGTAGTACCTGCTTTGTTTCTAACGATGTAATGTATATTAACTAAAATATCTAATCCATTATTATTTTTCGGGTGTCGTGGTGGCGCATTGGTTACGGACCCGCTTTGCAAGCGCGTGGGTGTGGGTTCGAACTTGGCATGTAACAGTGTGACTTTTTATGTACTTTCTTAGTTAATCTAAGACACCATTAACTAACGGTGAAGGAAAAACATCGTAAGGAAACCTGGACTTAATAGTCTGAAATCGTTAACACGCAGTGAGCTAGCGCGGTGATTAATGTTCAATTTTTCTCTGTATGAGAAAATGCCTTTGCTCTACATTGGGACAGTTACATGCTGATTTATTTTATTTATTTTTTATTATCATTTTTATTTGTCAAAAGTTTAGAAAATTGGGGTAAATATTATGTCTGTTCAGTCTCCAAATAGTTCATCCATTGTGTCATAGATGGCGTTATATCATAAGCCGTCGCCCGCTAAATGGTGGACATGGTGGTGTTAAGATTCGCATGCAAATCATAAATAGGTAAAGATAGAAGTAATAAACACAGACAGTTAAGTTTATTTGTAGTTCCTCAATAATTAGTGGTAAACAAGTGAGTGGTGCGTGTAACACTGTCCAATTATCTTGAAGAGCTTTAACAACAATTGTTAGCCTGTTTAATAACGTTCAAGTAGAAACACCTTCTCCTTTACAAAAAAAAACTAACGTACAAAAAACTAAAATTCTCTTGCACACGCTCTAAACTAATTTAGACTCATTATCTCTCTTTCTAACAGAGATCATTAGAAAAGGATAGAAGATTTTTAGACTTATCTAATTAGTCCATTTGCGTGATATCAACGAGAATTTAGTCGGCATGTCATAGAGGTCTTGTATAATTTCACGTAAATTGCAAGGACGTGTAATTTGACAGCTCTATTTCGATAGTTCAATTTGCTGTCCTTTTTGATGTATATTAGAAAGAGATATAGTTAGACTAAAAATAATTTAGCGGGTTGTACAAGAGAATCAGCATCATTGTAATATGAAATGTTTTACCAGATCTACGGACCTACCAGTCTACAGTCTATGTTACTACAAGAACAAATGTATAACAGAAAAGTAATGAAAAGTTAATAAATGTTTCATCTTACGCCCATGTGAATATGGCTGAGGCATATATTTTGACTAAGGTGTGAAGTTTGTGAAGTTAGGGCTTGTAGAGCTAGAAGCTTGACTCTACATGAGATCTGATAACTTTTTTACAGTACGAGCCAATTATATGGTCTCGTATTGGCAACATATTACATGAAAATGTGTTTGTAAGATATAATCGCCAGAAGTTGTAATTCTTCTTCTTATCGTGCAGTTGATGAACAACCTGGTGTCAGAGTTTAAACCGCCCGTAGACCTCTGACATTACTTTACGCACCATTGAAAAATCTCAAGTGTGTGATTTCATCACGATGTTTCAGCAACTGATAATTAATCTACAATACGGGCATAACTTACGAAAAGTCAGAGGTGCGCGCCAGAGGGATCGAACTCAAGACCTCTGACTTGTCAGTCGATGGTCATACCACTACGCTATCAGTGCTATAAGTCTCACGTTAAAAGACACAAGTAAAGACAAATATAGAATATTTACTAAGAACGCATGCGCTCTAAAGCCAAGCCCCCAGGTTAATTATACACAAACACCTGCATATCACATAATACAGATAGTTGGTTCTTCCGGAGCTCGTAATAAAAACCCTAGCAATAAGCGCGTGCGCACCACGTGCCGGTCTTACGCAACAACAACATAATAGCAAAATAATTAGAATTTCCAAGTATACGTTTTACATATTAGTCGAAGATTTTCTGGTATGAAGCTGCGTTTTCCTTGTTCTTTGTCGGTTGCAAGTTTGTAGCTTACCAGGTTATACTCCGTTTAAGAATAACAATAATTATGCATTATTGTAGTACACAGTATGCAGTATTGTAATTAAAATAAATAATCACCCTGTAACAGTCCCAATGCAGGGGCTTTTCTTATACAGAGCTGGATCGCTAGCTCATTGCGTGTTGTCG
This sequence comes from Protodeltote pygarga, assembly GCA_936450705.2. Classification (NCBI taxonomy): domain Eukaryota; kingdom Metazoa; phylum Arthropoda; class Insecta; order Lepidoptera; family Noctuidae; genus Protodeltote; species Protodeltote pygarga. Next base: position 1,459,988 of record OW388258.2, read on the forward strand.
ATTTCAGACTATTAAGTCCAGATTTCCTTACGAGGTTTTCCATTACCGTATTAACAAAAAAAAGTCAAAAATTACATCATGCCAGGTTCGAACCCACGTGCTTGCAAAGCGGGTTATATAATGTTTTTTTTTTGTTTTAATGAAAAAAACTTCTGTAAACACAGGATAATTATAAGTAGACGGTTTTTTTTAAAATAAAAACTATAGAGGTTTATTGACAATTAAACCTCATTGTCAGATACGGAACAATTAAAAACAAATAGATTTATTGAAACGCCTTGAAACATGCAACTATAAATAAGGGAAAATTAAACTGTTTACACTTTGCAACCTAGAAACAATTATAATGTCCTAACCGAATTTCGGTCACGGCGGCCAATCTCTACGGAGATTAGCCAACTACGCAGTAGATATTATAGTGCACAAGTGTGTGCGCAAATACAGATGAACCCTCTATTCCCTCACTCTCATAGTACGATGGGACGGCAATCCGTCAAGACCGCAGCGAGATCAGGCGCAGGGCCAACGGCTTTACTGCTTTCCGAGGCACGGAGAAAGTGATAATTAATTTACAATACGCACATAACTTACTAAAAGTCAGAGTTCGTCTTGGGTTCGAGACCTCTGACTTACCAGTTACAGTCATAAAAATAGGCTATCACTACTCAATCCTGGCCTCTCCTGATTCCGACGAAGCAAAGAAATTATATAGTATAGTTAGTTTAGGAATTAGTAGTAAGGAAGTTTAGTTGTTTTTATATTTTTGTTTTTGTAAGGGTGAGTATTTGGGAGTGTCACGATGAGGGTGGCATATTTTTTTTAAAAAAGCCCTCTATAATTAATAGAGAATAAAAAAATAAGCAATATACTATTAGTTTAACTCAGCAACAAACATACCTAAAACTATTTTGTATATATATCGAGTTCATTGTCCGTAAAACAATAGAAAAAACATATTGATAAAGCTTAATATTACCATAGATTCGGAAATAAACTAACATCATGCCTCATTGTCATGAGTATATTAATAAAAGTTCACAAGTTGTACAAAGTTCATTGTTATATTTTAAGTACAATATAATATTCGGTTGGGAATAGAGGCCTTGTGCCGTGTGGTTTCCGGCCTAAGAATAGAACCACCCCTACTCGTACCGCGGGTGTCGTAAAAGCCAATAAAGGTAAAGTTCCGGAGGATAGGCAGCAGCATTCTTCTGTGTAACAGCAATCATCTTCTACTGCAATCGCCCATTTGCTTGCCCAGCGTGGCGATTATGGGCAAATCCAATGAGCGCACAATAGTGGCGCGCATTGGGAGAGGTCTATGTTCATCAGTGGACTAATACAGGCTGATGATAATGATGAATAGAGGCCTTTGTCCTACGGTGGGACAGGTAAGGTTAGTTTATATACTAGCTGACTAGACAGATGTCCTGTCAACATTTTGGAAAAAAACACATTCAACATTAATTAAAATCTTGTTCATATTATTAAACTACCCAACCCTACCCTACCCTACTCTACTCTACCCCTACTTTACCCGTACTCTACCATACCCTAAGGGTATAATTCCATTTTGTTTTGTTCTCGAGTTTTTACGAGCTTATAGATATATACGTAGAAAAGGTATTGAAATAGAAACTATGACAACAAGTAGGTAGCAACTATCTGATATTTTGACTTTGGATGAACCACAAATGTTGATAAAACTGAATATTATCGTTATCCTTTTGGGAATTGGGCTTATTAATTAGTAATATTTTTAGATTTTGAATAAATTCAACTGGGGAAAACCAAATATAACCACATGGAGTATAAATGGAAGCCAATATGATTGTATGTTTACACAATAATTATTTAAATAAGTATAAATAATAAATAAACCAGTCTGTAACTATCCCACTGCAGGACAAAGGCCTCTTCTCATACATAGAAGCAATGAGCATTAATCACCGCGCTAGCTCACTGCGTGTTGGCGATTTTAGTCTATTAAGTTCATGTTTCCTTAATTCATTAAACGCCATGACGGACACCTGGTGTCCGACAAACAATAGAATTTGCATTGTGTCTGCTGTCTGGCAGTCAAAGTGTTAATAACTATTAAGTCTATTATGTTCTTAATAACAATTAAGTCCAAGCCATATATTTTGACTAAGGTGTAGAGTTTGTGAAGTTAGGCTTGTACAGTTAGGGCGTGAAGCGTTAGAAGCTTGTCATGTCTGATTGCCCTCCCATCGAACTAGAGAGAGAACTAAAAGTAAGGAAATAGAATACTCACTATTACACACTAACTTGTGTAGGTTCTATGGTCCTACATGGTTGGCTTATCTTCGCCGAGATTACACGCTTTATCCGAGTTTGTCACTAGAATATTTCTGAAGGTCCTTAGATAATAGTGACTTTATACCGACCAGATTAAATTAAATTAAGGATCGATTTTCGGGACTAAACTTTTAACCGTTAACAAAATATTGCGATAAGATAGTACCTAACATCCGTTTTCCTTCCTGAATTAACCAGAAACTACGCAAATTGATATTAACATTATAGATTGTTCTCGATACATATAGAATACATGTACATTTCATTTTAACACACAAAATATATAGAAGTATAGGTATAGGGGATGGATTTTTTGAAGCCTAAGTACCTAAGGTCGCAAATTTTACTGGTCCTTTGGTACTCCGTACAAGGGTTGAATGTAACTACCATCTAAGATGGTTGAATGTACAAGAAAATGCGATAGCTTAAGCGGGGTTGCAAGTTGCTTAGTGGCGGAGAGGCTGGTGAGCTTTACCCTATGGGTCGCGGGTTCAAACTGTGTTAGTAAACATTTTTTTCTTTCTACAAAAATTTGGAACTTTAGTGTTCGCCTAGAATGAATAAATTATTTGTAAAATGTACATACTATAGCTTAACGCCCTAATTTTGGTCCCAAGTTCCATATAGGCCTAGGTTCCATAGGGCCATATATGCATCAAGTCTCGTTAAAAGCCACTCATAATCATAAGCCTGTATGAGTCCACTGTTGAACATAGGCCTCTCTTAATGCGCGCCACTTTTGTACGCTCATTGGAGGTATTGGTAATGGCCACGGTTGGCAAGCGGGTTGGCGATCGCAGTAGCAGATGATTGCTACACAGAAGGATGCTGCTGCCCATCCTCCGGATCTTTCCGTTTGTCGCTTCTTACGACACCCGCGGGACGAGTAGGGGTGGTTCTATTCTTAGGCCGGAAACCACACGGCAAAAAAGCTACTAAAAAAAGTAAATCAATACGTATAAGCTTTTCTGTGAGAAACCAGTAGGTAAAAATAAAGAAAAGTTCGTGACCTGCTTTGTGCAATTAATATTAGCTACAGTCATAAAATAAAACCCTGAGAAAACACGAATAAATCACTATACTTGTGACGTCAACAAAAATCCTAGAAATACTAATGCACGTCAAGACGAGGAAAGGGGCACAAGAAAAAGTTTTATAGGTATATTCAGAGACAGGTAGGTAAGTATTACACACTCACAGGTAAGCAATCTGAGTAACTTAAAGATGTTGTACATGTTGATTACATTCGAAATAAGTATTGATATCCTAGCGCCTGTAGGCTTACCGATGCTTATTCTTTTGTTGTCCTATTGTAATTTTTGTAGCTGTTGGTTTTCCTATGTGAATAAATAAATAAAATTAATAATAGCCTAGTATGAATAAATAAATAAAATAAACCTCTAACAATATACTTGAGTAAACTACGGTCAAAGTTTTCACCAAAATCTTTCAAATACAGCCCTAGAAATCAGCTGAAAGCTGGATCAACACGAACCCTGTTATTTACATTTAATTGTTTAAGTATGCACTAGACACGCGTAGGTTAATAAAATCTGTCAGTATTGAAGAAAATGAAATCAAAAGATTTATTTTGTATGGAAAAAAAATGCCTTCTTTGTATTCAATATTTTCACAGATTCTCTTCATGATTACACATGCCCTTAAGTATTATTTCGAACTTCTGTTACATGCTGTATATAGTGACGTATGCTTCAGCAGTTCTAGCAATAGGTACTGTGTTGGGCTTCGTAGTTTTGTGAACCAATTAATAAAAAAAAAAACAAAAAAGTATGACGTACTAAAAATTGGTTTCAGTAGTACCAGCAATAGGTACCTACTCCATTGGGCTTCGTAATTTTGTAAAACAAGTAAAAAAAAACGAAAGAAATATATATTGTGACGTGCTTCGAATGACTTGCAGTAATTCTAGCAATAGGTATATAGGCTTCGTTGACAGCAACCAATTAGGTACAGTTGGGCAAAAAAGAGTGCAAAAACCTATAAATTTAATTTAATTTTAGGCAAAGAAGATAATCATCAAATAGAATCAAAGATATTTTACCAAATTCACTTTAAACACTTTTCTAATTAGTAGGTAGATATTTTTTTTTCAAACTGTATATTTTGCTTTAAACTCAAATTCAATATCTCGCAGAAAAAGATTTTGTCTAAGATAAAGCGATCGGACAAAGACACCCAGAGGGGGTTGGCAGATGTGTATGCAGTATAGGATGTGTGTATATAGTACACCCACGTTTCGCCGGCTATGTTATAACCATGTAATAGGGAAAAACCCTATAACACTTTGCTTGACCCGAGGATCGAACCCAGGACCTCATGCTCATCAGTCGCGCTTGCTACCACTAGACCAACGAGGCAGTCAAAATTTAAATAAATGAAATAATAAATGTGGTCCACATCCATCATTCTATTAAATTCTTTGTATCTACAGAATTATAAATCAAAACACAGCGTTCTGTAGTGGAAATCAAAAACCTAATAAAGAAACTGGTTTTGTCCAAAACCTTGGTGATTTTGGGGTTTTGCCACCAATCGTTTTTGTTTTTTACGATAATGACCTTCAAAATCGACTGGCATATTATAATAGTCAGAGTTTTTGAAATTTGAATTGTTAAGTATTTTGGTTTATTTATGTAATTACTAGCTTGTTATAGTGGTCGCAGGCACGTCTGCTGAGCGCGAGGTCTTGGATATCATTCCCAATTCAGACGGTGTTATGAGGATTTTCTATAGACAGTGTTATTGGGATTTTTCGTTCTGTCTTGTCTATCCCACAAAAAGTCTGGAACGCAAGCCCCCAATTACAGCCAAATTTAAAAAGAAATACGAGCGAGGCTCGAACTTCCGACATTAGTGGAGTCATAGCAATTTTCTAACCTAGAACTTAACCTAACCTAACTGACTATCTATTTTATTACCCGACTACAAAAAAAAGGAGGGTTATGATTTTAGCAGTCTATGTATGTATGTATGTATGTATGTATGTATGTATGTAAGTTTGTTCATCTGTTCCCTCGTAGCTCCTAAACTATTTGTTGTAATTCAATAAATAAGGTGTCTATCGATGCGTCTTAATAGTCTGCGGGTTATAGGATTTATGAAATTTCGTAAAATCAAATAAGGTGGATTTTAAAAATAAATTAGTCAGCTCGAAAAAAATAAAGTTAAGGTAAATTTATCGTGTTTGATATCAAATGGAAGGTCTTGATGAGCACATTCAGAATATGTATATATTATCTATATATTCTGGACCACTTCTTAGAATATCAGCTTCTAACTACCCGTTACGACTATCATAAATATATGTGATTATAACACTGCATACAATGTGAAAACGTGATAACAATAAATATTTACTAATTAAATTAAAGTTTCTACACATCACTGCCTATTAAATTATGATTATATTTTAAAATAATGTTAATTAAATTGAGATTTCTTTTTCGTAACTAGATGGCGTTGGTTTGCGGTTTTGTGGAAGTAAGTAACATAGAGTTAAAAATACCTCCTCAAAAATCCCGGAATCGTAAACATAACAATTAAATCCCGGGATTTTATTAATATGGACTGGATTTTGACCTATAGTTTTTATTAGAATTAATTTTGTATGTAAAACAAAACTCATTAATTTAACGGTTTTAGTACCGAACTACTTAAGTATTACATTATCTGTTACCGATGTCTAAAAACATAATAAAGACTTTTTATTATAATAATTTAGTTTATATGTATTTAAAACGTTAAATTAATATTTTGGAGAATTTATTACATGTTTTAACACATGTTTGCTTATAAAATATAATAAATTATTTAATAAGAAATTTGAAAAACAACTGATACGGAAGGGATTCGAACCCACGATCTCCGACGTACCGTGCCGACGCTCTAACCACTGAGCCACCGTATCCCATCAGAATCTAAAGAAACGTATAAAGAAATTTATACGTAAAATTAATTTCTTATTTCCCGGGAATTAATTGTAATGTTTATGATTTCGGGATTTTAGAGCAGGTATTATCAACTCCATGTTACTTACTTCCTCGAACTTTAGGTAAATGTACTCTAACTATGATGATATCCCACAAAAAAGGTTTCATGTGTACTTATACAGCTTGGCAAAAAAGAGTCTGAGGCGGTGACAGCTGGAACTAAAAATAAAAATCTTAAATAACTACGTTTGTGAGAAAATAACATAAAAATGATTCATTTGATTATAATTAATGACAAAAAACTCGTCATAGAAATATGTAAGCACTTAATAACTTGTAATTTTGAATTGTAGTGTGAAAAGTGCGACAGCGGCGCCCCCAATTTTTCCAGACTCTTTTTTGCCAAGCTGTACTTCTTACTACTTTTCATGTATACTTCTAAGAAATATATGAGGCCATGTTTTAATAGCTCGAAGTCGCGGACGACACCTTTGAAATAAATTTAATTTAAAAAATACATGACATTGACTAAAGGTTTGAACCGAAGTTGACAGTTACAGAAATCTACCTATTTAAGAACTACCACATTCTAAAAAAATGTGATTAAAATGAATTTTATTGGTTTCTTTACCACTAAAAATCATTGAAAAAAAATATAGTATAAAAACTAAAACCCGACTACTTAAAATCTAAAAACAAGCTTCTTAGATTTGAAATAAAATTCTGTAGTCGGAGGCCTTAATGTATTATAGGTAAATAGGTACTAGATAATCTTCTAAGGGTAAATACTTTGTAATTTGGTGGCCTCCGACTACAGAATTTTATTTCAAATCTAAGAAGCTTGTTTTTAGATTTTAAGTAGTCGGGTTTTAGTTTTTATACTATATTTTTTTATAAATTAAAATTTACTTCATCCAAAAGATTTTCTAAAATCTGTCTATTCTAAAATATAAATATATTTATTATTTATTTTCTATTATCGTCCTGCAGGTGCAAAGCTTCTCTACCCTCCTTCCATTCCTCCCGGTTCTGCGCTTTCTGCGGCCAATCTTACCAATAAGCATCCAGCTCGTCCCGCCATCTCCTTCTGGGCCTGCCGCGACGTCGTCTAACGACCAATATCAGCAATTTGAGTTGACTTTCATCATAATCAGCAATATTAGTCCACTGCTGAACATGCCTCTCCCAAGGGCGCCACTTTTGTGGTATTTGCCCATTGGAGGTATTTGCCCAATTGCCCATAATAGCCACGCTGGGCAAGCGGGTTGGCAATCGCAGTAGCAGATGATTGCTGTTACACAGAAAGCTGCTGCTGCCCATCCTCCGGATCTTTCTCTTTGTCGCTTCTTACGACAACCGTGGGACGAGTAGGGTTGGTTCTATTCTTAGGCCGAAACCACACGGTTTGAATCATTACGCAGTTATAACATTGTCAAAAAAACCTTTAAGTATTACTTCCACGTGTAAACACATTTGTAAACAAACACGCAGTATTTTTTACAGGTAAACAAGTTTGAAACTGCGTAACTAAGAAAAACACGGGATGTGATATCATTATGTGAGTCATTTGGAAGTAAAAGTCAATGTTTCATGATTCAGTCATCATTAAATGACGAGGTATGGGAATTACTACACAATGATGAAATAAAATTGAAAGATTCGGTGCTACCTGAGTACCTACAAATTATCTCAATTAAATCGTGAATGCGGTCTTGTGAGTTGTCATTGAATTATTTTTTACAGTGCAACGCTAAACTAAGCCCTCATTTAGGCATTAGTTTTTTTTTAACTTAACCAATAATATAAATGCGAAATTGTGTGAGGAAACGTCCAGCCGTTTGTTACCGTTTCTCGCAAAAACTACACAACGAATTTTGATAAAACCTAACAATAAGTATAACATCAGAAAAACACATAGGCTTTAATTTATAAATATTCGTGCAAAACCGTGGATAGAAGCTCTATTATGATAAAAAATAAAAATACTACTGATTTCCTAATGGAGACACCCAAAATCACTTTGCCCGACCCGGGGATCGAACCCAGGACCTACAGCTCACCAGTCGCACTTGCCACTAGACCAACGAGGCAATCTACGAAGACAGAACGAGCCACCAAAAAATAAATCTCAATATTTCTCTTCCTCGATATAAATACTAGTTTCCTTCCATCTTGTTAAAAGGTAGCAGTTTTAAATACTAAGTGTAAAGATTATGATTCACAACGGCCCCTTAAACCCGCCTGCGAAGGTCACACTTTGGAAACTCTACAACACTACACATAAAAAGTGGTTTAACTTAAGATGTAAACAGACGGCACTTTAGAATTGCGCGACAGGTTTCGTATTAGAGGAGAATTCTTTGAAAAACTTATTTGGAACTTATGGCACTGTATATTGCTTAATAATTCAATTATACTAATTAATTATAACTAAAAATAAAATAAAAAAATAAAAACTTAATCTAAAAGACCGCTTCCAGTGGGCAATGTCCCCAAAACGCTGGCTGTATTGCCACGTTGAATGGCCATGCTAAGCCTTTGAGCTAGATATAGGCCAGCGTTTTGATCCCGAGTAGCTTCGACCAGACCGATGGGAGGGCAATCTGACACTGTGTATGGTCACACACAGACCTTTTTTATAAAAAATACAGCTTGTAACTTCCCGCTGTAAGGCAAAGGTCTTTCATATAGATACAGAAGGATGGTGCATTGTTACTTTTTTCATAAAAATAAAGATCGGCCAGGAAAACGATTTGGAAAACTCGAAAAATTTATATGAGTATCGAGTGTTGCAATTTTATTTAAATCAAAATGGCGAGCCGAGGCTTTTCCTTTTTTTGTATTGTCTTTTAGATGCAATATTTTTTTTTGTGATATTGTTCATATTGATCTAGGTAGTGTCCAATTGTCAATTTTTTTTATTTAGAATAAATATATTTTCTTTATTTCTAAAGATTTCATAATACAGCTATAAATTGATAGTGAATTGATCTTACCATTGATCTAAAGATTAATTTAAATACTTATCATTCCGAGATTGTTGATATAGTATCATATTTTAATAAGTATTTGATTGTAAATTGTAAAAAAAATATTATAGAGGAATTTTATATTTCGATTACATTTGATATTTATAATGGCAAATCTAATTTTTTTTTGAGACATAGCCGCTTTCTATCTAATCTGTAGCTATTTACAAATTTGTAAAATCTGTTTTTTCTAGCCTTTAATTTTATTAATGAATTTAAGTAAGCAATTGTTTAATGATGATGTTTAGTGGGTGTACCTATGAGGCTGACTAGGCTTGTGGATAAAAGCCTCGACAACTAAATAGTTTTTTTTTAGTAAGACAACAATATCGCGATAGTTAGCCTCATAGGTACACCCACTAAAAATTCTAACTTTACATCCTACAGTAACTATAATACTTTACTACAATAATTTATTGTAACTACTTATACATACTGGAAGCCGACCCCAACATAGTTGGGAAAAGGCTAGGCAGATGATGATGACTTATACATCCTATAAGTAGTTACAACACAAGAGAGTCGTGATAGCCTAGTGGTGGTGACCGTTGACTGGCAAGTCAGAGGTCTCGGGTTCAAACCCAAGGCGCGCACCTCTGACTTTTCGTAAGTTATGTGCGTTTTATAAATTAATTATCACTCTCCGTGCCTCGGATAGCACGTTAAGCTGTTGGCCCCGGCTGTCAATTCTAGATCTTTGACAGTCGTTACGGGTAGTCAGAAGCCCGAAAGTCTGACAACCAGTCTTACCAAGGGGTACCGTGTAACCTGGTTCCTGGGTTGTGGAGGTCTGATAGGCAGTCGCTCCATGTAAAACACGGGTATTCAGCTGCATCCGGTAAGACTGGAAGCCGACCCCAACATAGTTGGGAAAAGGCTAGGCAGATGATGAAGTAGTTACAACACAAGACACGAGTAAACAGGCACACGAATAAAGGCCTCCGACAAAATCCAGAAAATTCAAGTCTTCCCCAGTAGCACGTGAATCAACTTCACTAGGTCACTCGTGGTTTAAATATCACGCACGAAAATACGTAGCACATCCAGTTGAAACCATAACAACCTACTACGAAAAGAAGCACGTGTCACGTCACGTGTCACGTGTCACGAACTTAATTGTGTCAAACAAACTTCAAAAAGTCGGTCTGAAAAAAACTTTTTCAAGGGTATGTGGTTAGAGAAAGCGGTTGAACTGTTCGCCATACATGCAAATATTTTTGAAATCACACTTTATTTGTTGTTATCAAATGCTAGGTTAGGTTGGCCTAGATCGCCTCTTTAGGCTGCCTGTCCACTGGAGCGGAGAGAAGCGGAGAAATGATAACTGAGCGCCCGCACCGCACCCGCCGTGTGATCTGTCATTTGTATGAAATTTACCTATTTTCTCCGCTCCTCTCCGCCCCAGTGGACAGGCAGCCTTATTTTTTATCTTCTCTTTATTATTTATGGTTGATGAACAACCTAGGTATCAGAATTTGAACCATAATGGTTCTTTGCTATGGTATTACACACCTTTGAAAAGCTCTCTCATGCGTGCTGGTTTTATATAACTAAATATTATGCCGCCATAGAAGATTTGAAATTCCAATATGGTGCAAGCGCCGTCAACTAACTGTATTTTGTTTTTTTTTTATAAAATTGACAAATACTTACTATCTTTAAATAATTGTATCGACTAATAGTTATTTCATATTAACATTCATTGGTGAACCATGCTTTCTGTAGACAACAGATTATTGTACCGTTTGAGGGTAATTCTATATACCGCAAGTGACTCATTAAATACAAAACATAATTCTATGTATGGAGAAAAAATAGGAATAGGCATTTTTCACAAATAAAATAAACAGGAAAACAGCCTACACTGAAAAGTTTAGCAGGAAACTTAAGAAACGTGATTTTAGGTACTTTTTAATGTCACACGTGAAAAAAGGGGCACCCGCATGTGCCCCATTTTTTCATCACCTAATGATAAGTAATCACCACTACCCACAACATCAGAAGCAGCTGGTACGTTACCGGCCTTCGTAGTCCGTTACACCACAGAACTGTATTAGTGACTCAAACGCCTATCAGAATACCAGCGCTTCAGCAATTACCCTGGCTGTAGCATCAGCTTAGCATCAGAAATAGGCACCTTTTTTTGGTCTCACACATTCAAAGCTATCTCGTTTCTATTATTGTTTTCTGTCCTTTGTCAGGTTGCGAAACAAAACATTTTTCTTTGAGGGGGGGGATTGGTCTCCCCATTTTCTTTACTTTCCGTATCAAACACATCATCAATAGCTTGTATTAGTCCACTACTGAATATAGGCCTGTCCTAATGCGCGCTACTATTGTGCGCTCATTGGAGGTATTTACCCATAATCACCACGCTGGGCAAGCGGGTTGGCAATCGCAGTAGCAGATGATTGCTGTTACACAGAAGAATACTGCTGCTCATCCTCCGGATCTTTCCCTTTGTCGCTTTTACGATACCCGCGGGACGAGTATGGGTTGGGTTGGGTTCTTAGGCCGTAAACACAACAGTATGAATATTGTAATTTCACGCCGATATTCTCTGAGAAAGTACTAATCCGTGCGGCTGGCCCATTTGTACTAATCCGTGCGGCTGGCCCATTTGTGCTAAATCCAGGATAATTCTACCACCTTAAAAAGGTTCAATCAAGTTTATGTCTAGTACATCCTAAATTATTACATTGATGCTTACTTGGGTTTGATCCTACGACCTTTGACTTAGCAATATATCAGTCATACCACTAGGCTGCCTGTCACTGCTCTATGCTGCTCTATGCTATAAACTTTTCTTTAGTCATGCCACGAAAAAACAAAAAATAAAAGAAAATACAAAGTCAAAAAATTAAAAATAACACGAAGTTTGTCTCGGAATCGATTCCAAGGCTTAGATTAAGTGGTTTATTCTTACTTACTTGACTTAGCACTGACTCCAAAATACCTTCGAGCCGGATGTTAAGAGTTTAAAATTGTATCTTGCAAATAAACTGACTGTGGTTACCGTTTCCAGCGCCTTATTTCTAGTAGTTACACGCCGTAAGCAACATATGAAGCTTTTAACGTCGGATTTTTTTTTATCGTGGGTTACATACAAAGACTGGGAGAGAATGCCTTATGGCATTAGGTCCGCCTTATGTACCATCTATGTAGGTACGTGAAATATAAATAAATAAAAACTAAGGCACAATCCAGGCGAGACCGTGGGCTCCAGCAAGTCATATTATAAAACCAGTTCCAGTAATCTAGATGACCTACCAAATATTTCCATTCACCTTTGACTACGACGACCTGCTACTATCAGCCTTCACACGTTGTCTCCAGGAGTTAGTATTTGGAGCACGTCGCTGCATCACGATTACATCGCTGGCCAAGGTCAAGGGCGCCGGGACCTCTGCTGCTGACCATCCGTGAATGTATAACGAAATTAAGCTGCAGAAGTTTCATTGCGTCTTTTTACGTAAAATAAATAAATCAGCCTGTAACTGTCCCAATGCAGAGCAAAAGGCTCTTCTCAATTAGAGAAAGATCGAACATTATACACGCTAGCTCACTGCGTATTGGCGATTACTTAGAATACTAGTGCCTAGTACAAGTTCCACAAAATGATTCGAATGACTTCACAATCGCTTTAATCAAGTTTACGTTAAACGAGTAACGTCAGCAAACAATCGATCACAAATTCCGATACAACGTTCTCACATTCAACTAAGTAAAAAATTTGCAGGCGGGAATTTGAAAAAACATGTACATACCTAGTGCTGTTGATTTTTATTTGCGAAAATATGTTTTTTCGATCTAAATTTGAATATTTTCGAATGTTATAGATTTAGTTTGACTAAAGCGCTTTGTTAAAGGTACACTAGAATACAAATGAACAATGCGATAAGTATGTGTTTTTCCAGGTTGACACAAATTGTCTATAAAGTCTTAGTAAAGTAGCCACCGCTTTACTATGACACAAATCATCATCATCAAGATCGTCATCACCATGATGTTTACAAAGTTAGCCTTAGCCTGCCCTAAAAAGGCAACTTTACTTAAAGTTATTGCAATTTTAAAAGTGTGTTACTAAGTTTTGAAGCCCAGTATATTCTTGATGCTTGATAAAAAGTAAGTATGACGAAGTTTACCTTCTGATATATTTACTACATCTATACTGACATTAACATGTAAATATATTCTGACATCTCCATTAAATTCTGTTGTATACCGCTTTGATATCTTAATGTGACAAATTAGTTCAGAGCTTCTAGTGACATTATTTTGTCTGTCCGCCATTTTTATCGAGCCTTCATTCATATTTCACTTTCCTCTATTAATAAGCAATGTACTCGTATGTAAATGTATGCAGTTTTTACTAGATTTTTTATGGCATATACTATAATTTCTAAAGATAAATGCAATGATGATACTGATACTCCTGATATTTCGGTCACAGCGGCCAATTTCAATGGAGATTAGCCGACTACGCAGGAGATATTATCGTGCACAAGTGTGTGCGCAAACACAGGTGCACTCTCTATTCCCTCACTCTCATAGTCCAATGGGACGGCAATCCTACACGACCGGAGAGAGGTCAGACGCAGGGCCAACAGCTTTACGTGCTTTCCGAGGCACGGAGTAAGTGATAATTAACTTAAATTACACACATAACTTAAGAAACGTCAGTGGTGCGCGCCTTTGGTTCGAATCTGAGACCTCTGACTTGCCAGTCAACGGTCATATCACTAAGCTGTCACGACTCAACATGAAATGCAATGACAATGATGCTAATTCTCTTGCACACGCTCTTAACTAATTTAGACTCGCCATCTCTCTTTCTAACAGGGATCATTAGAAAAGGATAGCAGATTTTTAGAGCTGTCAAACTAGTCCATTTGCGTGATATCAACGAGAATTTAGTCGGCATGTCGTAGCTCTCGTCTAATTTTACATCAATTGCAAGGAGGTAGACTATTTTGACAGCTCTAATTTGGCAGTCCAATTTGCTGTCCTTTTTCGATGGTGTTTATTAGAAAGAGATATAGTTAGACTAAAATTAGTTTAGCGGGATGTACAAGAGAATCAGCACCAATATGATACTTATTATTGACCATTAAGGTTTTATTTTGCTAAACCCCGATGAAAACAGAGAGGTGTTTAGATTTTCCTCCGATGGTATAAAGTTGTCGAAATTTTTACCCTTCGAAGCAGTGATAGCCTAGTGGTATTGTATTGATACGAAGGGCTGTTTTCCGCAGGTCCACGTCATATTGCGTATTCTGCGTGAGATAGGCTGACGTAGTTTTTCAGACGTAAATAGTTCGCACATTCAATGACGGCGGAAAGATGGTGGCATGTCTCCCTAGTCCCTAGATTAGTTCTCAGTGTCACTCTAGGTATGTCCCTATAGACTCCACATCACAGTCCAAACCGTTGCTAGGGTTTACTTTTCCTGCTCATAGTTCGTCCCTGACCAGATAACCACTAAACCATCTCCAAACCCACCTTAATTCCGCTGTCAAGATAATAGCAATAATATAAACATAAACAAACAATAGACAAGTTTATCTAAATCTAGGGGCCAAACGCCGCCATTACGGCAAATGTTCCTAAATACGTTAACACGTACATTACATAAAAATATAATGGTTCTACGTGACGTTGCCAAGGAAACTTAGATACATTTTTATGGATGTACCTATGACGTAATTGTGTCTGATTATTGTGATTGAAAAGCGTAAGATTCGTTCGAGATATATAAGACAGGAGTTCTGATGACTATCCGACAGGAACAGAGAGGAATCAGCCACAGCCACAGACTGACGACGGCTTTGCGAGCTCTTCAAGGCAAGGATCAAGTGATAATCCATTTTTTTTTTTTTTATAGACTCACGCCTGTATTCCCCAGAGGAGGTAGGCAGAGGTGTGCAGTACACCCACGTTTCACCCGCTATTTTATAAGTCCCATGTAATAGGGGGCGAGCCTATTGCCATTAACCGGGCACAATTCCAGACTCCGTGCTGCTACTGAGAATTTCCTAATGGAAAAACCCAATAACACTTTTGCCCGACCCGAGGATCGAACCCAGGACCTCGTGCTCAGCAGTCGCACTTGCTACCACTAGACCAAAGAGGCAGTCCATTTTTAATACTCACTATTATTATGAGATCACCTGGGCCCTGGTTAATAAAGCTGACAATCCGACATATGTCAAAAATTACAGACCCGCTTTGTAATCACGTGGATGTGGGTTCGAACCAATGTGATATGTACTTTCTTAATTTATCTAAGACACCACTGAATAACGGTGAAGGTAAACAAATCGTAAGGAAAGCAGGACTAATAGTCTGAAATCACCAACCCGCAGTGTGCAATGCAATGCGTGTTGATTAATGCTCGATCCTTCTCTGTATGAGAAGAGGCCTTTGCCCTGCAGTGGGACAGTTATAAGGTAGTTTATGTAGTAATAGACCAACAAACTAAAAGATTTTTTCTTTTATTCTTGGCGACAAAACGTGAAAAAATATTTTAAATTAAAATAAGCCTAGCCTTTTAGGTCACAGTACTAATGGTAAACAAAATCAAATTGATGACGTAAATTAAACTTATTTATATTTCTTGTGGTACACCATGTAAGATTGGTTTGTTTTGAAATTTTTATAACATTTTTTAACATTTTTATTAATTAATTATTCATAATAGAATCAAATTAAGGTAGGAGCCCACTGCCTTTGGTAATAGGGTCCAAGCTACCGGTGGTTAGGGGTCTAGAGGGAGGAACTCACGATTCGCGCCATATCAATACTGCCTTCCGCACCAGATTCCAAATCCAGCTGCCTGACAAAAGCCTTTTTACCCGACTACAAAAAAAAGGAGGGTTATGATTTTAGCAGTCTATGTATGTATGTATGTATGTATGTTTGTATGTATGTAAGTTTGTTCATCTGTTCCCTCGTAGCTCCTAAACTATTTGTTGTAATTCAATAAATAAGGTGTCTATCGATGCGTCTTAATGGTCTGCGGGTTATAGGATTTATGAAATTTCGTAAAATCAAATAAGGTGGATTTTAAAAATAAATTAGTCAGCTCGAAAAAAATAAAGTTAAGGTAAATTTATCGTGTTTGATATCAAATGGAAGGTCTTGATGAGCACATTCAGAATATGTATATATTATCTATATATTCTGGACCACTTCTTAGAATATCAGGCTTCTAACTACCCGTTACGACTATCATAAATATATGTGATTATAACACTGCATACAATGTGAAAACGTGATAACAATAAATATTTACTAATTAAATTAAAGTTTCTACACATCACTGCCTATTAAATTATGATTATATTTTAAAATAATGTTAATTAAATTGAGATTTCTTTTTCGTAACTAGATGGCGTTGGTTTGCGGTTTTGTGGAAGTAAGTAACATAGAGTTAAAAATACCTCCTCAAAAATCCCGGAATCGTAAACATAACAATTAAATCCCGGGACTTTATTAATATGGACTGGATTTTGACCTATAATTTTTATTAGAATTAATTTTGTATGTAAAATAAAACTCATTAATTTAACAGTTTTAGTACCGAACTACTTAAGTATTACATTATCTGTTACCGATGTCTAAAAACATAATAAAGACTTTTTATTGTAATAATTTAGTCCATATGTATTTAAAACGTTAAATTAATATTTTGGAGAATTTATTACATGTTTTAACACATGTTTGCTTATTAAATATAATAAATTATTTAATAAGAAATTTGAAAAACAACTGATACGGAAGGGATTCGAACCCACGATCTCCGACGTACCGTGCCGACGCTCTAACCGCTGAGCCACCGTATCCCATCAAAATCAGTCGAAATTTCAAATCTCTTTCTACGCCTAGGGCGTGTGGTAATATCTATCGGTGCCTTCTAAAAACTGCAAAGTTTAGAACACTGAGTCGAATAATTAATGTATTCCGTTCGATATTACCACACGCCTAAGGCGTAGAAAGAGATTTGAAATTTCGACTGATTCTGATGGGATACGGTAGCTTAGCGGTTAGAGCGTCGGCACGGTACACCGGAGATCGTGGATTCGAATCCCATCCGTATCAGTTGTTTTTTCAAATTTCTTATTAAATAATTATACGTAAAATTAATTTCTTATTTCCCGGGAATTAATTGTAATGTTTATGATTTCGGGATTTTAGAGCAGGTATTATCAACTCCATGTTACTTACTTCCTCGAACTTTAGGTAAATGTACTCTATCTATGATGATATCCCACAAAAAAGGTTTCATGTGTACTTATACAGCTTGGCAAAAAAGAGTCTGAGGCGGTGACAGCTGGAACTAAAAATAAAAATCTTAAATAACTACGTTTGTGAGTACTAAAATAACATAAAAATGATTCATTTGATTAAAATTAATGACAAAAACTCGTCATAGAAATATGTAAGCACTTAATAACTTGTAATTTAAATTGTAGTGTGACAAGTGCGACAGCGGCGCCCCCAATTTTTCCAGACTCTTTTTTGCCAAGCTGTACTTCTTACTACTTTTCATGTATACTTCTAAGAAATATATGAGGCCATGTTTTAATAGCTCGAAGTCACGGACGACACCTTTGAAATAAATTTAATTTAAAAAATACATGACATTGACTAAAGGTTTGAACCGAAGTTGACAGTTAAAGAAATCTACCTATTTAAGAACTACCACATTCTAAAAAATTGTGATTAAAATGAATTTTATTGGTTTCTTTACCACTAAAAATCATTGAAAAAAATATAGTATAAAAACTAAAACCCGACTACTTAAAATCTAAAAACAAGCTTCTTAGATTTGAAATAAAATTCTGTAGTCGGAGGCCTTAATGTATTATAGGTAAATAGGTACTAGATAATCTTCCAAGGGTAAATACTTTGTAATTTGGTGGCCTCCGACTACAGAATTTTATTTCAAATCTAAGAAGCTTGTTTTTAGATTTTAAGTAGTCGGGTTTTAGTTTTTATACTATATTTTTTAGATGTTTTACTTGACTATTAGGCCATTGGTTGGCTCAATTGTCACTACTACTATGATTGTTATTGCGTAAGTCATTTGCGTAACATAATTTAATTATCCCTTGCAAAAACGGTGTTGGAAAACATTGTGATGATCAGCACACCTGACAGATTTTTCAACGGCACATCGTTGAAAAACGGGTGAAACCGCGGGTAACAGCTAGTAAGCAGTACATATTATTAAATATGGAGGTACTATCGTGGACAAAGCCGGTGCACCACTCTTAAGGCTAGAATCGCTTGCACCCGGCAGCCGTACGTAGCGCTAGCCCTGCCCCTACGCACGTAGCATCGTTCAAAGCATTTTGATCGCAAAGTGGTGCACCATTCGTGTCCGCGATAGTACGTAAGTAGGTGTCGTCTTTGTCACCTCTAATGAATCGCTTTATATGGACGGGAGATAATTATGATACATATGCAACGTCCATCTGAACAAATTATGTGTATAATCTACAACATTAATTATTGCAAATAATTCGCATCTTGACGCTGATGTATTGGTTAATAAATATGTATTCTGTATTAATACAATCCTAATACAGTGTTTTTTTTATGTAAAAATTCTTTCAGCTAGAAAAACAGAGATTGACATGATTGTAATAAGTTTTTAAGCAAACATAGGTGCACTTTCTATTCCCTTACTCTCATAGTCCGATGGGACGGCAATTTGTCATGATCGAAGAAAGGTCAGGCGCAGGACCCACTGCTTTACGTGCTTACCTTTTTAAAGGTTAGGTACATTCAATTAAAAAAAATATATCGAAAATATAACGTAATATTGATTCTTCATTAATACATTTGCATGACATTCTTTACCGCGGGTTTAAAAAAAAAATGATAAGCACGCCTCTGATGTATACAGCTTTTACTCTCTTAGGTACTTATTCAATAATACACGTGAGCGAAGCCACGGGCGAAAAGCTAGTTTATATTAAAAAGAGTATTTGATTGATTGGTAGTACCTAACTATTTTTTCCTGTTAAAACTGAACCATAGGTAAACCACTACTATAGATTTAAAACAAAAATAATTTAAATTACCTATTTACTGCTCAACGTTTTCCTTATATTAGAGTTCATATATATTATATTATGCATATATGTAATATGAATATTTATAACAAAACAGGTATTTTAATATGCGCATGTAATGAAATGCATGCTTCGTTATGTAATCATGATTGATTGACTGTATCTACGCTTGAGAAGATCTACAACAAATAACACGTTTATCAAATTGTACAAAATATTTATTTACATTATTATAAAATTATTTACAAACTAAATATAATTATTATATACATTTGCCAAAAAATAAATAAAATAAAAAAAGGCAATTAATATAATTATTATGCGTCAAAGTACTCCTCCGCATCACTGTCATCCGGCAAAGTGCCCAGAAGACTGGCAGCATTGCCGTGTTGAATGGCAATACTTATTCTTTGACCAAAGAATAAGCCAAGCCTCTGGTCACGTGAAGCGTCGACAAGGCGCTTTGCGATATCCCGGAGAAGGCCACGCGCACTCGGACCCCATGGTCCGAGCGTCTCAACCCCAAACGGCTCAAATATATAACAACCAATGAGGTTGCTTTATTTGCGCCGCTTGAGGGATTCTGCAATTGTACATTTATTTAGCCCAAGAAGACGAAGGCTAAATATAAGAAAAGTTTATCAAAGGCCTAAAGTCTAAAATAGTGAATGTATTTAATCGAAAAATTCATACTTTAATAGTAATTCTAATTAATATTAATGCGAAAGTAAGTTTTGTTGTTTGTTAATTTTTCACGCCTAAACCACTGAATCGATCATCCTTAAATTTTGTATAGGTACCGGTACCTACCTACTTTGTCAAGCGTACAACAGAAATTGACATAGAAAACACAGTACCTATTGAAAACAACAGGAAACAATAACAATAGAAGAACAACAATAACGTTCTTATGATTATAGATGGCGCCACGTGGCTTTTGAATCACGATTTAAATCGAAATTCTAAATTAACACGAGTGACGCTGCGAACAAAAGCTAGTTATATATATCCTACACCTACACAGCCTTTATCAGTCCACTGCTGGATATAGGGCTCTTCTCATACGCATCAATTATTTTGTTCGCTCATTAGAAGGTGTTTGCCCTTAATCACCACGCTGCGCAAGTAGGTTGGCGATCGCACTAGCAGATGGTTGCTATTACACAGTAGGAAGCTGCTGCCTATCCTCCGGATTTTCCCTTTGTCGCTTCTTACGACACCCGCGGGATAAGTATAAAAGTATAAGTGTTAGCAAAAAAAAACCATCTGTTCCATACATTTTGTTGAGTCACGTGACCATAAATGTATGGAACCGCTGATATTTTTTTTGCTATTTCAGGGTTGGTCCCATAGTAAAAGTTGTTCATAATAATGAGTTTAATGACCCCTTTTAAGGATGCTGGTGTTTTACAAATAACCCTGTATATATGCCAAAATGTATTAGTTCCTTTATCCTTATTTTATACAGCAATTGAGTATCGGATTTGTTATTTTTGCACAGGGACAGTTTATAGACCTAGAGGTCAGCTGAAAAATTAAAACCACGAAAACGAAGCCAAATTAATTGTTACCAGAAGTTTACTATCGTCCGGAATTCTGTTCTGATCAGAATCTGGCCATCTTTTTCTTCATCGAATGCTTGATAAACCACCAGTTTTAAACCGGCCATAGGCCTCTGACATGGCTTTCCACACCGTTAAAAAACCTCCCAGGTGTGCTGGTTTCCTCGCAATGTTTTCCTTCACCGTTTTAGCAAGTGATTATAATTAATTTCTAAAACACATGATTCCGAAAAGTCAAAGTTGCGTGCGTATTCTGAACTTGGGACTTTAGACTTGGCAGTCCAACATCATACCAATAGGCTATCACTATATTAATCAGGCCATACATAAAGCTAAATGTCATTAACCTCAAACACACTACAAAGTGTTTATTCATAAATTAATTTTAAATTTTATAATTAGTTTCCTTAAAATACTTACTAGGAAAATTTAAAATTTATATGTTACCTAATAATTTAAATTATATACCTACCTCCTTTAGGCAAAGGAAAATAAGCATATAAACAGATATTTTTGGAACTGTTTACCTCTTTCCTTGTAATTATATACATTTGGTAGGGGGAAGCCTGACCACGGACTGCACAATTGATTATAAAAAAAAACCAATTAAGAACCTCCTCCTTTTTTGAAGTCGGTTAAAAAGAGCTTATAACTCTCTGCTACCTACTACCTGCAGAACAATTCAGTTTCGTGTTTCTCGATTTCTATAATAAATTAAGTTAAAATAAATTAATAATTAGGCCTGTAATTGTCCCACTGCAGAGCAAAGGCCTCTACTCGTACAGGAAGGAAGGGTAGCTCACCACGCTAGCTCACTGAAAGAAAGAAAGAAGTTATTTGATGAGATACAAGACGATGATAAAACAAACGAAACACAATAAAAATAATTCTTTATTGTACACATCGAATAAACGTGCAAGAGCTCTTACACGATTTTTTTTTCGTTCTATTTATTCTATAGTCCATCCCCCTATCCCCCAATTTTTTAAAAAAAAATTCGTTCAAAAATACGTCTGCAATCGTACTTGATTTCTTTTATACATTAAGGATTTCTATATAAAGAATTAAACGTTTTCATTTTCTCCTGTAAAGTTAACGTTTTTCACTTGCACGTTTATTCGATGCGGCCATCGATTAATGACTAACAAAGAAAGAAAGAAAGAAAAACCATTTATTCGCTTTTCACTACTGCGGGTTGGCGATTTTAGACTACTAGATCCAGTTTCCCTTGCGACGTTTTTCTTCACTGTTAGTCGGTGAAAGACGAAAAACATCTCAGAAGCTACATATAGACCAAAAAGGTAGCCAATGGTGCTAATTCTCTTGCACACGCTCTAAACTAATTTAGACTCGCCATCTCTTTTTCTAACAGGGGGCCATTAGAAAAGGATAGCAGATTTTTAGAGTCTAGTTAAACTAGTCCATTTGCGTGATATCAAGGAGAATTTAGTCGGCATGTCATAGGTCTCGTCTAATTTTACGTCAATTGCAAGGACGTAGACTAATTTGACAGCTCTAATTTGATAGTTCAATTTGCTTTCCTTTTTTTATGGTGTTTATTAGAAAGAGATATAGTTAGACTAAAATAAGTTTAGTGAGATGTAAAAGAGAATCAGCAATGCATAAGTTAGATGAAGAATCAATCAGATATCTTATCTAGTGGATTAGATTTACAACGCCTACACTAGAAGATTATGTAATCATATTTAATATTGCGTAGCGTTTATTTTATTGCGTATAATTATTGCTATTATTTTTATGTTAAACTAGCAGGCGCCACGCGGCTTTGCTCGTGGTTTAATATGACTTGATCGCAGCGCCACCTACTGGGTCCAATTGTGATTATAAACCATCCATGGACCCACTTAAACGCACGCAAAATTGACTCAGCCACTTTTAAGCGATGCGCGCCCTACACCTTATGACCTATTTGGCACTTTGCTTATTTACTTTGCTCTTTTTTTGTGATATAGCTTAAAAAGATATCTTCACAGCTGTGTAAATTATTTATATGTGTAAATGAATAAACGTTTTTATTTATTTAGTTTTTCTTTGTATCACTGCCTCGTTGGTCTGATGGTAGCAAGCGCGACTGCTGAGCACGAGGCCCTGGGTTCGATACCCGGGTCGGGCAAAGTGTTATTGGGTTTTTTGCATTAGGAAATTCTCAGTAGCAGCACGGAGTCTGGAATTGTGCCCGGTTAGTGACAATAGGCTCGCCCCGTATTACATAGGACTTATAACATAGCCGGCGAAACGTATGTGTACTGCACACCTCTGCCTATCCCCTCTAGGGAATACAGGCGTGACTCTATAATAATAATAAAAAATCTTTGTATCAAATAAAACGTGTTTTCTTTCTTTCTCGTAGTCGATTGTCGCAGATACTGACATTGTTTTAAAACGCCGATAAACCCATCCAAAAGGGAGCCAGTAAGCATCATGTGACTTCACAAACCGGTAGCAAATTAAATTCAGTTTTAAAACTTCAAATACATCGGACACTAATCAACAAAGCCAGTTTACCTAAAGTGCAGGGTACGTGCCAAAATGTATGGCTACCTGCCTCAAAGCAAAAAAATATGTTAAATGTAAACTCGTTTTTGAGTACCGGTAACCTGCCTGATGGAGTTCAAGGACGCTCATCATCTTACCCGTGTTTCTAAGACATTCACCCAGTTTGTTGTTGTAAGTACCAGCAGAGACAACAGCGTGTTTACTAATTACGAGTTTTTCAAATTTATACGACTTTAACTTCCAAATTCAAAATTAAAGATGTAAATACGATTTTCAAAATCAAAAAATAATAAAATATTTTTATTCATGTAGACCATTAGGCACTTATGAATAGTCATAATTAAAATATTGTTCATTTTAAGAATAACTCTAGTTGCCAGTTCCAAGGGTAGCCTACCCTTCATCAAAGATTACTAAATAGTAAATAGTGCCTTTATGGAGAAGAATTTGGCAAGAAACTCCATGGTTGCTCTTTTAAATAAGATATTTTAGGTTACATTATTCTGAGGTCTTATGTGAGAACAATGTCAGTCGACTAAACATAAGTAGTTATACCTTAAACTTTTAGATTCAAGATTGACATGTTAAATTGGTCTCGATCCAGGGAGTCAGAATCCGTATACGATAATCATAAATGCGTGTACGATTTTCAGTTTCCTTATAACAAGTGACTTATAATTTTATCAAGTGGGCCACTTGAATTTTAATTTTAGCGTACCTACACAATCACAGTCGCACCACAGATTATATCTTTTGTCTAAAATTCGGATGCATCTGTGATAGATTATTGGGTATTTCGTTGCCTTGTTGTTTTATACAATACGTTCTCTGCGTGAAATAAATCTTTATTTTTTTGAATTTTTACTATGCGAACACCAAAGTTCGAAATTTTCGTGAAATGTTTTTTTTTTCTTTATTGAGCACGGCCAACTGTCAAAATAGTTTTGAATCGTTGAAAATATGTGAGAATGATCCGTATTCGAATTAATAGAATCGACTCCCAATCTCAATCAAAACTAGGAAGCTTCATGCTAGCGTCTATTAGACTTAAACGACCAGCTGTCGACATTTTCAATCAATAACCAGATGATAATTAAACAATATACCTACCTGATACATAAGGTTAGCTCTAATTGAGTTTAGTGAGCTTGGCTCCATCTTTGTTTACGAAAACGAGTTTTTATTTTGAAAACAAAGACAACGTATCCAATAAACAATATTTTTTTAATTTTTCATATCAAAATTGTTAGGATTTGAACTCATGTTTTTTTATGCGCAACAGTAAAAAAAGAAAATGTTTACCCTATTCGACAAGAATAACATCTATGCCTCTCCCTCTGCGTATCACAAAAGTCGACTAAAGATGGAACATAACTCACCAACTAGCAGCGATCAACAAACTAACTTATTCTGGTGTATCGAACCAATAACTGCAAGTTGCAGCCTAGCGCCTTACTTGTATGCATAATTTAGATTATAAAAAAAAATTGAAACCTATCTGGGAGAAAGACCTGGAACGATTCCTTCCAGCTGCTTCAAAGGCATCGTAGCACAAAACACTGCTTAACATAAGGTGGATTTTGTCAAATAATCCGTACCTTAGAAAGCACCTAAAGACGTCAGCCTGCGCCTGACCTTTTATTTAAGGCAAAATACCTTCTAAAAAATTGACCTTCTTGAGGACGAAGTCATGGACAGCACTCTAGTCGTAGAATAAGCTTACTGCATATTAACATTCGTAATAAGTTCCAAGTTCTAACAGAAGTTATTAACATAAAATTCTAAATTCAAGTCATACGTACCATGCGCACGCGTCGCATGTTTCATCTAATCGTCGATTCATTGAATTTCCAATTAATAAAACATTCTTATATAGGTATTACATTTATGTATGTACTTGACTATTAATCCTTAGAATTAAATAATAATAACTATGTAGGTACTGTTAATTCCACTAATTATTATTATTATATTTCATTTATATACATACAATTAAATAAAAATATAAAAGTAGGAGCCAACTGGCATTGGGAATAGGGTCCAAGCTACCGGTGGTTAGGGGACCAGAGAGAGGAACATCCTCACAATTCCTTATTATGTTTACTATTATTTATTTATCATCATTATTTATCATGAGTTTGTGTCATTGTGGTGAGGAGATTAGTCAGCCTAGACTCTGCGTTACCGAGACTAGCCGCTTCCGGGGTGCGTCACGGGGAGGCTCTCTTCATGCAACCTTATAACATTATTTATCACCTGCTTTCTTGTCCATCCCGTACGACTATGTGTACCCAGCAGGACCTTAAGGAGGCGACGGACACGGCTATTGAGGTTGCCACATATTGGTCGAGCAAAATTTAAGAGCAGAGTATAAATATTTACTAAGAAATTTGAAACAGCAGGGTCTTGACTCGATAAGAAGAAGAAGATAATTATTTATTTTTTATTATTATCTATTTTTAAGATTACTTAGTTTAATTTTTATTATTATTTATTTTATTTAATCTTCCTAATTTTTAACATCATGGAATTCCGCAAAGTAACGTCTGACTCGATTTTAAATATTAAACCTTAGCCGACGTTCTTAATAGTGTGATATCTAAGATGGCTACCTTTATACCTGTTGCTAGCTCAAAGGTAATAATTATGTGTCATTAATGTGTCCATTATTAACATAGTGCATGTTGGATAAATGATTATGTTACGTAACTGAAGTCTCACCGTGAGTTTGCATTTTTATTGTTTATAAACAGTATAGTGTCAGTATAGTATAGCAGTGATAGCCTAATGGTATGCCGTTCGACTGCCAAGTCAAAGGTCTCAGGTTCCAACCCAAGGTGCGCACCTCTGACTTTTCGTAAGTTACGTGCGTATTGTAAATAAATTCGCGTGGCGATTAAGGGCAAACACCATCTACGCACAAAATAAGTGATGCGTATGCGCAGACTCAGCACACCCGCGCCCGCGCCGGGTCTAACCGTGACCACAAGCAATGTAACAGTCGGGTACGGGTGCGCAAGTTGGACATTCCGCGCATCAAGTTACACATCGGTGTTTTTATCCCATAAAAGGCATTGATATACAAAAAATGGTTTTTGTATATCATAAAAGGTTATTTTGAATCCCAAGGATTTTTCATTGTGTCTCATTTCTTGACCTTTAATTAATTACTCAATTGAGTGGCGAACACTTTACTTTTCATAGGTTTTTTTTTGCTGCTTGTAGCTTTTATATAAAAGCTCTATTCAAAAAGTTTGTCCAATAAGACAACTTATAAGTTAAATATACATAGTGAACCACCAATAACAGCTTAGCAAATAATCGACAACCACGTGTCCCATTCAGTTACAATCAGATTGCGCAACATTCCTTCTCCGTGCGCACACGCCGATGAATGGGAAATCCTTTCTTCACGTAACTGTCTCAGACACGCTTCGTACAATTATCCTTGTACGTCAAGGTCGCCAGGGTTTTTAGAGCTGATTTTTAGGGGTCCATAGAGAAGTAGTTCAACATCCAAAATGTTTTTAATAAAACCAGTTAGATACTATAACTTAAATTATGAATAAATGTGCCGTGTGGTTTCCGGTTTAAGAATAGAACCACCCCTATTCATCCCACGGGTGTCGTAAGAGGCGACAAAGGGAAAAATCTGCAGGTTGAGCAGCAGCATCCCACTGTGTAATAACAACCATCTGCTACTGCGATCGCCAACCCGCTTGCCTAGCGTGGTGATTAGGGGAAAACACCTTCTAATGATCGCTCTAAATAAGTGATGCTTATAAGAAGAGGCCTATGTACAGCAATGGATTGATACAGTCTGTGTACCTATGTACTTGTAAAGAGGAGGTTCTTAATAGCTTATTAATTATAAATTAGCTCAATAATGTCTACCTACCTACACAGGCTGCCGGCTCCAGTGGCACAACCAGGGCTGGGTTTGAAATAAGTTAACTAAGCCATGTGGGATATCGTATGACCCTATCATTTCTTCTTCTTATATTTAAGAGCTAGGCTCTTGTCGGTGGAGCAATCGCCACCTCTCTCTATCCTGCTCTTGTCTTTTGACTTCCTGATACGTCACGACTTCTACTTTCTCCTTGACTTAATGAAAAAATTGTCTTTTTGGACCCCTATAATTTATTATTGGCAAAAGCTTTAACAGACTTTTTATAATTATTATGATGTATAATAATTTTCGATTTTAAAACCTACAAAGTCGTACGTAACCCTCGGTGGGCGAGTCCGACTCTACTTTTCCGGTTTTTTTTTCAACTTAACCTTTCCACACCGGGGATAGCCCGCGATTTATATTCTTGTGTTGATTGTGTGTGTGTATAAAACGTCTTTCTTTTTGTGAAGGGATTTCCTAGAATTTATCAATTAATAAATTGCGTGCAGTATTTCATTTAGTCATGTGATATATGAAGACCGTTAATTAGTTCGATGCAGTTTTATATATTATGCTTAAAATGTCCCGCAGGGTTACGATGAGGATTTTTTTTACTAGTGCCAAATAAGCATAATGGTCCACCTTATGTTCCTAACCTGGGGCTATAATTACCCCTGCAGTTTAGAAACCAATGCAACTTGAGGACCATCGTACTGGTAGACCTTCAACCTTTGGGACTACCCACGACAGACTTACGTCTACCAAACTGACAATTATTGCCCTATTGTCGATTTTTGGGTCTTTTTGATAGACCCGAAGGAGGGGTGTTCAGTTGTGAACCTGCGCAAAATTTCTCCAAGTTCTTCCAAGTTTATGTTCAAGATGTTCGCCGGTTTGAGCGCCCTTATTGCGTAGAATTAAAGGTGCTTTTCATATTGCAAGTGTTACCACTGTTATGCGGTTGACTGTACTATCGTAGACAAATCCGGTGGACCACTCTTAAGGTTAGAATCGCTTGCACCCGGCCGGCATCCAAACGTAGCGCTAGCCCCGCTCCTACGCACGCTTTAATCGCAAAGTGGTGCACCGTTCGTTTCCGCGATAGTACATCAAACCATTGCTACCTACATATAGATTGTTTTGGGTTCTTCTTCTTCTTATCGTATGGTTGATGAACAACCTAGTGTCTGAGTTTAAACCGCCCGTAGGCCTCTGACATGGCTTTACACACCATTGAAAAATCTCTCAGGTGTGCTGGTTTCATCACGATGTTTTCCTTCACCGTTTTAGCAACTGATAATTAATTTATAATACGCACATAACTTACGAAAAGTCAGAGATGCGCGCCTTGGGATCGAACTCGAGACCTCTGACTTGTCAGTCGACGGTCATACCACTAGGCTATCAGTGCTGTAACTGTAATTGTTTTGGGTGAGAGTCTACTATCGCCACGTAAACGGAGGCTTGTCTAGGTCATGTTTTGAGGCCAGCCTTTCCCTATGACGTTAGATGAATCTACAGTTACAAATATTATTGTCTCAAGTTTTCCCTCCCTGTTCGTAACGTTTTCCCTCCTTATTCGTAACGTTTTTGAACATTATGTCGTCAGGATTCCTATCCTCATATGTTATCCTGTTAACTACGTATTTGGTAAGGATATTGTAAGCTAATTTATTTGTCAGATTAAGGCGCCTCTTACCGCTAATCCGCTATCTCGCTCTCACAGTGAAAATATAAAATCAATGAATATAGTTATGAAAAATCGAACTACACCATATGAAGGAGAACAACATTACTAAGTTTCAGAAAATATAAATATTTAATAAGAAATTTGAAAAAAAAACAACTGATACGGATGGGACCGTGCCGGCACGGTAAGCCGAAGATCGTGGGTTCGAATCCCATCCGTATCAGTTGTTTTTGACGTGACAACGTCTTAAATTAGGTTGCGGCTGGGAGTCACTTATGAAAAAGTGTAACGCTCGGTAACGTTACGATGAGTCACGTAACGCTCGGTAACGTTACGTTGTCACGTAAAATCTTCGCCCGTAAAACCGACTTTACAGGCAACCATTTTTTTTTGACGTGACAACGTCTTAAATTAGGTTGCGGCTGGGAGTCACTTATGAAAAAGTGTAACGCTCGGTAACGTTACGATGAGTCACGTAACGCTCGGTAACGTTACGTTGTCACGTAAAATCTTCGCCCGTAAAACCGACTTTACAGGCAACCATTTTTTTTTTTCAAATTTCTTATTAAATATTTATATTTAATAAGCTAACATGTGCTAAAAAACATGTAAAAATTTCACAAAAAGTATTTCAGAAAATAATTCAGCTTGATCACAATAATTCAGCTTGAAAACATGGTTTCAATTAAAATTTTTATTTTATTCCATTTCTATACATGAAAACATGTTTCGATCGAGCTGAATTTTTTGCTGAAACTTAGTAATGTTGTTTTCCTTCATATGGTGTAGTTCGATTTTTCATAACTATATTCATTGATTTTATATCTTCAATCAACTTCAATGTGCGAGCGAGATAGCAAATTATCGGTAAGAGGCGCCTTAACCTGTAAGCTGTAAAGGGGTCTCCCTGAGTCTCGCTGTGCACGGCATCATGTGACCACTTTGCCACCGTCTTCTCTGGAGTCGCTCAGTGAGCAGTGATGGTATACCTACTATAGCTTCATTTATTTATTCGTTGTTGAGTTTAAAAAGGAAATTCCTGTATTTGCTTAGGCCACGTCTTATCGTTATGAAATAAAAAGTGGGTTTTTATTTTTGTTACCAACTTTTTTAATGTACATTGAGAAATATCGATATATTTTATTTTTGTATTCAAGATTTTTTTGTAAATCGGAAGCAGTGATAGCCAGTGATAGATAGTGGTATGACAATTGGCTAGCAAGTCAGAGCTATAAGGTTCGAACCCAAAACACGCACCTGTATCTGCGTAAAAAATAATTATCTCCTGCTCCGTGCCCAGAAAAGCACGTTAAGCCGTTGGCCCCGGCTATCATGAAGATCTTTGACAGTCGATATAGGGAGCCAGTACTCTCATAAAATCCTGACAACTGATCTAACTTTAGACACCTATCTTTTTGGGTTGCGGAGGTCAGATAGGCAGACGCTCCGCAGAAAACTGATATTCAGCTGCATCTGGTTAGATTAGAAGCGACCCCAATAAAGTTTGGGAATAATAAAGCTAGGAGGATGATGATGATTTATGATTTCTTAAAATTCATTTTTGCATGAACATAGTTTAGTTTTAATTAAAAATATGAATATAAAAATTAGGCTATCAGGTGCTGTATTCGTCAGTAACAAAACAATAACTGTTATCATCGGTTCAACCACAATACCTACGGGTTACGTGTTAAAACTGTAGTTACCATGTATATTTGTTCTATATATAACATCAATAATAAGGTTAAAATACACCCAGCTCTCTGAAAATTTTTCATCATTGTTTGCTTTTAAACATCATCTATACATATAAAAATCAATGCCACTTTTCGTTGTAATTTTATAACTCAAGAACGGCTGGACCGTTTTGGGTAATTTTGGTCTTGAATTATTTGTGGCGGTCCAGGAAAGGTTTCAAAGGTGCAAAAAAGGAATAGGGTAGAGTAGAGTAGGGGTAGATTAGGTTAGGGTAGCGGTATAGTAGGGTAGGGGTAGTGTAGGGTAGGGTAGGGGTAGTGAAGGGTATGTTAGTAACGATACGATATTATACGGTAGTACGATAGTAATTAGTAAACCTCTCGCAATAACAAATATAAGTATACGAGTATATACTCTTTTTTGTCTTTTTACATGATTATGTTTTGCTGATTATATGAAAAAAAAAATAAGATACTCACAAAAACCACTGACTCAGACAGGACTTGAACCCGCAATCTTTGGCATGCGTGCCTTAACTTGTAAACAATCTTAGCACAAATAATTTTAGGAAAATGCATTTAAAAAATACAAGTAAGTTTTACCAAAAACATTATTAAAGTTAAACTTAATTTGGTTACCACTGCTTTTTAAAATAACCTTAAAATACCTTAACCTTAATTTTTTACAACCATTTTTCGTATAAAAGTTGTGCCAAGATTGGTTGCAACTTAAGCTAAGTATAAAAAAATCGGGTGTACCTCTTCTTCTTATCGTGAGGTGGATGAACAGCCGTGTCAGAGTTTAAACCGCCCGTAGGCCTCTGATATGGCTTTCCACACCATTGAAAAATCTCTAGTGTGCTGGTTTTATCACGATGTTTTCCCTCACCGTTTTAGCATGATAATGAATTTATAATACGCACATAACTTGCAAAAAGTCAGAGGTGCTTGCTTTGGGAACGAACTCGAGACCTCTGAATTGTCAGTCGTCGGTCATATTAGTAAAAAGACACTATTTGAGTATCAGTAAAATTTGAAACCTATAAACCTCAGTAAACCTCTGAAGTGTTCGTATGCTTGTGTTTTTCATCTGCTGTGAATAAACGCACCTAACGCGCAGAGAGCTTTTTCATGTAAGATATTGTACACACGTCCGTCTAAGATGCCAATTGCCTCAACTTTTTGTGAAGGTATTTTAGACCTTATACTCCCTGTTGCTTTAAAGACCTGCCAAATTTTAAGAGGTAATAAGGTCAATGAAACTAATCAACTTTCCCCAAGAAATAGGTCGAAATCTGACAATCGAACTTGACTTTTCATACAAAGTCATACACACATATTTTCATACAAGGTCACGTGACTCACTTTTGTATGAGAACTTAAATTTTCATTTTCAGATTTCGACCTATGTCGTGATAGCCTAGTGGTGGTGACCCTTGACTGGCAAGTCAGAGGTCTCGGGTTCAAACCCAAGGCGCGCACCTCTGACTTTTCGTAGGTTATGTGCGTTTTATAAATTAATTATCACTCTCCGTTCCTCGCATAGCACGTTAAGCTGTTGGCCGCGGCTGTCAATTGTAGATCTTTGACAGTCGTTACGGGTAGTCAGAAGCCCGAAAGTCTGACAACCAGTCTTACCAAGGGGTATCGTGTAACCCAGTATCTGGGTTGTGGAGGTCTGATAGGCAGTCGCTTCATGTGAAACACTGGTATTCAGCTGCACCCGGTAAGACTGGAAGCCGAACCCAACATAGTTGGGAATAGGCTAGGCAGATGATCACCTATATTCCTTGAGGAAAGTTGTTTAGCTTCATGAACTTTATTACCTCCTAAAATTTGGCAGGTATTTAATGCAACAGGGAGTAGGTATAGCAACGTATTCATAAACAGTTATTCAGGAAATATTTAGCATTAATATTGCACCCATCTGAAATCAGGATATTATAATTATTATCGATTTAATTTAACTGTTACTAAACTTTGCCTATAACACGACGTTAAACAGCGTTAAACTATATAGTTAATATTATTATCACAATGGTTATTTATGGTAAAATTATCTGCACTTGCGTCACCATACTGCTCATGGGAGTATTAATTAGTATTGTGGTTGTTGATTATTATATCGGTAGAAGCGTATATGGGACTGGATGGATACAGAAGAGGTTAATATACTCCGATAAAATAAAATACACACTGAATTTTTAATGGTCGTAACATTACGATAGTGTGTAGAGATAGCCTAGTGGTATGACCGTTTGATTGACAAGTCAGAGGTCTTAGGTTCGAACCCAAGGGAAGCACCTCTGATTTTTCGTAAGTTATGTGCATATTATTATAAATTTATTTTATTATCATCTGCTCCGTGCCTCAGAAAGTACGTTAAGCCGCCCTGGTTGTCATAAAGATCTTTGACAGTCGTTAAAGGGAGTCAGTACCCTAATGAAATCCTAACAACTGATCTAAATTCAGAATATCGTATCCTTTTGGGTTGTGGAGGTCAGCTAGGCGACCGCTCCGTAGGAAACTGATATTCAGCTGCATCTGTTTAGATTAGAAGTCGACCCCAACAAAGTTTAGAATAAGAAGGCTAAGGCAGGTGATAATTAGTTTATAATAAGCACATAACTTACGAAAAGTCAAAAACCTTGTGTTCGAACCTGAGACCTCTGAATTGCCAGTAAACGGTCACACCACTAGGCTATCACTGCCCACAAAATTCAGAGTTTAAAGAAACAGGAAAAAGTTATAATAATTGTTTGTGTAATAATAACTAATGAAGCATAATACAATATATTAAAAGCTCGATGGAAATACCAAATACCATTTGATATAATACTATTATTTACTACAAAATGAACTTAGAAACTATAATGCTACCTACTGGATTTTTATTTTATCTACATCTAAATATACGAATAGCTAAATAAAAGCGAATCTAAATATACGGAGCAACTGCATATCTGACCCCCGCAACCATAGAAATATTGTTGCCCGCTACCCATCATCTGCCTAGCCTTTTCCCAACTATGTTGGCGTCGGCTTTCAGTCTGACCGGATGCAGCTTAATACCAGTGTTTTACATGGAGCGACTACCTATCAGACCTCCACAACTCAGATACTAGGTTACACGATACCCCTTGGTAAGACTGGTTGTCAGATTTCGGGCTTCTGACTACCCGTAACGACTGTTAAAGATCTACAATTGACAGCCAGGGCCAACAGCTTAACGTGCTATGCGAGGCACGGAGAGTGATAATTAGTTTATAAAACGCACATAACTTACGAAAAGTCAGAAGTGCGCGCCTTGGGTTCGAACCCGAGACCTCTGACTTGCCAGTCAACGGTCACCACCACTAGGCTATCACGACTCTCTTGCCCGCTGCCCGCATCCCAAAGGGATAATATTCTAAATCTAAATCAGTTGTGTATTTTATGACTGACCTAACAACTGTCAAAGAGCGTCATGACAGCCAAAACCAACGGCTTTACATTTCCAAGGAACAGAGCTGGTGATTTTTAAACGGTTTTATTTAGCTTGACCTGTTTATTATTTGGTTCAGTAATCGATATTTTACCCCCTTTCTGTTGACAGATTGATCTGATATTTGTTACACAGCTTTACTTTTCAAGACAAAATAGTTTTACGTAAAATAAATAATATATTATTTAATTTATACTACGCACATAACTTATGAAAACTCAGAGGCGCGTGCTTTAGGTTCGAACCTGAGACCTCTGACTTGCCAGTCAACTGTAATACCAGGCTATCGCTATCGTTTCTTCAAGAATATTTTTTATAACTAATTAATTCTGTTAGTAAGGGAGATAGAAAGTGTTTTCTTCTCTAGAAAGTCGGAAGGTTGGGAAGTCTGGTGGTTTTCCTTGCTTGATGACTATTCGTGACGTAAAGATATATTACACGCACGTGACTTTGCTCATGGTTTTACCTTCCTTTAAGGCTGTGTGCAGGCTCCATAGTCAAAACAGTAAGTTTAAAAACAGTAATATGGTTACACGTTACAGGTAGACAGACAAGGCACAGCTTGCGGAATAATAAGGCTAGTAGGATGATAATGACTTATTTCCTATATTTTAAGTCGTGATAGCCTAGTGGTGGTGACCGTTGACTGGCAAGTCAGAGGTCTCGGGTTCGAACCCAAGGCGCGCTGACTTTTCGTAAGGTATGTGCGTTTTATAAAATAATTATCAATCTCCGTGCCTCGGATACCACGCTAAGCTGTTGGCCCCGGCTGTCAATTGTAGATATTTGACAGTCGAAAAAGTCCAAAAGTCTGACAACCAGTCTTACCAAGGGGTATCGTGTAACCCAGTATCTGGGTTGTGGAGGTCTGATAGGCAGTCGCTCCATGTAAAACACTGATATTCAGCTGCATCCGGTAAGACTGGAAGCCGACCCCAACATAGGTGGGGAAAGGCTAAGCAGATGATGATATGTATGTTTATAAATGTTTTTGCACATGTTGGCATGGCACGGCACGCCAGGGATCGCGGTTTCAAGTCCCGCACGAGTCAGTTGTTTTTGCGAGTTTCTTATTAAATAATTTTACTTATTTCCTTACTTTTAGTTATTGATTCAGGGGTCGGCACAGATCTTTTTGTCGACTTTTCATCGAAGGTTTATCAATATTAAATGTCAACTTTGACTTAAAGTTCATTAAATTGTGTCAAATTTGACGTTGAATATTGATAAATTTTCGATAAGAATTCGATAAAAAGAGCCATGCTTGCGCTACCGATGACGTAGCTAATAGGAACAACAGGGTTTTTTTATATTCTGTATAATATGACTTATCCTACGTAAGTGGTAGATAACTTTGAGTCACCTATCACCTAGTGAGTTGTCACTGACTCACTCTTGGCCAATCAATTGTCATTGATAGTTGCTTAGTTTTAAACTGCATAGACATTTTTTTTTTAATACAAAAGGCTGATAGTATACGGTATTGTAATGCGTGCCTGGGTTTCTAACCTACGATCTTTGATTTGGCAGTTTAACCGTCATTCCACTAGACTATCACTGCTTATTAAACCGTTGCTTATAAGATAAACTTATGAGTCGTGATAGCCTAGTGGTTGTGACCGTTGACTGGCAAGTCAGAGATCTCGGGTTCGAACCCAAGGCCGCACCTCTGACTTTTCGTAAGTTATGTGCGTTTTATAAATTAATTATCACTTACTCCGTGCCTTGGAAAGCACGTAAAGCCGTTGGCCCTGCGCCTGACCTCTCTCCGATCGTGTCGGAAGGCCGTCCCATCGGACTATGAGAGTGAGGGAATAGAGAGTGCACCTGTGTTTGTGCACACACTTGTGCACTATAATATCTCCTGCGTAGTTGGCTAGTCTCTGTTGAGATTGGCCGCTGTGACCGAAATTTGGTCAGCAGGATATTTATTTATTTATAAGACAAAATGATCAAGGGACTATCTTTATTGATCAAGATCATTCACACGTAATCTACAATACTATTATAACAGTTTAGTATGCATCACGTAGTAGTTCCATTTAGGTGCGTTGTGACCCTACAGCCACGGCCGTCGCACGACACTGACCGACGACGTTCAAAACATGCGTCGGCGCATCTTAACATCAGGATGTAGGGTTGACACACCTGTTAATATCGATTTATGCTTTTTGCTAAAAAGGGGGTGGCAAGTTGTATACATGCGTATATAGGTACATAAAGACAAGTGAATTTCTGTCTACCACTCTTAAATAGGCCTGTTCAGTTACAAGTCACCAAAATCATCTTTCGTAGATTAAGTAAGGCCAGGCCAGGTATATAGGCACTGGATATACTAGCAGTAGGTCTAAATGACCCACTAATTAATGAGTCGTCCTAATTACCCACAATATACAATGTCATTATTGTGGTTTGACTACTAACTGGTTTAAAAAGTAACCTTTTAAAACGTGCGTGCGCACAGCTACGCAGTTTTTATAACCTGTGATCTGTTTTTTACCTGTCTTAAAAGTTTTTTTTATTAGCAACATTATAGGTACCCCTAGCACTAAATTAGAGTATTTCGAATCCCCGACGAAAACAGTGGGGTGTTATAAATTAAACGTGTATGTATCTGTGACATCGTAACTCACAAACGGATGAATCGATTTTGATTTAGTTTTTTTTATTTGAAAGGTGACTTAATTTAAATTGATTTCTTACCAAAATGAAAATGTGTTCTTTTTTTTGTAGGGGTTTTTATTAGTTTTTTAATTTAAGTTTTTTACGGTATGCCTTTCCTCCTACTCCGTCTGCACTAATAAATTACATTTTAAAAGTATTCGTTTCACATATTTCTCAATCCATGGAATTATCTAGAAATTCTTAATGAGTCTATTTATGAGCCAAGAGCCTCACACTGGGATTATCACCTGTATTGGTCAGACAGACATAAAATTTCACAATGAACAAAAATATTGACAAGAATAAATAATAAATAATTTAGGTACGGCATTAATGAGAAATAATTGATTAATATACTTTGTAACATTGGACCTGCTACCTATCCCTAATGAGATACATAAAATGTATAGGTATACATGATAACATTCTTAGTAATGCACGCATAGGTACTACGACTTGGAAAACAGGTATAATGATGAATGATATTTTATAATTAATGTATTTCAAATTATTATTTTTTATGCATTATGTTATACTAGGTCAGGCGACAGACCTTAATCGGGACAATGAATTCGTAACCCATTTATTTAATCTTATTATTAACTTGCAATGTATATTGTTCAAACAACTTTCCCTTGTACCTTACCAAAAGTATAATGTATATTTAAGGCGCGTACCTATGTTTAGTCGACTCACACATTGTTCTCACATAACATCTCAGAACAATGTATCCAAAAATATTGTAAGCCATTATTTAAAAGAGCAACCATGGAGTTTCTTGCCAGATTCTTCTCCATGAAGGGTAGGCTGCCCTTGGAACTGGCAACTAGAGTCACTCCTATAATAATATTAGAATTATGACTATTCATAAGTGCCTAAAATGGTCTACATGATTAAAAATATTTTGATTTTGATTTTGACTTGACTTGACTTGACTCTATAGGGTATAGAGTCCAATGACAATGCATTTTTATGAGAAGCATGACCTGAATCGACTTCCAGGATTAGCTCCATATAAAAGAACTCTTCGACGGTTAACAGCGCAGACAGAAACTTTTAGTTTAGTTTTGATATAGCAATATAAAGCTTATTATGGGTGATGGTCCCATCGCGACGAGAAATTTAAAAATAAAAGAGGTTTTTTGTTATTTTGATCCACTTGCAATGTGAAATATTTCTTTTTTTTTTTAGTTTGCGCTCCTAGTCAACAAAGACGCTACTATTTATTACTTTGTTTTAACTCAAAATGTTACCAATTTTGTATGTTTATGTAAGATTCAACATGAAAACTGTTATTTAGTATTTTACATAAATATACAAAATTGGTAACATTTTGAGATAAAACAAAGTTATAAATAGTAGCGTCTTTATTGACTAATAATTTCTAGCTTTTTAGTGATTGAAGTCGGTTTTACCGTTTTGTTAAAAAAAAAATTTTTTTTACTTTTCTTCTTTATTATACGGTTAATATAATATAATTTATTTATTATATACCAGTTAATTCATTATTTATTAAAGTTTAAATCACCCGTAGGCCTCTATCATGGCTTTACACATTTTTGATCTCTCAGGTGTACTGGTTTCTTCACGATGTTTTCCAAAATGTTTAACTGATTTGGGTTCATGAGTTTTTAAGTCATCTCTCAGACCGGCATGGTTATATGGTATATAGTCCCCTAACTAATATTATAAATGCGAAAGTAAGTTTGTTAGTTTGCTTACTTTTCACGCCTAAACTACTGACCCAATCGTCCTGAAATTTTGAATATACGTTGTCAGGTGTACAGAAACGGACATAGAGTACCTTTCATCCCGAAAAAAAGTACTGTTCCCGAGAAAAACAACAATAACATTAATAGATGGCGCCACGTGTCTTTTGGATCATGATTGAAATAAAAAATCTAAATTAACGCGAGACAAACCGAGAGCAAAAGCTAGTTTAAGTTATAAATTAGTTAGGTAGTACGATAAGACATTTAAAAGCTTTGTTGCCACTCAATACCGGACCACAATAGTATTTTATATTGTTCAAATGAACAATGGACGGTAGGGATTTTCAAAATTGCAATTATTCGAACAGAATGCAACAACCATAGAGGAAAATATAAACAATGCGTTATTTAATAGATAAGTAAATAGGTAAAAACCTAAACTTATAACTGACAAACTGACATTGAATGCAGAAACAATTGCAATTCTTTTGAAAACCACATCATAGTAACAACTGTCCTGAAAATCCCGAAAAAGTATACAAATGACTAAATATTATGAATATCTAATACATATCTGATATATTTGAGCAGAGATAGCCTAGTGGTATATGACCGTTGAACTGCCAAGTCAAAGGTCGTAGATTCGAAACCTTCAAAACTCTGACTTTTTTGATTTATGTGCGTATTAAAACTATTATCAATTGCTAAAACGGTGAAGGAAAACATCGTGAGGAAACTAGGACATCAAGATATGAATTTGAAAAATATGAAAATTAGAAATTTCCATACCTACGCTTTAATGTATCTCGTGATACTTTTTTTGTGGCCGGGGGGAGTAAAAATGCCTTCCGCATACCGCACGTCTCGTGATACTGGAATACGCGAATGAATCGTGCGCATAGCTTAGTGGCAGAGCGATTTGTCTAGTAGGTCGCGGGTTCAAATTCCGTTCGAATTTTTAAATTAAATAATTTAATATATAACACTAACTTTTGGACGCATTTAAATCAAAAAAAAATATTATGAATTCGCCAGCCCTAACAAAGAAATTAATATGTAAGTCGCGAATTTGCCAAGGGGAGCTTGGTGTTCTGCTCACTGCTCAGGGCTTGTGATGTCATGAACTTGTGCGTAAGGATAACTGGCGAGGCGCGCGCGCAGGTTATGTAAGGACGAATAAGTATAGTTCTAGAAGAATGGTCGATTGTGACGTTTGGTAGGAAAGCAATAGTTTATTTTGGTACCACTAATAATGTCCTCCTGACCGAATTTCGGTCACAGCGGCCAATCTCAACGGAAATTAGCCTACGGCGCAAGAGATATAATATTTATAGTGCACAAGTGTGTGCGCAAACACCAGTGCACTCTCTATTCCTATTCCCTCACTCTCATAGTCTGATAGGACGACAATCCGACACGCCCG
The DNA here is from genome assembly GCA_936450705.2 of Protodeltote pygarga. NCBI lineage: Eukaryota > Metazoa > Arthropoda > Insecta > Lepidoptera > Noctuidae > Protodeltote > Protodeltote pygarga. The sequence goes on from OW388258.2 coordinate 1,500,009, forward strand.
GAGAGAAATCAGGCGCAGGGCCAACAGCTCAACGTGCTTTCTGAGGCTCATAACTTCGATTAGTCAGAGGTGCGCGCCTTGGGTTCGAACCTGAGACCTCTGACTTGCCAGTCAACGGTCATACCACTTGCACTAAGCTATAACGACTCATTTCATTTTTGGTACCAACAATGGGTGTGAAACTGTCTTACAGAGTTTGCTGCAGGACCCCTCTATAATAAATAATTTTATAATATTACTAGCTGCCTGGCGTGACTTTGTACGCGTGATTATCCTACCTCTACGCCTATTCTACCGTACCCTACTCTACCCTTACCCTACCCTACCCTTTTTTTTTTTTTTTTTTTTTTTTTTTTTGTGCCAGGGTGGAAAATCCTCATGGATGTCCCCCGCCCTGGGGAAGGGCGGAGGGGTCTGTCAGACTCTTACTGACTAAAAACCACCCCGGTGTTCCCTCTCGCACGTGGGCCAGGGTCGCGGGAGCAAGTGCGCCTTCCGCAGCCCCGGCCGTGAGTGGCCCGCCACCGCGGGCCCCGTCCCGGGGGAGTGAGGTGTCCTCCCCCTTCGACGTCTACGAGGGGCGCGCGTGGAACACTACGCGCCGCCGCCTCGGGTCCATGTTGATAGGGGGCGACGGACGTCCCCGAGTCCGCCGCCCCTGGACCCATTTAGGGGGGCCGGAAGAGGGCGTTGTCCGCCCTCCGCCGCCGCCCGGTGCGCCTGCGGCGGGCTGGGAGAGTGCTGGTGCTCTCTCTCACCCTTTCCGCAGTCTCCTTCTGCGACACGACTGTTTCGCAGAAGGAGATCACCGCGTCCCAGGACTCTGCGCTGTCGACCATCGCGCGAACAACGGCCGGCAGCGACAGGTCTCCTCCTACGGCTGATACGAGGTCACGGCGCGGCTCCTCCCAAGCGGCACACTCTGCCAGCGTATGCCGCGCCGTTTCCTCCAGACAGTGGACGCAGTGATGACACCGAGCGTCCGGCTCCCTGCCGATGCGCCACAGATACTTTCCGAAGCAACCATGCCCGGTCAGCACCTGCGTCGCACGGTACGTCAGGGAGCCGTGCCTCCTCCCGAGCCAGTGGTCGAGCACTGGCCGGACCGCCTCGATAGTGCGCAAAAGCCTTCCCCGCCATTCCGCCACCAGGACCTCGCGGAGCCGCGACCGGCGCTGCGCGATTTGTCGCTGCACCAGCCGCTCGCCCCGCGATTGCGCCTCCTCGCGCCACTTGTGCAGTGTCGCGAGGGTCTTCGCCTCCAGGTCCCAGGGCGGGGATCCGGCCAGCACGCAAGCCGCCTCGTAGGAGACCGTGCGATATCCCCTGATGACTCTGACGGCCATCGCTCTCTGCGGTCTTCGCAAGATTGCGATGCTGTCGGCCGTCAGGTCAGCAGCCCACACCGGTGCCCCGTAAAGGGCCATCGATCGCACGATCCCCACGTACAACCGCCTACAGGCGGTGCTCGGGCCCCCCAGATTGGGAAGCAGCGTTGACAGCGCGCCCATCGCGCCCATCAACTTGGGCGCCAACCGCTGGAAGTGGGGGCCGAAATCCCACCGGCTGTCGAGTACCAATCCTAGGTACTTCATGGTAGACTCGACAGCGATTCGAGCCCCTCCGATCACAATGTGTGATCCCTGCGGTGGCGCCTGCCGGGGGCCATGGAAAGCAATGGCCTCCGACTTGTTGAGGGCGACCAACCCTACCCTACCCTACCCTAACCCTACAAGGCTACAAGGTGCTACAAGGACCATTTGGCATGTAGCTGAAATCAAAACTAACGCCCTTCATCTTGTAAAGCGACACTTTGGACAGACAACTGGATTAATGTACCCATGTTGCTGATATTTCGTGCTTATAATTCAATACAAATATCTCAAAGTGTGCCTTAATCTTTTAACTATCACAAGGACGACGGCGACGCAAATAATTGTTTTTTTTTTTGCCTCATTTCTCGATGTTTAACGGATTAAAATACCTTTATAATCTATATTAATACGTGAAGCGAAAACTGTGGATCCCTTTTTAAGAATATTGCGCGCACGGAGTATGTGAAACTTGGCATAGTAAAAGTTTCTGAGGAGAAAAAGTGCAAAATAAGTAGGTACTAAAATTTATTTTTTAAAAAATACGGTCGAATTTCGACTAATATTATGACACAGCACTTCTATGCATTATAAGTAATATCTCTAAATATTTCTCAGCAGCGCCCTCAACCTCATAACAATATCATGTAGGTAGATCAGATATCCATGATTAACAATCTGATGTAACATTGTATTTTTTTTTAAATAAACTTAATCTACATCGTCCTACCTGAGTCATTAAAATTAAATTGAAATTGTACTACCTTGCTATAATTAATGCAATTAGCTTGCACATGCCACGACTCGTGCTACGGGTGATACTTATTTTATTATTGATAGGTACCAAGCACAATTATTATAGACAAGCAATTAATAATAAATACCTCTTATTTATACCTATTCAAATTTAATCACTTCCGGTGGTATTTAATTACTTTATTAATTATATAAATAAAATTATTAATAACGCCATCTAGCGACGAATAACAGTATTATGACAAGGTTAAAGTAGTGCACAAACCAGTCTTTATTGTAGTTCAGCTACTCGACAATAGATGGCAATGTTTAATTAGTTCGGTTGTCTGCAGACAGATGGCGCGTTTGTCAATTTAAAATATACACACTTAATTTAAGATTTTTTAACAGAAATATAAAAAAAACTGGTAAATCAGAGATATTAATGCTTAAATGAGTTATATAATTTATCCTTATATTATTATTATATTATTAATATAGTTATGATAAAAGGTAATCTTGTTGCAATACATAGAATACCGAGCATGGTTTAATAATAGGTAGGTACTACTAATTATGATAGGTACCGCACCGATTAAAGTTTCATCATGACGTTATGCTATAATTTCTGTGTTCTATGTTAGTTATAAGAAAACGTGGTGATGGGGAGGAATTCTTTGACGCCTTCGCATAACTTTTGTATAATTCTTAATTGTAAATATAAGTTATATTATTATTTAGTTTATTGATATTTGTACATATAAGTAATTGTATACTTAATGTAAATAAAATATAAAAATTTAAGGCAAGTGTTAGAAAACAACTGCAAATTGTAAATTATTTTTTCTGAATAAATATTTATTATTATTATTATTCCAACATAGGTATTTCACTTGAGAATTAACACATATAGCACTGATAGCCTAGTATATAGCACTGATAGCCTAGTGGTGTGACCGTCGACTGACAAGTCAGAGGTCTCGAGTCCGATCCCAAGGCGCGCACCTCTGACTTTATGTAAGTTATGTGCGTATTATAAATTAATTATCAGTTGCTAAAACGGTGACGGAAAACATCGTGATGAAACCAGCACACCTGAGATATTTTTCAATGGTGTGTAAAGCCATGTCAGAGGCCTACGGGCGGTTTAAACTCTGACACCAGGTTGTTCATCAACCATACGATAAGAAGAAGACTTGAGAATTGAACTGAAAATTTTGTGGTAATCAACAGCCAAGTAACGACCATTAGACAAAGACATTGCAGATAAAAAAAACTGAAATTATCTGATTTCATATTAAGTATAAGTTTAGCTTTTATATTATTATTATTTTTTTGAAAAAGTGCTTTAGAATATTTAAGATCCTTGATACTTATTCTCATAAACTAGACTTTTAGCTGTAAATGATCATACGTACGCCTATAAACCTAAACCACTGTCTAAATATCTTATTTAGACTGTGAATATCATAGACCTCATTCAATATTTAGGGGAAGAAACAAATAATTGCGAGCAGTATTCAAACCTGCAATGCAGAGCCACGAGGTGCAGGGTTGAATCCTGCTAGCAGTCGATTTTTTCCTAAACCAACCAAAAATAAACATTTCAATATACAAGTTCTTTAATTAAAACTTTATTTCCGTATTATTATCTACCATTTACTTCTAGTATATTAAGTAGATGTAGTATTTTACGACAAATAACAATTTGTAGGTACCAAACAGAATACTGTTTGGGGATACGAGGTACTATTCATTATGGAGTAATGGCTCCACAATGTGCCGCGCCGCGGGAGCTTATGCGTCATGCCTACTCTGTCCGCTGTCGATTGGCTTGGAGCCGAGACTTGACTCGATGAAGAATTTTGGTTCCACGTTCTGCTATGTAAGAGTAAATTGGATTTTGTTCTATAGAACTCCTATCCCAAGTGCTCCCATGCTACGGAAGAATTATCGCTAGTAGGTACTGTCCCTGGCGATTCGTGTCGCCTCATGTGTTTGGTGTCTTATTTTAGGGGGTGTTGTACAATGTCCTAAGACACTGTAACTGTCGCACTGCAGTGGGAGAGTTACAGGCTGGTTTTTTTACAATTTAAAAATGTTTTATACACATCTTAACGAAATTTTTATTCCACAGAGAATCCTGAACCAAATGCAAACCAATCATAGTGCGCGATTTGCACACAAACTTCGAATATCTACACGAAAACGATATTATCTTGGCTGAAGCTTGCACAACTTTTCAGCAAAATATTGTGAAATGCATATACATTTTCGATTTGTGAAAAATAAATAGCCTTCATGACATTTACAATAACTAGACCAAACAATAGGCAATATTCATTGTACTAGTACTACAATAGACCTGTTTAAGGATCTATGGTACCTAGAACTAGATTCGCGTATCTAATTTAAATGTAGACTAAACTAATGTCCTCTTGACCGAATTTTTCAGCGACCAAACTCAATTGGCTAACTTTTACAACAGCATACATATTTTACCTCATAGGATAATAACATTACAGGTTATAAATAGTTCTAATGTACCTACCTATACACAGATTACAGGTGTACATAGCTAACTACGCAGGAGTTATTATAGTGCACAAGTGTGTGCGCAAAAACAGGTGCACTCTCTATTCTCTCACTCTCATAGTCCGATAGGACGGCAATCCAACACGACCGGAGAGAGATCTGGCGCAGGGCCAACGGCTTTACGTGCTTTCCAAGGCACGGAGTAAGTGATAAATAATTTATAAATACGCACATAACTTACGAAAAGTCAGAGGTGGTTCGAAACTGAGACTTCTGACTTGCCACTAGGCTATAACGATTCATATTAATAAACATCAGGCAAAACGAATATTACTTAGAAATTATTGATTGATTTAATATTAAGGTCGTCTAATTGCACGTTTCTCTTTATTCCCGTGATATTATTGCATGTAATCTAAAGGAGAGCACTGCAAAAACATGATCTAGATAGAATTTCTTCTATCTGCAATGTTAATCGCTGGATTTTCCGAATTCGAAAGACTTATTGTACCTAATTATTCTACAATTGACGCTGTTACAATTAACACAATTAAAACCTAATTCTGCAACAAGTAATCTTCCTGAAGAAAAAAATACATAACGAGCTAACAATGATTGAAAGCACCCAAACGTCATCCGCCATATTGGGGCGGCCATCTTGGCGTCACGCCGCTCTGCAGCATTTCACGGATAATTTGGCGGGAAACGCGGAAACACAGCTGTGGCCTCGTGCCTTCCGCGCTCCACACAAAAACTTCACACAGCCACCATGCCATCCTAGGAATCATGGATAATTGACAATGGATAGGTAATTGGGCACCTCTCCTACTAAATATAACTGCACCCAGGGCGCGTCATGGTGGCTAAGTTTGAGATTGACAGTTGATAGGGTCACGAGTTCAAATCCCGATCATAACAAATTTTGCTGTCTACAAAATGTCGAACTATAATGTTTGCGTAGTATGCATAAATCCTTCATAAAAATGTTTATGTATTAAATTATAAGCAATAAGTTGCATCATCAGTATAGCTGCCTCGTTGGTCTAGTGGTAGCAAGCGCGACTGCTGAGCACGAGGTCCTGGATTCGATCCCCGGGTCAGGCAAAGTGTTATTGGTTTTTGTGAATTTTTACATGTTATAGCACATGAAAGCTTATTAAATATAATTATTTAATAAGAAAATTTGAAAAAACAATTCCAATATCGACACGGTATGTCGAAGATCGTGGGTTCGGATCCCATCCGTATCAATTGTTTTTTCAAATTTTCTTATTAAATAATTATAAAGTGTTATTGGGTTTTTCCATTAGGAAATTCTCAGTAGCAGCAGGAAGTCTTAAATTGTGCCCGGTTAATGGCAATAGGCTCGCCCCCTATTACATGGGACTTATAACATAGCCGGCAAAACGTGGGTGTACTGCACACCTCTGCCTACCCCCTCTGGGGAATACAGGCGTGAGTCTATATATATATATCTGTATAGCATTGTTCTTTAAATGCAAAGTTAGCCCATGCGCACATGCTAGCCCTATAGTACAGTCGACTGCAAATCAGTGGTAACAATGTGACATTGTCAGCTCCCTTATTGCGTAGAAATAAAGGTGCTTTTCGTAGTGCAAGTGTTACCACTGTCATGCGGTTGACTGTACCTACTCCGTACAAGGGTGGATGTAACTACCATCTGAAATGGTTGAATGGCGCGGGCGGGGATACAAATAGCTTAGTGGCAAAGCGACTGTGGGTTTTACCCAGTATGTCGCAGGCAACAGGTTCAAATCCCGTTCGTAACGATATTTTCTTTCTATAAAATTTCGAACTGTTATAGCATACTATGCATAAATAGGTACTTTAAAAAAATATTTGTGTATTTAGAAGGATTATTCTGGAATTATCACTTTCTGCAACGGTAAATCACGACGGACTATCAGGATAAGGTATTTTTAATACGAGATGCTTTGTTGGGGAACAAATTAACTATTACTATTATATAATTTACTATTATAGCAATCAGGATTACGCTGTTTCGTTTCGTTTAACTAAAGGGTCTATTTAGAATAATTACTTTCGTGTATCGTCCTCATACTTTATATTATATATTCAATATTAATACGACTTTACTCGCATTAATTTCAGGGAATGCCCAAATATTTGGAACTCAAACGGAGTCCATTTTCAAGAAACGCTTTTGAATTTGGACTCCGTTTGAGTTCGAAACTAGTCGGGCATTCCCTGAAATAAATGCGTAAGTAAAGCTGTATTAATATTTAATTATACTAAAGGGTCTAGATGGCTCATAGAAATCATCATCTGCCTAGCCTTTTCCCAACTATGTTGGGGTCGGCTTCCAGTCTTACCGGATGCAGCTGAATACCAGTGTTTTACATGGAGCGACTGCCTATCAGACCCCCCACAACCCAGATACTGGGATACACGATACCCCTTGGTAAGACTGGTTGTCAGATTTCGGGCTTCTGACTACCCGTAACGACTGTCAAAGATCTACAATTGACAGCCGGGGCCAACAGCTTAACGTGCTATCCGAGGCATGGAGAGTGATAATTAATTTATAAAACGCACATAACTTACGAAAAGTCAGAGGTGCGCGCCTTGAGTTCGAACCCGAGACCACTGACTTGCCGGTCAACGGTCACCACCACTAGGCTATCACGACTCTTGATGGCTCATAGAAATGACAACTGCAAATGGATATCATTTGCAGTTGTCATTTCTATAAGCCATAACAAAAACGATCAAAGTTAGTTTGCTATACATTTTTCTCACCAACCAAAAAACAGACTAATTAAGGACCATATGACTATACGGAAATCCGTAACCAGAAAGAAACTACGAACTAGAAAATAAAGAAGAAACCTATTTCCTAGGCACCAACCGGAAGGTTAGACATCCTTGAAGGCTGTTCCTATGCACTTAGTCGTTACTTTTAACACCAGAAGTGCGGTAAACGTTGCACTGGGTTACACAAAACTTTGCTAATATAATTTAATTTATTTTCGGTCAAGGTCTTTATTGAAAACGGGGGTAACGACAAGTGATACGGTCGTTTTGTTAGACTTCTTCCGCGAGTTAATAAAGGATCCGTGTCGAGAATTTTAAATTATTTTGCTGCAAAATAAACTGCCGTCACTAATTCATTTAATGATGATGTAATTTAAAATTTAATTCATTTTATAATGTAATTTCAATGTAATGAACTTGAATAGTATTGATATTATGAGGTGTGAGCAGTGCTGGAAAATAAAATAATTTATTTTATTACACAGAGAGCAACCTCACAATTCACGCCATGTCTAACACTACGTCTTCTGCACCAGGCTCCCAATCCAGCTGCTTAATATTATTATTAAATCATAAAGGTTTGTTATGATAGGAACAAGTAGGAACATTTCCTCATGATGACATTGCAACCCATTGAAATGATCACTGTGAACATCCATCGCAGATCACCGTATTTACTTATGAAGCTACGCTAGTTTGCAAAGACCCTTAGGGATCTTTCTTTCTTTCTTCATCCACAATACCTTAGGGTTTTACTTTGATTCTACATTGACCTTGCTTTATCTTTACTACTTCGATCAAACCCAGGACTTCGTGCTCAGCAGTCGCGCTTGCTACCATTAATATTTTTTTGAATAATAACTTGCGTGACCAGCTTTACTCTCGTTCATTCGAGGTTGCTAGTTTCGAACTCAAACTAAAGTAAGTTTTGCAACGCAGTGACTACACACGCTTTTGAAAATGGACTCCATGTGAGTTCGAAACTAATTGGTCAATCCCAAAATGAACCCGTGAGTAAAGCCGTAATAAATTAATACGTGAATCGAAAACTGTGGATCTATTTTTAAGAACATTGCGCGCACCGAGGAGTGCAGAAAGCCAAAAAAAATAAAAATAAAACGGTCGAATTTTCACCACTGGCAGGATCACTAGTAATATATACAGACTTAACTACATCAAAAGTGTAAGCGGATTCCTAAACTCTCATTTCCCAGCTTTAAAATTTAACTACTCGAAAATTCTACAAGACTTGGGTCAAACTCCTTTAATTAAAATTGAAGCCAGCGCTGTTTCATTACATAACAGTCAGTACGACGACCTTGTCCTAAAGCAGGCAAGGGCGACGTAAGCGGTCGCGGAAACTGTCAGCCAAGTCTACAGTCTCTACAAATCTACAATAATGCAACAAAAACACAATAAATCTAAAAGAAATGACAATACACTTAAAATTTTACCCTTCCTACTGTTCAACCCTTGTCATGAAGTCCATACGAAGCGTGGACTAAATGGTCAAAATTCATAGTAAGAAGATTATCACAAAAAGATTGAAGAAAGAGATTGAAAGGAACACGACAAAGTTATGTAACGGCGGAAAGTAAAGATTGAGATGTATAAGGAGGTCAAGGAATTGGCTCTTGATAGGGAGAGCTGGAAGAAGGTGCATCGACAAGAATGTAGCTCTTAAATTATTAATGATGATGATGAAGAAAGAGATTAGTAATTTCAACTGAAGCGGGTAGGACTCGGTAGCTTCATTGATAAAGCGATGCACGGCAAGCCAGGGGTCGCAGTTTCAAGTTCCGCCCATGTTGTTATTGCGAGTTTCCAATAAATAATTTCATTGAATAATCAAAACGTGTGCTTAAACATGTAAAAAAACATACATAAAAAATAATCTACTGAATAGGCTACTCATTCCAGTCGTTCGAAATCGCTGTAAGATATTTGCGCATCACAAAAAATTGCTTAGGTATTTCAGATTGTCTAGTAAACGTTTAACGTGAAAGCAACTAAACACAAGCTAGCCACGTAAAATTTGCGGTGATTGATCGATACCAATCCGGGGCTGGTGATTCGATAATCACCAGCCCCGGATCTTCATTTTTATCGAGGCGGGGTAAAAATTAAAAAATGCCGCCCCTTTCCCGCGAATATTTTTATATTCATTATCATCGTCATTTCAGCCATAAGACAACTAATGGAAATAGGCCTCCCGCAAACAACACCACAACGGCTGATCTAGCGCTGTATAATCCGAGTAGTGTATTCGTTAACCAAGCATGAATTTGCTACCCTCTGAATATGCCGCCCGGGGCACGGGTTCCGGCTTGTCCCCCCTAGATCCGGGGCTGCGAATCACTCCGCTGTGTCAGAAATCTTCTAGTCTTTAATTTAAAAACATTAATTCTATAAACTTGCCATATTTAGTAACCGTCTGGTTATGACAACATTTTCTGAGCACAAAAGACTCGATCAAGCCCATATCCATTACAAAGATGGTGCAACAACTTTTTTTTTATTTTCATTATTATTTCTGCACGGTCCATTAGACAACTGACTGTAGGTACTGCTGCAAATAAGCGCATTGTTTTAATAACATCTAGTGTTTTACGACACAATCTGATCATGTCTATCGTATACCATAGATATTATTATGCCGTGTGGTTTCCGGCCTAAGAAAAGAACCACCCCTACTCATCCCGCGGGTATCGTAAGAAGCGACAAAGGGAAAAATCTGGAAGATAGGCAGCAGCATCCTACTGTTTTGCAACCATCTGCTACTGCGATCACCAACCCGCCTGCCCAGCGCAGCGTAGCGATTAAGGGCAAACACCTTCTAATGAGCGCACAAAATATGTGATGCGTATGAGAATAGGCCGGCTGGCTGTGTAGGTATTTCAACCAAGAGCGGGCTTACAGGCAGGCAGGCACTGGACGGGGCTGCGAGGTGCGTTTGCGGTTCCCGGACCCGTCCGATACAGTGCGAGGAACACGCAGGGGGGAGACGTTTTTAGTGGGTGCGAGCCCCACATAGCCGTACGTCTTCAGACGTGCGGTATGCGGAAGGCATATTCCAAGACACAATAGAAAAACCAAATACATTATTACCTCCTGGCCGTGAATTTTACAGCCATCAAATGTTAAACAGAAGAAACAGCTTAGATATATAATTTCGCATAACCTTGACCTTATCTAGAGCTCGCATCTGTCTCTATTGGATGCGCGATCATCGACCATGCGCGATTAATTTACACTCTAACGCATGTTGCAGAAATTCCACTTTGATGACATTGCGGAACGATAGGGTTCACAGATAGGGTCGCACCGGGACGTGTCCTGAGATGGCTGAAGAGGGAGACGTCCTGCCGACTGGGACATTTGGTAACACAGCAGGGGACACCCGTGATCATTCGTACAAACAAACCGATTTCATTAACTACCTACTGCTTCTACAGAAGCTCGTGCCTGTCTGCACGCGTTTTCTGTGTGTATTGTACAGCACGACATCCAAGCTAAGCCAGTTGAGAGTTACAAAAGACAATACTGTACATCAACTGCTAGGCCGATCGCTATTCCGTAGATGGTCTTATTAAGAGGATCCGTCCCTACATGCGCTGATGGTAATCACCGGGGTGGTTCTAGCAAGGCCGGGGGGAGTAAAAAAAGGCCTTCCGCATACTGCACGTCCGAGGACGTACGGTTATGTGGGGCTCGCACCCACTAAAAACGTCTCCCCCTGCGTGTTCCTCGCACTGTATCGGATGGGTCCGGGTACCGCAAACGCGCCTCGCAGCCCCGTCCAGTGCCTGCCTGTAGGCCCGCTCCCCATTAAAAAGGCCTATCACTAGCGCGTCGATTATGTAACAACCACGCGTGGACGACAAATTGGCGAGAGAGGATGAATCGCTTCTTTACGTAGTAACAGCTAATCTTTACCATCGACATTGACGTCTCGTTCCTTGCTTCATTGATTATTACTGAGTGAGACTTCTTTGTATTCTGATGCGTCACCTGCAGTGCTAGGTTGCAGTTAACAAAACAGCAGCAGTGTTGTCGTCGACGTCAGTCGCGCGACCACGAGCGCCCTGCATGCTTGCACTTGCAACTGGTCGCGGTTGTCGAGACGTATTCGGTGTAACTGTGATCTAGTTGTTTAGTGTTCATTTTGTTGTACAAAGTTGTTTGGAATTGGTGAGTGAATGCCTTTATGTGCTTAAAGTTTGTGGAATAAGTCGGTTTAGTGTATAGGGTTATTTGTAAAACACCAGAATCCTTTAAAGGAGTCATTAAACTCAGCATTATGAACAACTTTTACTATGGGACGAACGTAAAAAATCGTAGTACGTAAGAATCGTAAAAAAAATCAGCTGTTCCATACATGACTCAACAAAATGTATGGAACAGTTGATTTTTTTTTGCGATTTCAGGGTAGTAAAAGTTGTCCCATAATGATGAGTTTAATGACCTCTTTTAAGGATGCTGGCGTTTTACAAATAACCCTGTATAGTTGATGGGCTCAAATTTGAAAACAACAAGCGATTCAATAGTGTGGTAATAATGTGTCGATAGAGTATAATTATGACGTCATAATTTAGTATTCCCCTAAAAATTTGGACAAAGCAATTCCACCGAAACTCTATTAAGATTTTATTGAAGCTTTTGTGAATAAACAGATTTGGGTAAGAACCTGAAACCTCTGACTTGCCAGCTGACCGTTATACCACTAGGCTATCACGGCTCACACGACAACGTCACATATACTGGACATAATATTAGTTAATTATAATCTGTAGTCTACATAACTCACTTATATACTTACTAATTATAACCTATTATAACATAGACTCACGCCTGTATTCCTCAGAGGGGGTAGATAGAGGTGTATGCAGTACACCCACGTTTTATCAGCTATGTTATAAGTCCCATGTAAAAGGGGGCGCGGCGATCTCAGTAGCAAATGATTGCTGTTACACAGAAGGGTGCTATGCTGCTGCCCAACTTCCGGATCTTTTCCTTTCTCGCTTCTTACGACACCCGCGGGACGAGTAGGCGTGGTTCTATTCTTGGGCCGGAAACCACTCGGTAATAACAATAATAATGCAGTTTTATTATTTAACTACTTTATTAAGAGTAAACATTTCTTATACGTCATAGTACTCTCCTTCGGTGACTTCGGTTTCATCATCATTCTTTATCTCCATCTCTATCTATAACGTCAATGATTTGAGTATAATTTCTACTTTCATTAATTGAATATTGTGTATTGTGACGTCCTAAGACCATATCGCGGGCTTCAAGCCAGTGAGACGTATAAGCAATACCCCTTTTGGCATGAAAATAATATGTGACTTTAGTTATACGTCCAAAAGTATTTTATGAATATCTTCTAAAGTAAATTACCTACATTTAAGAAAAAAGAGGTGGTGTATCGGTAAACCTAGAAATTACTCTGGCTTAACGCCCGCGAATATTATCATCTTTTGCGTCATTCATTTTTCTCTGACCTACCTATAGAGAATTGTTCTTATTGTTTTGATGGTGTCTATTTCTATTCTTTTATAAAAATTGAACTATTAGATACCCTATGATACTCTTGTATGTACACTAGAATACTCAGCAAGCGTGGCACTCGGTTAAGGCAATATATTTGTTGACACATCATAATTATTATATCTAGGCTGTCACCGTTGTTGATCAATGAGAGCCTAGATATATTAAGTTCACTGGTCTAACTTAAGACAGAATTAAATTCTATTAATTTACTTTAAAAAAAATGTTTAACCCTAAAAAATAATTAAGGCGCGTTCCATAGAGTTTTGAAAGCGCATCTTCACTCTCTCTAAAGTTAAGCAAGTTACTGCGAGCATGAGAAAATAGATGACACCTCTGGCTTTTTGTAAGTTATGTGCGTATTATAAATTAATTATCACTCTCCGTGTCTCAGAAAACACGAGCTGTTGGCCCTGTGCCTAATCTCTCTCCGGTCGTGTCGGATTGCCGTCCCATCGGACTATGAGAGTGAGGGAATAGAGGGTGCACCTTTATGGGGCATACAATATAATGTCTCCCGCGTAGTTGGCTAATCTCCGTTGCGATTGGTCGCTGTGACCGAAATTCGGACACAAGAGACAATAGTATTATTTTATTCTTGACACAATCAATTAATTAATGGCTTTAACCATTGCAAAATATGTATAATCTTCAAATAACTTTTCTGCAGCTCCCCCCAAGCTGGCCGCTCCTCTTGCCTCGCTTTTACTTTCACCCTGAAGAATAGGCTGTTGATAACTGCACAAAATATGACAAAATTGCACGTTCAACACGCAAGCACGTTGATTGATGATAGCACAAATATAAACATAGAAGTATTGTGTGTATAGCACGTAGGATGCGCGATGATAAGTATTGCGCAAGCTTGGGAGAGAGGCTGATTAGGACAACAGTCCTATGTGCTAATAGTTTGTTAGGCTATTTAAAGAGATGAACAAAGATTTTTAGGGTTTAAACATTATTACCCGTCTTAGCAAGTGATTATTAATTTCTAAAATGCACATAAATCCGAAGGTCAGTGCGTGCCTGGGTACCTTTGACTTGGCAGTCCAACTGTCATACTACTAGGTCAGGTCAGGTAGGTCATATCAATACGATATATGGTGCAGGGATAACAATTCAAGAGTTGCAGGGAAATAATGAACTCGTTGTCGCAGGCAGACTGCCTGCGACAACGAGTGCTGCAAAGTACTCGAAACGTCAGGATTGTATTATCAAAATAAAAACGCGAATTATATCCGTTGAAAAGTTGTTTCATTATGTTGAGTGTTCGCGAAAGTTTGAGACTATATTAGTTGCAGGGAAGTTTGTTGCGCTTGCGCCACTTCTTTTTTACGTGTAAGAGTGTGTGACTGCCTATCTGACCACCACAACCCAAAAGTATACGATATTCTAAAGTTAGATTAGTTGTCAGGATTTTATTAGGGTACAGACTCCTTTTAATCACAGTCAAAGATCTTCATGACAGCCGGGGCCATCGGCTTAACGTGCTTTCCGAGGCACGGAGCAAGTGATAACTAGTTTATAAGCAAAAGATCTAAACTATTCTAAACCAAGTGAAATAATTATTAAGTTCGTTAATTAAATTCAACTTTAAAACAGTAGTGGACCATGTTTTTTTAAATTACATACCAACGCTGTGGAATGTCGAAATCCCAAGTGCAGTGAGTATTTGACCTGTTGCCAAGTTGAACCGGCACAGATAAATAAATGAATGCGTTCATGTTTTTCTAGGTTTTATTACAATTCAATCTGGCTGTGTACGGTAGTGCCATGGTCTTTCCGGAGTTTACATAATCCCGATGTTATGTTGAGAGTTATGGTTTTTATAGAAGTTATTTTATTTCATTTTCGTTTTCAGCTTATAAAAGGGGCAAAAAATCTTCCAAAAGTATTCTCTTTAAGTTTTATGAGGTTCTAGTATAACGCATACTGCGATAAAAGCGATTCTAGGCAGTAACATTAATAACGGCCTCCTGTTGAAAGTCAGACATTTAAAACATGCTGAGGTTCATAGAGACAAAAGGCAAAATGTTTAATGTTACAGAACAAATCAAAAGTCGTGTTAAATCGTTACAACGGCAAAAATTTAATATAAAGGGTAGAATTTTGTAATGCCACCTGAAGGGAAAGTACTCTTACTCTTGAGTAATGGTTGTAATGTACACTATGTACATTACAACAATTACTCAAAGAAAACGTTTCTTTATTTTTGAATACAAAGAAAACTGCATTCAAAGATTTTGACATATACATACAAACTTTACCTCTTTATAATCTTAGTATAGATTAAATGTACACGCTGTGTCAACAGATATAGTCGGCCCATTCTGACGAGCATAATTTTCGAAAAATTGTGATCATTAATTCTACCTATAATTATCTATTCCGCCAATAGATCCATAATTATGTCCATATGTCGCAATTACCTTCACGTTATTTTGACAACGACCTAAAATTATTTCATTTCGAATAACGGATACGAGTACAATTTGACAGTCAACTTTTGGCCTTGTCGGACAACACAGACGAACTGACATAACGTTAAGGGGGCGTCCATAAATTACGTGAGATGTTTAAGGGGGGGAGGGGGTCAACTTAAATCTCATTCTAATCTTAGGTACGTTGGAGAGTCTCGGCAAATATCAAAACAAAAAAAAATTATACTATTTTGGTTTATTTAATCAAGATTGTACATGCTTAAGATTTAATCTTAAGCGTAATCGTAATACGATTAAAATCATTCACTAATTCGTTCGAAAGAAAATAATGTCGTTCATACCATTCGAAATTCGAAACCATTTCATTCATAAGAAACCCACATTTTGAAAAATCTCACGTGAGATTGGGAATTGGGGGAGGGGGTTGAATAAAATCTAACGACATCTCACCAGGGGGGGAGGGGGGAACAGAAAATTAAAAAGAACACTTCGCGTAATTTATGGACGCCCCCTAAAGGCCGGTGTCACTACAAACACTAGTGATATCAATGTCGACAACAGAGATATACAGGGTGATATTTAAAATCTGCACATCCTTTCTTCTTTCTTATCGTGTGGTTGATAAACAACCTGGTGTCAGAGTTTAAATCGCCTGTAGGCCTCTAACATGGCTTTACACAACACTGAAAAATATCTCAGGTGTGTTGGTTTCATCACGATGTTTTCCCTCACCGTTTTGGCAACTGATAATTTATTTATAATTCGCACCTAACTTACGAAAAGTCAAAAGTGCGCGCCTTGGGTTCGAACCTGAGACCTCTGACTTGTCAGTCGACGCGCGACGGTCATACCACTAAGACTAAGCTATCAGTGCTATAGTTTCCGTACTGTATGTTTATTAAACTGTGTCTCTATTGACATTTATGGCCTGATGACTCGGTTGATAACGCGCAGACTATAGTCACAAGTTTATCTATAGAAATTCTCTAATTCTTATTCTTCTTATCGTGTGGTTGATGAACAACCTGGTATCAGAGTTTAAACCGCCCGTAGGCCTCTGACATGGGTTTACACACCATTGAAGAATCTCTCAGGTATACTGGTTTCATCACGATGTTTGCTTCACCGGTGTAACAAGTGATAATATTAATTTCTAATTCGCATATAAATCCGAAAAACAGAGGTGCGCGCTTGGGATCGAACTCGAGACCTCTGACTTGTCAGTCGACGGTCATACCTCTAAGCTATAAGTGCTATAGTTTCCGTACTGTATGTTTATTAAACTGTGTCTCTATTGACATTTATGGCCTGATGACTCAGTTGATAACGCGCAGACTATAGTCACAAGTTTATCTATAGAAATACTCTAATTCTTATTCTTCTTATCGTGTGGTTGATGAACAACCTGGTATCAGAGTTTAAACCGTCCGTAGGCCTCTGACATGGCTTTACACACCATTGAAGAATCTCTCAGATATACTGGTTTCATCACGATGTTTCCTTCACCGGTGTAACAAGTGATAATCATCATCATCTTTATTTCAGCCAGAAGACGCCCACTGCTGGGCATAGGCCTCCCCCAAGGATTTCCATTCATGATGATAATATTAATTTCTAATTCGTATATAAATCGGACCTCTGAATTGCCAGTCAACAGTCACACCATTATAAAGTTTATCGATAGAAATTCTCCAATATCTTAGGGTCACTACAAACTTGTGTCCCAGACTGCAAATGTGAAAGGTACACCTTTCCGATACACGTGCGACACTGACCGACGGTGACACGGTACTGTCGTCCTTTAACGAGAGCTTGTCTGTCTGCCACCTTGAACTCAACATTTAGGTTACAAGTTATTTAATTTTAATATTCATTGTGTTTGTCTAGGTTAGTGTAGACTGGCTCATGGTCTATTTGCATGATTCCTTTTGCTGTCAAGCAACAAGAAATAAATCTTGAAAGTGCCTTTGTATAGACTCACACCTGTATTCCCTGAAGGGGTGTGCAGTACACCCATGTTTCGCCGGCTATATTATAAGTGCGTGCCTATTGCTATGACATATTTCAGACTCTGTGCTGCTATTGAAAATTTTCTAATGGAAAAACCTAATAACTCTGCCCATGGGATTGAACCCAGGACTTCGTGCTCAGCAGTTGCGATGATTTTTTTATTACAAAAATGAAGGCTTGTAAATAATTGCGTCAATCTACAATGAAATGAAATGAGATAATAAACATTAATTCTAGGAAGCTATTTACGCATTTCCATAATTATGTTAACCTGTCCGTTGCGTACAATTCGGTCACAATTACCGACAAAATTGGTCTATTTTCGCGACGATTATTACCGTAAATTTTCCGTGAGCAGAAAAGATATTTAACGGCAACTGTGGGAAAGAATTAATAAATGATGTTTACAATAATTACATGTCTAAACATCTATTGACACGACTCTTAGTTGTTGCTTAAACATAGCACGAAGAGAAATGCAAATAAAATCTTATGACTATGTTTAGTCTAGTAACTCAATGGCATAACACACTATTTATAACTGGCGGCCAATCAACATTACTGTTACTGGCAGCCCATATCATCCCACTGCTGGGCAAAGGCCTCCCCCTGATTGCCATGTCTTTTGATCCAGAGCCAGTGTCGTCCAGTCGCTGAAAAACATTAGGTACTAAAGATTTAAAATTACAAAAACCATAATGTAGTAATATAGTCTCAAACTTTCGCAAACATTTACGAGTAACTTATTGAAACAACTTTTAAACGGATAACTCGCGTATATTGTATTTTTCAAAAAACACCTGACGTTTCGAGATCTTTGCAGATCTCGTGGTCAAAATCAAATCAAATCGTGGCAATCAGAGGCCTACGGGCGGTTTAAACTCTGACACTAGGTTGTTCATCAACCATACGAGAAAGAAAGAAAGAAAACCACTATTTAATTAAAATAATGTCCTATAAGAAAAATTAAGTTA
Organism: Protodeltote pygarga; assembly: GCA_936450705.2. NCBI lineage: Eukaryota > Metazoa > Arthropoda > Insecta > Lepidoptera > Noctuidae > Protodeltote > Protodeltote pygarga. The sequence continues at coordinate 1,518,642 of OW388258.2, forward strand.
TTTCAGTAGTTATACAAGAAAACAAGAGGGCCAATCTGTTTACTAACTTCACGCTCGCTTGCATCGGGAACATGAGCAGAACTCGTGGTACTAACAAACTACGTCAGCAGTACCAAATCACTTGTACCTATGACCAAGGTACGACAATAATCTACGCCTGATATTATGTTTTAGTGACAGGTAAATCACGTGATAGGCCAACAACTACGTCATCGGCTTTGGAAAGTTCTTTGAAGTGATATTTGATTATAAGTATGATTCCTCTGAACATACAGCTTGGCAAAAAAGAGTCTGAAGCGGTGACAGTTGGAACTAAAAATAAAAATCTATAACCTAAGTTTGTGGTTACTAAAATAACTTTAGTGATTCATTTGATTATATTTGAAGACAAAAAAATTGTCATAGAAATATTGTAACTAACCAAATAACTTGTAATTTATTTTGAATTGTAGTATAAGAGGTGCGCCAGTGGCGCCTCCAATTTTTCCAGACTTTTTTTGCCAAACTGTTCAAAAACAGTATGTCTCTATTCGTCACATTGGAAATAATAGATTTGGTATAAACTAATGCCTGGGCCCAGAAAAACATCATGAGGAAACACAAACAGGACACCTGATTGATTTTTCAACGGTGTATAAAGCAATGTCAGTAGGGCTGTTTAGACTCTGACACCCAGGTTGTTCATCAACCATACGATAAAGAAAAAGAAGGCATTCGTTTTTAACCCCCGACAAAAAGAGGGATGTTATACGTTTAACATTGTAACGTAGGAAATCTTTTTAAATATTTAAATCTTTAAAAAAAATAATCGATTGAAATTTTGTGTATTTATATCTGTGGCATTGAGCAACTAAACGGATGAACAGATTTTGATATAGTTTTTCTTTATTTGAAAGACACTAGTGTTTTTCTTTTCTAAGCTTTCGACTTGCATTGTCAATGAATAGTATTCTACAATCTTAGACATCAAAGTAGATTCCAGAACATTAATTCACAATGTCTTGTTGTATGTCACCGGATGCGTACAATTACTAATAGGTAGGATCTACTCACGTGATTACTACGAGAGCTCCAGAATTAATTACCGGTTTCCTGAAAAATGACGCCTTAATTATGATAAACAGAAGACGCAGTGTGTAGGGTCAAGGGTTTCTTATGTAATAGTGAAGGAAAATCGCCGAGGGACCAAGAAATCTATATTAGGGGATTTCTTATTTTAATAAACAAATAATAATTGAAGAAAAAAAACATAATTTCTTTTGTTAAAAGTCTATGTTTATGCTCTGTTTAGTAAACTGGCTCTTTCATGCCACTTCTTCCTAGATGCCCGGCGCGATTTGTACCGCTACGTCCATTCTACTCTACCATAATGTACCCCTACTAGCCTACTCTACCCTTATCCCTACCCTACCCTATACCTACTACCCCCACCCTACCATAATCTTACCGTACCCTAGGGGTAAAATTCTATTATTTTTAATATTTATTATACAACAAACAAAAAAACCGACGTGTTATTGTTTGCCGTGTCAGTGTGTCTGTCTGTAGCATAATAGCTCTCAAACAGTCAAACCAATTTTGATATTTTTTTATTTGAAAAGTTAATTAATCGAGTGGCTTTAACTTTAAAAAATGTAGGTTTTTTTGTATCGAGGGTTTTAAATTTGTAGCTCCCAAACGGTTGTACTAATTTTGTTTTTTTTTTATTTGAAAAGTTAATCGTTCGAGTGTTTTTAGCTTTAAAAAAATGTAATGAACCGATTTTGACTTACTTTTTTTTAAATTTAAAAAGTGACTTGATCGAGAGTATTCTTTGCTTTAAAAAAATGTGTCGGGGTTTTTTTAAATGTTTAATTTATACTTATTCTGTATACGCTTAGAGATGCACATCGACGCTACAGCTGACAAGTTTTGAATAGATTCGATTGAACAAAACACGCAATTGTTTAATATACTTGTTTATATAAGTCAAAATATAATAATATGATAAATAATAATAATAAACCAGCCTGCAACTGTCCCACTGCAGGGCAAAGTCAAATACAGAAAAGGATCGACGATTTCAGACTATATTAAGTCCAGGTTTCCTCATTATGTTTTCCTTCACTGTTAGACAGTTAGTTTCTTAGATGAACTAAGAAAGTACATTTAAAAAGATTGAAAAAGTTGTTAAAATAGTTGTTTATTAATGTAAGATTATTTACTCTTATATCTTGGTCGTAATATAAGTAATTATTTTGTATTATTATTATAATGAGTTTTATACTCTAAAACTAAAGAAAAAGTATAATTAACGGTCACTTAATATAATCCAATATCCATAATAAATCCATGAATTTTCCCATAAAAATCTACACACAACAGTAATTACAAGAAATCACTACCATTAATTATCATTTTGATTTATTAATTTCTTTTGTAATCTAATTAATTGCTCTACTTAGACACAATTAGCTGTCATGAGAAAAACAATTAACATTATGTTAATGCATATGGAATTATGGAATGACATTTTTTTTTAATTTGTGGAAAAGTGTAAGCATTATTGACACAAAACAGTAAAACAAAAGAAGTTCCAATATCAAAAGTGAGCGAGATTGTTTTCACATAGCACCTCAGAACAATGTAACCAAAAATATTATAAGCTATTTATTTAAAAGAGCAACCATGGAGTTTCTAGCCAGATTCTTCTCTATGAGGAGTAGACTGCTCTTGGAACTGGCAACTACAGTCATCATTATCATCATCATTTTAGCCGGACGACGCCCACTGCTGGGCATATGCCTCCCCCAAGGGTTTCCATTCATGTCGGTCCTGCGCTGTTTTCATCCAGCTATTTCCTGCGACTTTCGAGGTCATCGCTCCACCTTGCAGGAGGTTGGCCAACACTGCGTCTTCCGGTGCGCGGTAACCACTCGAACCTTTGTGCCCCATCGTTCGTCAACTTTACGAGCAATGTGCCCCGCAACTAGAGTCACTCTTATAATAATATTAGAATTATGATTATTCATAAGTGCCTGAAAGACCACACCAAGACATGAATAAAAATATTTTGGTTTGATTTGTTTTGAGCAAAACAAAATCTTTACCTAAGGCAAACCGGTATTAGGTTCCTTTTTAAACCCCCGACGCAAAAAGAGGGGTATTATTAGTTTAACGTGTCTGTGTGTCTGTCTGTGGCATCATAACTTCTAAACAGATAAATTAAATATAATTATTTAATAAGAAAATTTGAAAAAACAACTGATACGGATGGGATTCGAACCCACGATCTTCGACATACCGTGTCGTTGATCGTGACACGGTATGTCGAAGATCGTGGGTCCGAATCCCATCCGTATCAGTTGTTTTTTCAAATTTTCTTATTAAATAATTATATTTAATAAACTATCATGTGCTAACATGTAAAAATTCACAAAAACATAAACTAATTTTGATTTAGGTTTTTTTTATTTAAAAGGTAACTTGATTGAGAGTGTTCTTAGCTAAAACATTTAAGGTTTTCTGTATCGGGTATTTTTTATTTTTTTATTTATAGTAGTATATTCTCTTAGCTCCAAACCAGGATTTTCTCGTTTATCGTTGGTTCCACAGATATCTATTAAAAATCTGTGGCCGGTTTAGTAACAAACATATAATTAACTCAGACTGATCACTGAAACCAATATTTGTCAATCAGTCAAATATTTGTCTCGTGCGGGAATCGTATCTGAGACACTAAGCGCAGAAGAATTACTTAACCACTACGCCTACCGTCTAATCAACATACCTTTCTCATCCTTATTTCTTTTTAAGGGAAGAAATTGTACAGATTTAACTTTTTATCCATTACCTGTGTGTTGGTGATGACGTCACGCGACCGGCACGTGGCGCACGCGCAAAAAGGTCGTCACACGTGACTTGAACGATGAAATTGACATGCCTTGGAACGAATTCTCTACGATTTCATATAAAAAATTACAATATTGTATCGGTGTTCGTTAAAAATATAATATTTTTTTATTTATTTGAAGTTATGGCATTATTATATTAATGCAAACTCAATTATTTTAATTTTTTTTTCTAAAGCTGCAATTTTTTTGTGAGGTAAACGGCCGATTACTGCATTTTTAACGGTTTTTAACCGACGAAAAAAAACGGAGAAGGTTATCAATTCGACGTGTATGTTTTTTTTGTATGATCACGCATAATTTTTTACTGGAGGGTCCGATTTTGATGAATTTTCTTTGTTCGATAGGGTTAACATTCAATGTGGTACCATAAATCATTGTTATGTGATCATGGACTACGCAGTTATAGAAAGGAACTCCTCATCGGTCAACAGCAAATTTGAGTTAATGACGATTTTAGCACTGATTATGCGTGACCTTGTTACCCAAATTCCGAAAAAGAGGGAGGGGAGTCAGCTGACCCCCTCACATAAAAAAAAGTTAAAATTTAAACGTTATATTATATATTTATAACGAAAACTAAAAAAACTGAAAAAAAAACTGACAAAAAAAGGGAACTAAAAAGTAAAAAAATTATTAATGATTTTTAACTAAGTACCTACGAGTACACAATTTATCATTTATTTAAATATTTACAAAAATCTGTTTTTTTTTGAGTCCTGCAGCGCCCACAAAAGGGGGCGTTATCGCCCACTTTTGTGAAGGCTGCACTAAGCTATCATCATATACCACTAAAAAATAATTATAATTAAAAAAAAACAATTGAAATAAATTATCATATTATATAATTATTTAATAAGAAAATTTGAAAAAACAACTGATACGGATTATCATAATATGCTAAGTAACTACGGATGTAAATGATCTAGACATTAGCTATTCAATTATTATAACTAGGTACTTACTTATATCATTATTGAAATAACCATGCGATACCTATTATGCCTATTACTATGCTATTTCCATCATTCTGAGAAAACTACAAATATCATGTCATTTTCATGTGATTTACTGTAAACTTTTGATATTGTAATACAAGTGTATAAGTATAAGAGACGTGTATCTGTACATTCCTACCTATAAACTCATACCTCTCATATGTACTATCCAGTCAACTGTAGAATCGGTCATTCATAGAATCAGTCAATTTTAGAATCGGTCATTTATAGAATCAGTCAATTTTGGAATCGGTCATTTATAGAATCAGTCAATTTTAGAATCGCTCATTCATAGAATCGGTCATTAATAGAATTGTACATTTCAAGAATTGGTCAATAATTAAAGACTGTGTGGTCATTTCGCGAATCAGTCATTTCTAGACTAAACCGTTTGTTTTATCATCAAAGGTCTAGAAATGTGACGCAATAGGAGATTCCTTATTAAGTATCTGTCTTTCTTTATTGTATGGCTGTTAAACAACCTAGTGTTTTCCAGAGTTTTCGCTCGTGGGCCTCTGACATGACTTTATTAATACCTACTACGTTTTAATAGTCTTAGAATTCTAGCTAGTCCCATAATTGAGGCGGCAAAAATATTAAATTCTTTTTTAGTACTGCCTAATAACAAAAGTGTTTATGTAAAGTTTCACATTATTAGTACGATTATGGGATTGACATAGTCGTAAATACGTTATCCCGTAAATAAATAAGGACTTAAAAATATATATTCTTGAGAACTATGGATGCGACCTAGTGTCATTCTAGGAAACCAATAAAGTGGAAAATGCAAATTTTGTTTTATTCCTTTTATAAAAGAATTAGTTAGCTATTAGAATCGTGACTTAAACGTAATAATGCAAGTGTATTACATAAGAAATCAATTATCAGGTTGCTAAAGCATTAAATAATATTCAATTGAATAAAAAGCTCTATTCCGGATCAAAACACTTACATACTAACTTCAGTTAGTTGTGTATTTAACCCACTTCAAAAAGGAAGAGGTTATTAATTCGACTGTATTTTTTAAAATGTATATTACTCAATAAGATGATTCTTTTTTGTTCGAGGATGCGAAATGGTCCCATATACAAGGTGCTTCTAAATTATCTGCCACGGCTGCAATGGGAGACAATGGTGCTGATTCTCTTGTACATCCCGCTAAACTAATTTTAGTCTAACTATATCTCTTTCTAATAAATACTATTGAAAAAGGACAGCAAATTGGACTACCAAATTAGAGCTGTCAAATTAGTCTACCTCCTTGCAATTGCCGTAAAATTAGACGAGAGCTACGACATGCCGACTAAATTCTCGTTGATATCACGCAAATGGACTAGTTTGACAGCTCTACAAAATCTACTATCCTTTTCTAATGATCCCTGTTAGAAAGAGACATGGCGAGGCTAAATTAGTTTAGAGCGTGTACAAGAGAATTAGCACCAATATTGGTTATTTATATTACAATAGTGAAGTATTTTTTTTTATCTAACGTCATATTTTTTTTCTTTTGCTTGCGTTTTATTGCGTAGGTCTAATTCTGCTCCATGGTCCAATTTTTTTTTTACTGTTCCGGGTTACGAAATTTCTTCACTATTGTAATCTATATAACCAATACTTACTCCAACCGTGGCAGATAATTTAGAAGCACATTATACTATAATATTATTAATTAAGATTTTTAAATTTAACGATTATTCTTCATTTGTTATATTCTTTGTTGAACACCAAAAAAAAACACAAAGAACGTCCAATAACTAAAATAAATGTAGGTACACTGGGCGGTCTTATCGCACACAGCGATTTCTTACAAACAACCTTTGGATGGATTGGATTGTGGATTGGGTGGCCGGAAAAAAATAACGGGAAGAGCGAGTGAATAAATAAGTGTAGCTCCTTCCAGAAATTCCGGAAGCTAAATTACATACTCTCAGTTTCATATAAAACACACATATCGGCGACCCCACGAGTACACCCCGGTTTGCCCGCTAATAAGGATTTCCCGCCAATAAAGATCGCTAAGATTTTTAAACTTATCCATTTATCCGCCAGAAATTCCGAAAGTTTAACTCTCAGTTTCTTATAAAACACACGTGTTGGCGACCCCTCGACTCTCGAGTGCACCCCGTGGCCACCGGCCTTGATCGCAGAACCACGTGGCCTCGGTTCATTGACCTTGAGTGACGTCACCCGGGAACAATGACGATTTAGTTTGCACAAATACTCCAGACTTACTAAACGTGTAGCTGTAACGAATGTTTGTTTAAAGACAGATGCAGAGATTATGGGACCCTTCTTTTAAAAAACGAAAGCAAAAAAGACTGGCCAAGTGCGAGTCGAACTCACACACATAGGGTTCCGTACAAAAATGGAAAAAAAAGACCACCCTTTAATTATATGTTGAAGTACCTACTTTATTTTATTTTTGTTATTTGTTGTGATAGTGGCAACAGAAAAACATTACCTCTGAAAATTTCAACTGTCTAGCTGTTACGGTTCATGAGATACGGCCTGGTGACAAACGGACGGACTGCGGAGTTTTAATAATAGGGTCCCATTTTACCCTTAGGGTTCGAAACCCTAAAAAAGTTATCGGCTTTAGCTGCTACCCGTGCTCTCGTTCCCATAATAGATTGTAAAATGGCGTCTTCCTGACCGAATGACAATATCTATTCTCTCACTCTTACAGTCCGTTGAAACGGTAATCTGACGCAATCGAGAGATGCGCAGGAGTCAGCTCTCACTGCCTCACTGCTCTCCAAAGCATTTCATACCTTAGGAAAGAGTTGACACGATTAGCGTAGCGGTTAGGCGATTCGTCTTATGCGCTAAGGTCCCGGGTTCGATTCCTTTATCGGAAAAAAAATATATTTGTGTGATGGACAGATATTTGTCATCATTTTGTGTTTGTTATTATTATTAAACCACCTCCTAGACCAGAAATAATATTCAAAAATTAGTAGTAAGTACTTACTCTTTTACGTAGATAAATTTTTAAACAATAAATATTATACGCTATAAGTACTCTATACTTACAGAGATTGAAACAACACCATGTCGTCGCCACAGTAAATTAGAAATAATGGCGATACAAAAATAAACATAATTATATATTATGCCCAGATTTAAAAAATCTACTGTAAATTTTACCTTATAATACTAAAAATAAAGTCTATAATTGTTTAAATGATATTCGCCAATGTTGGCATACCTTTGTCTCACCAAATGTGGGGCAAAATGACGTCAGAATACCGCATACCGATACGAATATCGATATATCGGCGATACTTTAGTTTTCACGATATATCAGTATCGGTGATATTAGTACCCGTTATATGGATTGATTCCTTTGAATTTTGATTGAATTCATCCCGATCATGTTGACGTCATAAGCTCTAGTTTATTCAACTATGCAGGAGCACTCTATTCCCTCTCTCTTGCAGTCTTAGGGACGTGAATCCGATACTAACGGAGACTCAAGCGCAGGACCGATACCTTCCTTCCTGAAGGTCTAAGTAGCTAAATGTTAATATAGCAAAACGTCCAACTATCAGATGGTCTGTGTAGCGGAACGTCTATTTAGCTAATTTTACGTGCTATGTGCTACGTGACCGATGCCTGGTACAATTTGCACTTTTTGTTGTATTGTACTAACAGTAACTAGCTCTTTTAATACAGTTTACGCTTAGGAGCCTGAGAATACATCAATACTTACAAAACAGTACCAGTAAATGATGCCTAAACCAGGGATGAAGAAACTACGGCCCGCGGGCCATCTCCGGCCCGCGAACCGTTGAAATCCGGCCCGCGACCATCAAACCAAAATCAAGTACTATTTGTGCGAACAAGAGTTTTCAATAATGCTAAGAAAAATATATTTCTTGGCCCGCCATATAGGTATTTCGTTAGTAAATATGGGCACGCGAAGAAAAAAGTTTCCCCATCCCTTTTTTTTTTTTTTTTTCTGGCCTAAACCGGTGGACCTAAAGACTTCAAAGAAGGAAATATTCTTCGAGTACCCTAGACTCCTAGATGATCCAGAAAAAGGATTTTTTAAAAATTCCTTCCTTAAGATGCGGATACTCGCTAATCTGCTATCTTGCTCGCACATTGAAAATATAAAATCAATAAAAAATCGCATGAAACCAATTCAAAGAGAACAACATTACAAAGTTTCAGCCAAAAATTCAGCTTAATCGGAACAAGTTTTCATAAATAAAATAAAAATAACAGGTTGGTGTAATCTTTCTTGTTATTACAACTTTAATAACAAAACTTAAAATACAAATAATCAATACTAAATAAAACTATCTATATATACAAAACTAACTACAAAATAACATATATAAAAATTCACTTAAAGCTATTTTTATGTATGAAAACTTATTCCGATCAAACTGATATTTTAACCAAACCTTTGTAATGCCATTTTCCATAACTTGGTTTGCTGCGATTTTTCATAAATATATTAATTGATTTTTTTTCTTCAATGTGCGAGTGAGATAGTAGATTAGCGTATATCCGCGACAGAGGATGAAATATCCAAAATTCATGCAGACAAAGTCACGGGGAAAAGCTAGTACAATACAAATCTGTAACAACTATGTCAATATTTATTTATTTATATGTCTAAGCGTATGTCTTATGTAATTACTATGTTGCTCTCTGTGGCACGCTTGAAAGTAATTAACGGTTGCCCATCCAAGGTCATGCCGCTAAAAGCGTGGCTTAACCTCGCATATTGATCGATCTTCGTCACGATCATTTTAATTTCCTGATTCAGTTGTATTAGTTTTAAAAAAATGTTTATTTTCGACAACGCAAACATAATGTAACCTACTTAAAGATATAAACTAATTAAAATGCATAAATATAAAAACATAATATCAGCTGTAAGATGGATGACGTCAATTGTTTAAATATGACGCTTGAGTAGGTAGCAATACGGTATTTCGCGACGCTCCATCAGAGCCCGGATAGCTCAGTCGGTAGAGCATTGGACTTTTAATCCAAGGGTCCAGGGTTCAAGTCCCTGTTCGGGCGTTATCTTTTTGTTACAAGTTTCCATTGTAAATTGATAATTCATTACTTTTTGTTTAGTAATATTATTTTAGAACTCTCACGGAAAATAATTTAATTATTTATATTTTTTTTGTAATATCGTATATAAATGTTTATATTTTTTAAGACTTTAATTAAGGTGGGAACAACTTAATTATACAATCTTACGACATCTTAATTAGTATTAAATATTTTTAATTAATTTAAAATATTTTTTCTGAGCTGAAAAAAAAAATATTACTTATAGAAAAAAATAAGGCTAAATTAATAGGTAGGTACATCCTAATTAAAATGTACTTTAAATTATATTTTGTAAAGAAGTATAAGTACTTGAAACATAGTAGTATTCGTGTGTATTATTTAGCTGTATTTTAAACCTTATAAAAAAAAGCATAGCATTATTTTATTACCAGAAAATACCAAACAACATTTTGTCCGGCCGTGACATTGAACCTAAGACCATTTAGTGAGATAAAAGCGTTTGACCTCAGCTTTAAATAATTAATAAAAAATTATATTAACAATTCTTGATAATTTTTGCTTAATATCTATAATTATGTATATCTAAACACTGCATTATACATAATTATTATATCTACACATAATTATGTGAAAAATTATCTCTACTTATTTGCTAAACAAAATTATATGTGTAGGAACACCAATTTAGTATAAATTATACTAAATACATACATAAAGTTCCGTCAAACGCTATGTCATGTCAAGAAATTAGTTATTTAATTTTTTTTTGTAGGTACACAGACGGCAGGAAATTGTGGATTGTCACAAAATGACAATACATTTAAATAATTTAACACAAAAAGTAACGAGATGAAAAAATTACTACGTTTCGGTACACTGACTACCTATATTAATAACATTGTACGTTTGTCTATCTGTCTAATAACATCAGCTACAACGGACTAACATCAACTTTTACAATACTATTGAATATTTCTATTGAAGCATTAAATGAGATCACAGAGATTTTTTCTTCAATTAAATAGTTTAAAAATTCAAATTTATGTTTCCCCAAAAAGTACAATGTTATCCTAAAAGACTGTCGCAATTATATTGTTCAAATTCATCAGTACTACTTACCACATTTGAAGCCATCAACGTGACTTGTACAGGAAAGCTATCTCGCATCTTCCTAGAACTTCCTAGCTTGCATACAAAGTATTGGAAAGTTCTACGATGACGTCAAACGCGAGTAATGCGACAGCTCCCCACGAGCGTGGCCTTGTAAAAGCGAACTGTGAACTTAGTTCCTAATGTAATGGATACATACGTAAGAGAGAAAAGCAACAAAAGAGCCACACACCTGTCTATGTTCCAAGGTCCTGTTCAAGTTCTATGTTAACGAGCATCCCCTTTTTTCAGACGTGTCGTCGGGCACCGCAGCTGATTTCGCGCCATTTCGCCACAGCACCGCTCATTCGCTCGCCACACTCGGCAGAGCGCGGCCGACACACACCTCGCACAAATAATAAGAAATAAATACGATTTCAACCGTATCGATGAAATATAACAATAAAATAAAATAATACGCGTCAACAATAACAAACTTTGTGACAAATAAACAAACATTCCTACGATACCTGTGATAATAATGAACACACAATTTATTTAATTCTTAGTGTTGTGATTATTTTAAGTAAGTAAATTTCAATGCGACCGTCGAAATAAAATGTCTCGGGCCTCGCCGTTCAAAACCGTATTCTAATTTGATTTGATAAGAGACTGAAAGATGACGAAGTATAAGTTGAACAATACAGTGCGTTCCGCGTCAGAGGTGACTCTGACTTCGTACATGACGGGGAGTACGGACAGCACGAACAAGAAGGACGATAAGTACCAGATACCGGAGCTGGACACCAATCAGAATGACAACGTCAATTCTGAGTCGAATAGGAATTTAGATGCGAAGCTGTGTCATGTTTGTCCTCATTCGTGCGAGTTTTTGAAAGAGTCGGACAAGCTGGCGGCTTCGCTGGTGAAGGATGAGTGCGCAAAGTTCGGGCTGAACGAGCTAAAAGTGGAAGGGCTGGACAAGAACGTATGCCTATGCGAGAAGTACAACGGGGGCTGCAAGCTGTGCCCGCGGCCCAGCCTGGCCCCCACCCTCACGCTCAACCTGGACGGCAAGGAGTCCTGCCTAGCCTGCCATCGCTCCACCTGCGCTAACATTTATTCAAGTGAGTACTTTCATATTTTTAATATTAGATACCACGACACTTATGCAGGCTATTGACCTCCAAATGATCTTTGGGAAACTTATATTCCTCAATAAAAAAGTTAAGATTTTAAGTAGATTATTAGTAACATTTATTTCAAGTATTGAACTTGTATATAGCTAATTGGCTACTAGGTGTAACCATATCTTTAGTCTCTAGCGAATACAGAGCACAATACTATGCAAACATTTAAACTGAAAACAATGATTTTCATCAATCGCAAGAGCTCTCAAAATAACCTCCTGGTTCCGTGTCTAATACAATGGAAAATAACAAATTATTGTATGTCGTAGTGTTATTTATTCCAATACCGATGTACATAGCAGGTACGGACAGATTGATTTTAAAAAAACAACATTACTTATAAAACATTGGCATTTTCTTTCATTTTACTACAGAATCGTCTCCTTTAAGATTCTCTCTTAGATTATGCTAATATTCTACCTCAATGTGACTTTGACACAAATTTCACCGTTTTCAATAAGCCGTTACTTTACACAATATGTTTTATTTTATTATAAGATTGCGAAAGGTGTTAATATATTCGCTATCGCAAATTCGCACCATACGTAACACATTCCGAAAGAGTAACTGACGATAAAATTGCACCTGATGTAATGTCACTACGACTATCCTCTGGTACTTATAAAACTATTGCTTGTAGTTCCAAATGTTACCGAACGTTTCGATAGCAATTTTGATGTTAGCAATAGAGCAGCAATACATTTTGTATTAATAAGGAAGTTGTCTGTCAAGTTTATCGAAAAAAGTCTGTAATAGAATCTGCTTGATTTAATAAAAACTGGGGTTACTACTTAAAGTATGAACCCAAGCCCAATTTATATTTGAACTTATTGCAGCATTGGTGCAAAAATGCACTATTTTCTGACTAATTAAGAAATTTGCATAATCAAAAAATATGTTATAGATATTGGATTTGTAGTTCAATTCGCCCTGGTCTTAAATAATTATGAATTTAAGCGTCTATTCATCGCTACAATTAAAGAAAGGTTATAATCATAGAATGAAGATGTTGATGAGATGTCTAATCCCGGAAAACTAAATAAACCAAAAGATAATTCCAGAATCATAAGAACACTGAAGTAGAAAATGATATTTCCTAAACCGCATTATTTCACAATTGTGTATAAATTAAACAATAAACATTTGTCGTAAATATTAATGCTACAGTGAGCAGTTCTACTACTCACAACGTTAGTATTTCTTGAGTCATGGATGCCATCTATCATAAACAACTAACAGATTTCTCAAGACTAGTCAGAGAAGCAATGACGGCAAGTAAGCCAATGCAATCAGTAATATTTCTACTAGAATGATTATATATTTAAATATACCTATGAAATATTTAGCATTTAATATTAAAAGCTCACATATTCATGCTAAAGATAATACATAAATTAAAGACAAAAATTCTTAATTTGAAAACGAATTATGCATACCAGTTAGACATAAATTAATTTTCTTTTTAATAACCGATGTAGAAAACATAAAATTATTAGAATTTGAAGACTAATAGTTGCATAACCAGAGCAATGATAATAAGTTGCTTAATTACTATGCAAAACTAGATCGTGATGCGATTTCAGTTATGAACGTAACTAGATACTGAGATAAGAATACCTTTAGCTAAATTGTGTATCATCGTAAGCAAGTTATAAGCAATAAAACAAGGCATCATAGCTCGTATGCAAGATGTCACCAAGTTGGTGCAAAATAAATATAGCAAGGAGGAAGAATGAATTTGTAACACATATCACTTAATTTAATTTGACTAGAAGCTTAAATTATACAAGAAGTAAGAATGAATTCGTAACATTCATTTGAACTTGACCTAGAGCTTTTTAGTGCGATGATGAGATATATTATGTATCCACGTGTCTCTGAAGTGGAACGGATTTTCGGATTATTTACATAAAAATCTCGTGTCTTATGAAATTGAGTACGTTTGGTAGGCTGAGAATAGGTCCTTTTTATACCTCTAGGTGCCAGTCTTAATTTCCAGAATTGAATTTGCTGAAAATGAAATGATGAAATATCAAAATATTTGTGATTTATTTTAATACCAAGGTGGCAACCAAACATACAGCCCCCGATGGTAAGTGGTAAACTATTGACGCTTCCCACACCTAGACTTAATCTGCCCGTAACCGTCTGGTCCATGCTCCTAAGACGATCTTGAAGGATGCGAGTGATCTAAGGTCTACCATTTAATTTCTAAAATACCATACTTAAGTCGGGAAAAACAAAATACTACTAAATCTAATTGACATGTATGCATTGTTTTCAAGATAAGAATAAAACATAGAACATTCTAGTTTTGGTACTCAAAGTCCATTACAAAGCAAGGAAGCATGATGGCTTGTTATGACGTAGGTGAAATGCCTCCTATAAATAGCTAGAATATTTTAAGACAAGCCCTGAGACAGGCTAAAGGCACCCAATTGTGCTGCACGTGATAGGTCTCGTGGAGATCTCAATGACGTAATGAACAAGACAATTTACGTGTAGAAACAGAAAGACAACTCTGAACGACTTCCTAAACCATTATAGGAATTCCCTGAATAACTAACTCTTATAAAACCATTTTCTCATCTTTTGTTTGATTTGCTAACAGAAAAAGAGAAAATGAAAGTGATTTATTTTGTATTTGTATACAAATAAGAGATTGCAGAAATTTTTAAGAATGTCTTTGACCATAATAATAATAACGGCTTTTTACGGATTGATTTCGGGAATCCCCGACTAGTTTCGGACTCAAACGGAGTCCATTTTCAAGAGCGAGTGTAATCGCGACGTATTTAATAATATAATAGTATGACTGTATGACTCACAAAAGTTATTATTCCATAATAATCTCTGACCAGGATCCCAAAACAATATCTTTTATTTATTTCAATCCTATTTTCAATTTGTAAACATACCATCCTATACGAATCGCACCGTGCTACGTTTCTGAATTATACGGAAAGGTGAATTTCTAACTGGAATATAGGATTGAATTTAAGTAAGTAACAAATATTGTTCAAGTACATAATCAGAGCCATTTTTCAAAATTTAAAAAAATATCCTGCTTAAAGTTGACTAAAAAGAGTTTAGTGTCATTTGTAATATTAGCGGCCAGTATTCCAGTAATGCTGATACACCGCAAACTAGACATAAAATTCCCCATTACAATCAAGATAAAAAACATGCTATCGCATGCTTTTGCAAAGGGCCTGTCTGCATTTAAACAATGGAGACTAAAATCATTCCCACATTCCTTGAAACACAAACAGAGCTATCAGTTCATCTGAAACGTGTGCATATCCGTCTGTGGTTTCCTGTAAAACTGCAATCATCATTTTCTTAGCACAGATCGTATCATTTGTATCATTGTTATTATGGTGATGTAAAATCAACACTATAAACAATACAGATACATCACTACTAGACTGTGTAATATTTATAGAAATCAAGATAAATAATAATGAGTCAAAGTTCTAACTAAATGCAAGATATTAAACAAAAACATATGCATACATACCTGCACATAGCATAGCATACCTGCATATAAAATATACAATAAAAAATTCATTCGTTGAGTAAAAGTAAGAGAGAACAGTCTTGGGAACTGAACTGGGAACTTGGGAACGGTTGGACCGATTAGTCAAATTTTTTTTTTTAATTTTTGTAATAATCCGAATAAGGTTATTGGGGGTAAGAGAATTGAAAATGTTTAATGGATATTGGAAAATATGGGAAATATTTAAGTAATTTTTTCTATGGGATTGATCAGCTAGCCAGCTAGTTATAATAATATAGCAATTTATACGAATAAGTGAAACTACTAATTGCTACAAAATAGTTTACTCGCAAAATCATCCTCTAACTGAATTTCGGGCAGGCCGACCAATCTCGACTAAGGTTAGCCATTAAGCAGGAAATATTAGATAGTGCATAAGTTTGTATTGCAAGCACAGGTGTACCCTCTATTCCTTTACTGACGGCTATCCGACACGACCAGAAATAAATCAGGCGCAGGACCATCGCGCGCTGGCTTTACATGCTTTTCAAGGCCTAGAAGCTAAAATATATGACTCATGTATTAAAATTATCACATTTACCACTAACGATTTTATCGTACAACTCCATTTTTTTCGTGTGTAAAGCCCCTAATGAGCACCTATCAGTGTTTTAAATGCTTGGGATGAATGGTGACAAGATTGTCCGATTTACGTAATATATACATATTTATATTGTGTAGTCCATGTCCCTCAGCCCTCAACTGATCTCTGGTCGGAAGTAGGTACGGGATGCACTTGCTTAAATTCGACTGGGAAGTGAATGACTCAGTCGAACTTCTCAGATTCCCCTTGTTTGCGACTCGGGACACCTTGCCTTGACAGTTTAAACACTTGCTTCATCAATGTTCTACTTCCCGGGACTCGAACGTACTGTCTTTGACAATCATTACGTTACAGTTGAAATATTAGGATTACTTCGTCTTTTCATTTGTGATGTCAAGTATTGAAGATGATAAGTAGTAATCTTATAATACGGGTTATTGTAGGGTCGGCAACAAGTTAGTGATACCACTGCACTGGTGTTGCAAGTAGGGTTGTCAACCTTACTATAATATGTAGTAGTATCGTACTTTATTTCGGAACTGTAAGCTGTATACTGTTGTAGAAATATAGATAATTATAGTACGCAAAAATAGTATAATTCAGTTAGATGAATTTTCTCACCTAAACTAATTAACCATTCCCTTTTGTCAAGAATGGCAAAATACAACTATTATGTAAAACTATTATGTAGATAACATTTGTATTTTTGCAAACACAAAATAGATCGGTATCATTTTATATATTTTTTTTTTCATCTTTTACCAAATTTTTGGCAAAAATAATATGGTTTAATTTCGATCAATAACGACCTCTGGTCTAATAATTACATCTTCTACGTCTTCTTTTTAACTGTTTCAAAAAAATACTTTATATTTTTTTAAAGTGTAAAAATACAGTATTTTTTAGCTTATTCTGAAAAATACTATAACAAGCCGAAAAATTGTTGGCAACCCTAGATACTATCGACCAAATCTAGATCTGACTAATTTTAAAACAAAAGTACAAGTCTAAAAATTCTCGATGTCTCCTTCCCATTGGTGTAAAGGTGTTTTAAACCATGAGGGTACGGAAATAGAGACTAGAATTGGTCACGTCTTTCTTAACTTAGATTAGTAATTTATACAAAAGATATTCCTGCGTAGAGCTCTTCGTGAAGAAAACCACTGTGACCGAGATTCGGTCAGAAGGACATTATTCTTAAGTATTAGATTTATTACGACTCTCCAACAACTTTTTTAAATATTTAATATTGACCGGTTCTGACCGAAACAAAGATGTCAAAATATTGCATTTATTATTTGTTACTTCATTGTATCGCTCTTCTTTCGTTATCGTATGGTTGATGAACAACCTGGGGGCTTAGCCAAGTTGACTATCTACAATCGCTATCGCTGTAGAAAACGAAAGAAATGTATAGGATGACATTACCTGTCACGTGACATATCGATCGAAGGTAATGTCATCCTATACATTTCTTTCGTTTTCTATTCGTTAGCGATTGTAGATAGTCAACTTGGCTAACCCCCCTGGTGTCGGAGTTTAAATCACCCGTAAAAAAAAGTTAGCAAGTTTTGGGCTTTGAAAATAGGAACACAACTGTCAGTTACTTTTAATTTAAAAAATCGTCAGTATTCGAGTCTTTGTTACAAATCATAGCCATCGTTATTAAGTTAAATCCGTTACCTCAGTAATAGGGTCCCGTTTGCATCCTTTGAGTCCGGAACATTAAAAAGTATCATTATTGTCTTTTTTTAGGTCATGTTTGAGCTCTGTGCTGTAACTCGTTTAAGCCGGTTCAGTAGTTGAGCCGTCAAGAGTCGGTAACGAATCCACTTTCCGATTTATGTATAATATCAGTAAAACTAATATGATCACATATTATTAGTCATTTTGCACAGTTGTCAAATTGCTTTTTGTCGTTTTGGTATCGAAGTCATTTTGTATCATACTCATTTTGTATCGTAATCGTTTTGTATCGTATAATCATTTTGTATCGTACTCATTTTGTATCGTAATCGTTTTGTATCGTATAATCATTTTGTATCATACTCATTTTGTATCGTAATCGTTTTGTATCGTATAATCATTTTGTATCGTACTCATTTTGTATCGTAGTCGTTTTGTATCGTATAATCATTTAGTATCGTACTCATTTTGTATCGTATAATCATTTTGTATCATACTCATTTTGTAACGTAATCGTTTTGTATTGTAGTAATTTGTATCGTAGTCATTTTATATCGTAGACATTCTGATCGAAAAGGACTGAATATACAGTAAAGTTTATCTGAAATTACCGAACGCAATCATTCTAGAACATATTTACTAGAAACGTGAGAGATAATATATTTTCCACTCCATTACTTGATTTGAATGTTTGTCGAGGTGTCAATGTCGGTGTTGTCGCAGTGTCTAAACGATGGCTATCACCTTTTGTTCCATTGTTACTATGTCCTTCACAAATGCTTGGGTTCGAAGAATAATACCGGACCAGGATTGAATCTTATACAGTTTTTGAAAATTAAAAAGAATTATTTCTACTTTTATCATTTTAGTACTTGTGGAGGCAAGTAAAATAAGAATAAGCTCGCATCTATCAACGGCACGGCTGGAGACACTTAACAATGGATTTCTTTTGTGTCTCATAATCTCATTTCTCGATGTTTGACCTTGATCTAGTCAATTTTTGAGCATAATTTCGATAAAATCTTCTTGAATTACAAAATTGTCCCGTCAAAAATGACACGGACTCTTCTATAGGGTTTCGGGTTTGGGTCGATTTTTTTATAAAACGAACATTTAATGAATTTTAAACGTCAACTTTGGCTTATGGTTCATTAAGTTGTGTCAAATTGACGTTTAAAAATAGAGATGATAATAAAATTGTATCACAAAAGTGACTAGGTATTCCATTTTGTGCATTTTCTTGGTTACAGCTTACTAGTAAAGTTGATCTATATTCTTTATGTTATTAACCCATTCTGTTTCTTTGCATATGTTGCAGTCAAAACAGTTATTTCAGTCAAAAGTACTATTGACGAAACCCTATGGTCAAAAGTACTTTTGACTGATTTTGGCAGACTAAGTTTGGACCGGTTAAGGGTTTTGACTGTAACACATACAACACGTAACCATGAAATTCCTATTGTCTTAGTTTTCAACCTTTAAAAATTAAAGTCTGTAATTGGCTTTAACGACTGGAACGGAAACCTTACAATATTTTCTAATAATTGGTTTCCTTCATAGTCTCAAAATAACCAGTTCGCTAAACATTAATTAATTAATAATTGCCACGACACAAATTTAATTACAAGTTTCTTGTAAATCACAGGTCTGTGAAATACACCCTCTTTCAGTTACGTAAGAAGCTATACTTAATTTGTACGTTCAACAGTTTATTCGTTGTTAATTAGTTAATTGGTAGGTGTATTTAACACGTGTCGGAGCGTCAACAAAATCAGATTGTAGTTTTCGATTTGATTTCGATTAGATTTCGCTGATTTCAATCTCAGTCTCAAATAAATAGGTAGAAGTGAATGCCTCTAATGGTATGACCATTAAATATAACACTGATAGCCTAGTGGTATGACTGCCGACTGACAAGTCAGAGGTCTCTAGTTTGATCCCAAGGCCCACTCAATTTGATTCCTTGCCCTATACCACTAGGCATTATACATAATTAAAGAGACACGACTTGGATGCGACTCTGTAGGATAGAAGATAGACGCTGCCCAACCTTATGTGGTTAGTATACGGAGCCGTTTGTCCTAAACTTGTACTGCGATAATAGGAGCATTTAGAATTGAATTCGTATAGCTGCATTCGCATAATGTTTGTTTTTTCTTTTTAAATTTTCATTTAATCAACATTTTTAACCTAACTGTGGAGGCTTGTAAATAGCAACTGGTTTACCTAAATTAATTAACTACAATAATGTAATTAGTCTGTAAGCCTTCTTAAAATAATAAAATAAAAATAAATCCTCGAGCACCACATCCTCGCGTTTCTCATAGGGTCAAAACTAGCTGAAAGAGTGAGAAAAAGTAGTGGCCGGAGATATGAAAAGATTGTCAAAATATGCTTTATGTTAACAATATTAGGGATTCAATCTGTCCGGGGAGATCTGGTTAGGTTAGATTAAGGCTCCATTGCAGTGAACTTTCGCGAAGTGTGATGGCACCTTTATTGTGGGTTCTAATGTTTCGAGGCCAAGCGTCACGGTTACATCATGGCAGTTGTTTACTAACAAAACACGAGAAAGTTTAAACATTACCATTCCAACATATTGAATTTAGTAATTTGAATTCTGGTCAGTGACCGGCACCCGTACGCTTGAATCTGCTTATAAATCTCTTAAAAGTAAATCCGAATTATGTCAGCAAATACCTATAACTGAATGCATCATTATTTATCAGCAAAACTAATTCAATGCCAATATTTATTTCAGTCATTGGCCGATAAACATTAAAATTATGAAATAAGATTTGATTAGAGTTCTAACTGACATAATTCAAATTTGAAATTGGAATACATGGAGGAAAATGATTGCCATGATTCTTCTTCCAAGTTGGAATATTAGAAATTCTGGGGAGGGTAACTCTTGAACTACGAATCCAATCCTAATCTATATACGAACGAAGTGCAGAAGCGCAGGCCAATGCATTGTTTCCTGGGAGATCCATACTCCTTGCGCAGTATATTGTATTGGAATAGGGTTCGCAGATCGAGAGTAAGCCCCTGAATTTAAATATTTGTTCAAAGCAGGTTTATAAGTAAAGTTTTTATAAATGTCAATCAATTTCCTGAGATTGGAGAGTGTAATTAAGTTTTTCTGCTAATTGACGTGTCAAGGCAGGCAGCGGAGTGCGGCTTCCTTTTGTATTACACGTTCTCTTGTTTTTACTTCAGTTTTTGTAGGCACCCTCTTATTGTCACCAGTCTGACTGTCAGCTCGTTAGCAACACTGAAAATTAATATACTAAGTTTGTAGGAAATCTAAATCATTGCTGAAACTACCCTCATTTAGCTAAATATTAATGCGGCTATCGAAAACATGATCCGCCAAAGTATAGATTTTCAAATTTGCAGCTTAGGAAAGGCTAACTTAGGGTGCAATTTAGGGTTATCCCCACCTAAACTCAGTATAATTGCCCCAGCAGCATGCGTGTGAGTAGCCGGCTTTAGTGCTATAAGAAAAACTGTTTTCTATTCTAGACCTAAGATTCATGTCCAAAATATTTTAATCCCAAAGTCTCATAACACTTAAATTGTAACTTAAAGAATGATGATTTCCATTTAAAATGAACTGTTGATATTTCGACACGGATGCAAATGCCATCATCACGGATTGACAAAGAAATCAGAAATCTTCATCGAAAGACATCGAAATCGCGGAGGATATCCCGTATGAGATATATTTTTTTACAGTAATCCTAGAACTTAGTCACTACTACTAAAAGTAAGTCTAGGATTTGTTATAAAACCAACCCTCTCTTACGTTCCACCATAACTTCTATTCACGTCAGTAAATTTAAACTATTTTTATTTTTTTCTCTATGCCTTTTTAAGCTTACTTGATTCGCAATACTTAATTCTCTAAACGCATCTTTAAACTAAATAGTGCGTTTCTCATTATTCTCTTATGGAAAGATTTCTATATAGAATAGGGGACAAAGAAAGACTAACATCTTGCAACAAGCTTCCTCTTTGTCCCATCGTACGTTGCCGTGTCACCTGTCGCGAGCGGAATGCGCCAGTTTTGAGCCACTCTCGCGCAGGAGGGAACTACTTCTCGTTTGTGATAGATTAGTTCCTTAGGGTAACACAAGGTGGGAGAATACGGAACTTCACAACTGTCTTTAGATAGTTGGTATATGCTTACTCCTAATAATAAATAAATTATTCGGAGGTCTTGGTTCAAATCTATTGCTTGGACGAAATTAAAAATATCAATGTATTTATTATTAACACCTGTAGATTAGCATCATAGCAATCGATTGGAGAACTTGCATGCCTTCTGGTGGAATATAGAGATCATAAAAATATCTATTAATTGTAACATGTTCATTATTTTCTATCTATGTTCGCAAATAAATAAATTAAATTATTGTGTACAGGATAATTTGGTCTTCAACCATTTAAATTTTGGATTACATTTTTCATCAACTAGACTTTAATATAAAGTTAGAAGGTAAGTTGTAAGGAACTAAGAAAGTGCACATGACATTGAAAAAGTCACATTAATACAGCCAGTTCGTAATCGATGTGCCACCGCAATACCTGGTTGTATAGCTCCCTAAAAAAAAGCTTGCCCAATTTACATTTCTTGCTCAGCTTGAAATATTTGACGATACAATTGGCGCAACGGTTAAGTAACTTTTTTGCGGATTCCAAATTCGATTTCCCGACGTCTGTCTGTCTTGTAACAAGTTTCTATTACAATTATATTAACTTATCTTATATTGATAGCCACAGTTAGTGCCTAGTTGTATATCTAACAGTAGTTAACGGATAAACCACTAGGTAGGATGTTATCCGTATTAACTGGCAAGTCAGAGGTCTCAGAAATGTTCCCAAGGCGACCTCTGACTTTTAGTAAGTTATGAGCATAATTTAAATTAAATTAATTATCACTTTTTTGCGCAAAGAACGCGTTTAAATGTTACTATATGCATGAAAACATGTGGGATGCTTATTGACCTCTTTATTTGATCTCGGTTAATAAATAATATACGCCGCCCTTCAATACTTAGTACCACACTTTTAAAATTGCAATAACTTTTTACCTACTTTAAAAGTAACTGCAATTTAAATTTTAATACGAAATAAAAATAAGTAATTGGAAAAAGAATAAAATATTTTATATAAAATCTCAAATAAAGTTGATGAAATTTGCTATAAAATGTTTTTTATTTCTAAACTCTTAAGTTCTATAATTTAGGGGAAATTGCAATTTTAAAAGTTTGGTAGGTACTAAGTTTAAAGTTGTTTGGTATTTGAAACAAGACTATTTCATGCGAAAAAAAATCCTTCCCTTATCTCACACTCTCTCACCGAATATATAGAAACGAAACCATAGACACGGAATTAAAAAACAAAAAAGAGAGAAAATAAAGCAACCTTCGCAACGGTCAATGTTAACACCATAATAGATCCTCAATTAGGAGTTCAACGTCAATAACCATGGACCAGACGACAAACACACCCTTAATCATTGACGACTTACATAATAGAATTCACGCGATCTCAATAAAAGTAATCGAACTCATGTGGTACTAATAAGTGCGAGTGGTACTATAAATAGTAATACAGTGCCTTTAGTAGTTCCACGTGGTCAAGGAGACTTCGGCAAAGCTTCTAGAAGCTACTGGAAAAGTTTGATTTATTTGCAACTAAACTAAACGACTTTTTAACGCAAAAAAGCTTTTAGCGGTTTTTTCGTCCCCTTTAATATGTAAAAAAAAATGTTTGCTATAGAAACGATAAGAAGAAGAAAAACGCAAACATGCGACAATAGTATTAAATATAACTAGAATGTTCTATTTTCCAGTTCTATTTATTTTGTTGACATTAATAATTTACCAAGATTTGACATTCATTCATTTCAATATTTTTTTTTATTACTTTTTATTTTATTCGATAATTTGAAACTGGTTGTGAACTTATGATTTGACACTATAATATGTTGTCTTCCCTTTCTTTATTTATTTCTTCTCATATTTAACAGCTAGGCTCTTGTCGGTGGAGCTATTGCCACCTCTCTCTATCCTCCGCTTCTCTTTTGATTTTCTAATATGCCATGACTCCTGCTTTCTCCTCCACTTGATGAAAAAAAGTCTTTCTGGGCCATCCTTTACTTACTTATATTATTATTTATTCATTTGTTTTATGTTTTATATTTATTTATTTATACATAGAAGCCGAAATCGATTTTAGTTTCTGGTAAAATTCTTGTTTCGTTCGGTCTCTAACAAGAATTGAACACAGACAGGAAATGATTTCAAAGACAATCATTACTCTTGAAGAACGAGGATGTTATAGCGAGTGCGTCTCGTTGCTATGTATAATTTTTTTTTAAATCATAATAATAAATCATAAAGTTCAGGGCTCCATTTTTAAAATAAGACGGTAAGGTAAGGTAAAACGGGACCCTGTTACTAAGATTTTTCTCATTCATTCATTTTTCTTTTTCAAGAAGAAATTTTCTCATTTAATATTCTGAATTCACCAACATGCAGTGAGCTAGCGTGCTCGATCCTTCTCTATGAGAAAAAGCATTTGCCCTACAGTGGGACAGTTACAGGCTTGTTTATTATTTATCATTATCATCTAAGATAGAATTTATAATATTAGTAGTATAGTAGAATTTGACCGAGATGGCTTTAGATCGTATACGTAGCGTCTCGTGTAGGTGTGTGGGTTCAAAACCGTTGTTTTAGTTGCAAAATAAAATTATTTTATCTATGAAGTACGGTGACTGAGCGGGCATTAAATTTATGCAACCAAAAACAATATTTTGTTATAATGAATTACGATAATTTAAAAAAATTGTTATTTGTAACAAAAACTAGGTATATTTAGATACCTCTTAGATATAAATAGAGAGAATAAACTAGGTAAATATACCTTCTAAAATATTTTTCATTACCTTAAGTACCTATATATGTATAGGCACACGCATCATCACTGTCACTGGGTTAATGACCTCGGGTAATACATAAAAGGATTCTTTTTAATTTTCCGTTTTCAGTATTTTCAGTAAAAATCAAGATTGTAAGAAAATCTCCAATCAATCCGTAACGATATGCATTTTAAATACTGACTGGATTAGATACGGTATACTCGCCTACTTTTGTTAAAAGTATCTGTTTTGTCATTAATGTTATGTCAAGAAACGAGACACAATATAAAATCCATTTTTATATGAAATAACAAACAGGGCAAACTAAGCAGGTACCTAAAACCGTTTAAATATATGAAACTTCGTTCAACCCTACGTTACCGAATGGCCGAGACAACTCAATGTCTTTCCAAGGCTCTGCTAACGAAGGAATGTGTACGATTTGGTGAAAAACAATCGTGAGTAGTGGGGTAATTAGCTCCGGTGTCCGCGTGCGGCATTGTACGGGTCAGCGTGTTATTGTAACCCGACGCCACTGTTTGTTGACACAGTATGCGAGACTGACATGTTCGCACACTTGGTACGCTATTCGGTACGATAGGGTTAGCAGGTTAGATGTAAAAATGATACTGTTATGAAATAAAGAAAAAAATATTTCTTGGAGAGCAGTGAGGTTGTATATGATATGAACGAAGCTATGATACATTGATACAGAAGATTCATTGCTTCATTCTGTAGAAAAATCTATTTGTTTAAAGACTTGTTTGATTTTAATACAGTGCCTACCTACCGTGTGACGTATAATAATATTCTCCTGACCGAATTTCGGTCACAGCTGCCAATCTCAACTGAGACTAGCCAATTACGCAGGAGATATTATAGTGCACAAGTGTGTGCGCAAACACAGGTGCACTCTCTATTCCCACACTCTCATAGTCCGATGGGACGGCCTTCCGACACGATCGGAGATCAGACGCAGGGCCAACAGCTTTACGTGCTTTCCGAGGCACGGAGTAAGTGATAAATTTATAAAACGCATATAACTTACGAAAAGTCAGAGGTGCGCGCCTTGGGTTCGAACCCGAGACCACTGACTTGCCAGTCAACGGTCACCACCACTAGGCTATCACGACTCTATGACGCATATGATAATAGAATACAATAGAAGCACAAGTGGGTGGAGAGTTTGATGACTTTACGTCGAGACGGTGTAGATATATGAGACAAAAAAATACAGATCATGTTTTGATATTAATGTTATGTTAGATTAAGAAACGACACGAACTTACTGTTGAAAATAATAATAAACATGAGTAAAGTATAAAATCGTACTAATATTATAAATATAAAAGTTTTTAAGGATGGATTATAGTAGATGGATGGATTATGGATGGATTTTAGTCTTTCATAAAAACTACTAAACAGACTTCTTACTAAACAGACTTATACATCTAGGAGTCAAATCAAATCCTCTTTATTGTACACCAACATAAAAGCATTTACAATTTTAATTATTACACAGAAAAGTACAATTGGCGGTCTTATTGCAACAAGGCAATCTCTTCCAGACAACTGTGAATGGATTGGAATGCTTCTGTTCTGTCTGAGGTGTACACACACAACTAATTGAACATTAAAATATACTAGCTTTATATAATATATATATAAACTATAATATATACACAAATAATAGCTACTAAATAATAGCCAGCTAGGAGCTTGTTCATCAGAATAACGTATAGGCTACATTAATCAACATACCACATGAAGCCACAGGCAGAAACTAGTATTAAAAATAAAACGAATAATAATATGTGAAAAATTATGTTTTTAAGCATAGTATTAATCTTGTTATCTGTTTTGTGTAATAATAAATCATTCTAAAAAACATTTCAAGAAATACCATTATACAAACGTGAAATATCTCAGATCAAGGTCTCTTTCAGATTCTAGATATTATGCAAATTTATGCGAGAGTAATGTAACAATGTAATTCATCGTTTGGAATGGTCTTGTGAAGATGTCATTTAAAGTTGACAAAAGTTATGATTTTCCAAACATTTTTTATGCTTACTTATTATTTTTGTTTGCATAAAATCTTTCGTGTGCTAGAAAATATTTTTTTTCTATGAATAGATTATGCAATGAATAGATTATGGAGATAAATGAAAAATACCTACATATAAATGAATGATACCCATAGATATATGTATACTTACATACTTACCCATAGATTTTTATTTATTTATTTACTAGCCTTCAGAACGTACACTTTTAATATAACTATAACTTTTAAAGAACAAAAGATATATTATGTATGTATATTTTTTGAAATAAAGTAGTATTCTTTTTTATATAAACTTAAAAAAAGTCGATGAAATTCGCTAAAAAATACTATGAAACACTAACTATGTAGTTTAGGAGAAATTACTATTTTAAAAGTGTTACTAAGTTTTGAAAACCAGTGTTTTAATTATCGTCGTTGTCAAACCATTTGCTATTTGCGAACACAGCTGATTTTGGTGAGACAACGACGATATTCTACTATTACTATAATAGTTTATTATCTTGTACTTTCTAAAGGACTTAGAAAGTTCCTAGAAATTAGCACATTTGTCTAACTGGTTCTAGTCAAATATACATTCTTGTTTACTCTAGCTATACACGGTTAGTCTAGTTACAATGATCCATGGACAATGAAAGATGGTAGATTGTATGGTTATGACACTCGGCCATGACATACACGTATCCTGTTCAAGGTTGCACAAACTGAACTGGTCTGAACTGTAACGACAAACGTCACGTATTTTACTATTATTACAATGTTATTTGTTGTATAAGTAATAGATGCGACTAACTACATGTCTAAAAATTAAATTTAATAAAAGTAAAAATTTTTTTTACGTAAAACGGTTTTGTCATCAAAACTAAAGCTGTGTAGGTACTAAATATCAGATCAATCTGTCAACGGAAGGGGGTGAAATATCGATTTCTAAATATGAACCAAATAATAAAAGGGTCTAGCTAAATAAAACCGTTTAAAAAATGTTGAACCTGTTTTGCCGATGACGTAGATAAATAAAATAGAATAGAAGTTTATTGTACACCATTGAAATTACTTACATATGGAGTCTTATCACTAATATTAGAGGTACAATGGGCGGTCTTATCGCTAGACAACCTTTGGATGGACAACACAACTTTTGGATGGATAAGTCAACCTTTGGATAGACGTAGTAATAGTTAGTTGTGTGTAGTGAAAAGTCTTAAAAAGTCATTGATTCTTTTGTTAATGTTATTGCAAGATCGAATGTTAGTAATTCTGTGTATTGTTTACACAACCTTTCAGTAGAAGGCCGTATGTATTTCTGGAAGTATTGGAAATCTAAGAATGAGTTCCAATCATTACAAGACCAACAGCCGTTTCGCGATTACTATCTATTACGATTATAACGAAAGTTTATGGATAATTTTACTTAGAAGGATCCATTCTTTGAAAAATGTTAACTTTTTTAAATAATTCCTTGCCGTCACAGAAATATCAGGACTACATACTATCTCAGTACCATATAACAGAGAATATTTTAGGTTTTAATAATAATAATGAGCGTCACGCAGTGATAGCCTAGTAGTATGAGTTGGTCAGCCAAGTCAAAGGTAGTTCGAAACCCAGGCACGCACCTCTTATTTTAAGATCCATGAGAGTTTTAGAAATTAATGATCGCTTGCTAAAACTGTGATAAAAAATATCGTAAGGAAACAAGCATACCTGAGAGATTTTTCAACCGTGTGTGAAGCCATGTCAGAGGCCTACTGGCGGTTTAAACTCTGACACCAGGTTGTTTATCAACCATACGATAAAGAAGAAGATAATAATTAGCAATAGAATTGATTCCATTCTTAACTTTCACTGACGATGAACGACATGCTTATTTTATTGCTATTATTTTTTTTAAAATGGCCCAGAAAAATGTTTTTATTTATCATGTTTAGATACAATAATAATCACAGCAGCTTTATATTTTTTTGTTTCGTCATGTTTGTTACTCTGGTTCAATCTACCAGGTGCTCTATTATTACCTACACAGGATTATTTGTAAAACACCAGCATCCTTAAAAGGGGTAATTAAACTCATCATTATGAACAACTTTTATTATGGGACCAACCCTGAAATCGCAAAAAAAAATCAGCTGTTCCATACATTTTAGGTGCAAATCCTATTCCTAATTGAATTTCGGATTGCGTTTCGTATGACTTATTAACCGCTATGCCAATAATTATAGTGTCGTCAATTTATTATTTCGTCACTTGAACATGTGTAAACAGTGCAGCAATATGTCAAGATAAGTCGAGCGTAACTTCATAAAAAAATACTAAGTCCTAAATAATATTGCACTTAGGTTAGGTGTTCTAAACACACTTAAAACCAGTATCGACATTAAATTAATTTCAAACACGTGTCCTGAGTTGTAAATTTCTATGTTCACGTAATCCATTCCCTTTGCATGTAGAAAGTCAGGACGAAGCATGTTGACGCGTATTTCTCCGCGCACGCGTTCTAGCATGCTAGCATGCTAGCCTTTTGTTTTACGTGGGGAAACCTTTCAAAATCAAAATCAAAATATATTTATTCATGTAGACCATTAGGCACTTATGAATAGTCGTAATTCTAATATTTTTAATAAAAGAGTGACTCTAGTTGCCAGTTCCTAGGGCAGCCTACCCTTCATGGAGAAGAATCTGGCAAGAAACTCCATGGTTGCTCTTTTAAATATAGTGGCTTACAATATTTTAGGTTACATTGTTCTGAGGTCTTATGTGAGAACAATGTCAGTCGGCTAAACACAAGTACACCTTAAATATATTTATGCTTTTGATAAAATTACCGCAGCAGCTATGAGCTGACCAGTCCCAACAGACGGCACCCGTTCACGAGTATGACGCATGCATCAGCCATCGCCTAACTCAACCATATTGTAGGGAATCAAACGACCCGACACACAACGCCACCGCTATCAGAACATTTCTGAGAGCATGACATACCCAAGCCGTACAGCAATCATCACGTTAATATAAACTAAGTTGGAAGGACTACATGGTGCTCACATAATTACAAACATACATATTAAGCAATACAAATACATGTCGGAGTATTCAAAAATATTAAGTATTCTATAATAAGTATTCAATATGATGTCAAAGCACAATAAAAATTGATTTTGAATATTAGTAAAGTTCAATCAGCGCTAGTGGGTCGCAGTGTGCAGGAGGGAGTAGTATGCCACACATCTTTATCTTCAATGTAATCCTTCAACTTATAGTAAGCTTTTGATATAAGGATACCTTTAATAACTGTTTTAAACCTAGCATCAGGCAGATCCTTAATTATAGAGGGTATTTTGTTGTAAAACTTAATACAGTTACCCATGAATGAGTTTTTGGTTTTAGAAAGTCTATAACCAGGTACCACAAGATTGTCCTTATGACGAGTGTTATAATTGTGAATATCACTCTTTTTTTGGAAGCAAGTTATATTTTTGCGAGTGTATAAGAGGTTTTGAAATATATACAAGGATGGTAATGTTAGTATATTTATCTTCTTAAAAAGTTCACGAAGTGAATCTCTTGGGCCTAAGTTGTAAATTGCTCGAATAGCTCTCTTTTGTAATATAAAGATGGTGTCAACATCCGCTGCCGATCCCCATAGTAAAATACCATACGACATAATACTATGAAAGTATGCAAAATATACTAGCCTAGCCGTTGCCTCATCTGTCACCTGTCGTATTTTCCGAACAGCAAACGCAGCCGAACTCAGTTTACCTGCAAGTACCTCTATATGAGGTCCCCATTGCAGTCCACAGTCTACAGTGACACCGAGAAATACGGTAGAGGGAACTAGGCTTAGCATTTTCCCATCTAGTTTTATATTTGTACCTATTTGGGTTACGTTAGGGGCCGAGAATCTGATACATTTTGTTTTTCCGGCATTAAGTAAAAGATTATTTGCAGAGAACCAATCTGATAATGCATTAAGTGTAATATTTGGTTCAACAATATTCCTATCTTTCCTATTAATTTTAAATATGAGTGATGTATCATCAGCAAACAGGACTATATTTGTCATGGTATCATTAATCATGTGAGGGAGATCATTTATATATACGAGAAATAGAAATGAACCTAAAATTGATCCCTGGGGCACTCCCATTTTAACAAATGAGCCAGTAGAGGTAACGTTGTCAATTGTTACCTTTAAAAGGCACCCTGCCTCCGGGGAAGAGACAGGGTAGTGTGGGATTCTTACCTCACTAAAACCACCCCGGTGATCACCATCAGCGCATGTAGGGAGGTCCCGGGGAGACCAGCTCCAGAAACAACAGTGCTAGCATGATAGCCTAGTGGTGACCGTTGACTGGCAAGTCAGAGGCTTCAAGTTTAAGGCACCTCTGACTTTTCGTAAGTTATGTGTGTATTATAAACTAATTATCACCTGCTCCGTGCCTCGGAAAGCACGTTAAGCGTTAGCCCCGGCTGTCTTAAAGATCTTTGTAGGTGATGTTGAAGGAAAACACCAATATGGTCGAGAAAGGCTTCTTCTTCTTCTTATCGTGTGGTTGATGAACAACCTGGTGTCAGAGTTTAAACCGCCCGTAGGCCTCTGACATGGCTCAATCACGATGTTTTCCTTCACCGTTTTAGCAACTGATAATTAATTTATAATACGCACATAACTTACGAAACGTCAGAGGTGCCTTGGGATCGAACTCGAGACCTCTGACTTGTCAGTCGACGGTCATACCACTAGGCTATCAGTGCTCAAAGAATAAAATAAAGCTCGAGAAAGGCTAAGAATAAGAGAAAGAAAACTTTCGATATATTAACATCTGTCGACTGTCCTCCATGTTGGACATCACTTACTCAACCGTACTAGTAATTAGTAGAAAACTTTTAACGCCTAATGGGTTTCAATTAGCTCTGTTTGTTTTTATCTGCCTTATTGCAATGTATGATGTGCAAATTGTCGGAGAAAGCGATCTATAGTAAAGTCATTGAGGTCACTTTTGATATATTACGCTTATTTGATAACATTTATTAAGAAAGGAAACCACGTAGGTGATACAGCCATGTACAGTCAGCAAAGAAGTTCATTTACCAGGGACGCTAGTTTAGGATGAATTTTTTCGTAGAAGTTTGCATGTGGTTGTGTCAAATTGTTTAGTTTTGTACAGGTTTCAATCACACCTTTTCAGAAAATGTAATCAAATTATATTGTATTGATGACGCGTGACGTCTTGAAAAAATTACAACCTTAAGCGCCTTTGGTGACCATATGTATGTGAATGGACAGGCTCGATCGGTGTAGTCTCTCTCAATTATTTTGCGATAGAAGCAATTTCATTTTAACAAATCAATTGAAATCAACTACAATAGAAGTTATGGTATTGAAAATTGTTATATGTTATCTAATAATACCTATGACTTCCCACTATAGTCATAAATTTTACTTCGCATCATCACTACATAGTATAAAACAAAGTCGCTTTCACTATCCCTATATCCCTATGTATGCTTAAATCTTTAAAACTACGCAACGGATTTTGATGCAGTTTTTTTATTAGATAGAGTGATTAAAGAGGAAGGTTTATATGTATATTGCACCCGTGCAAAGCCGGGGCGGGTCGCTAGTATAATATAAATGTAAGTACTTAACTCTTTTTAATTTTAAAAGTATAGACTTAATACAATAAATATAATTATGGTTTTAAACAAAGTTTTGTCAATTAAGTGAAGTGTTTATTATTACATGACAGTTAATATTATTCATTGCTATTATTGATTGTTTGTTTTAAATGCTACCTCCTTTCTAATCTTGTGATATCACATTTTATTATTTTCTTTACTTTAGTGTGTCGTCATTATAGTTAATCATTACTCTAATGTAACATGTTTAGACACCTATAGACTTTATATTTAGACACGTAAATATAAATATACCAATACTAAAACTTACAGAACGGCAGAAACTACAAATCGCCACCTGCAACGATTCCTACATACTCCTTATCCCTCGTCTACATTCGTACGAGTACGTCACTCATTTGAGTTCAAATAACAGATTTACCAGAACTTTCTTTCTTTGAATTACTTTGTATAATAACATTAAAGATTGTTTTACTTCATTTACTTTAAATATGTTAATTTAAAACGAAGTTTATAACATGAAAATCGCTTACACCTAAAACGTAACTTTTCAAATAAAACATGGCGGAGGTCACACTCATCGAATGTTTGTTAAACATTACCTTCGTAAAGAAATATATTTATATTACTTTTAGTCTAAAACACGTGGAATATATCGTTTTATTATCGGTTTACCTTCTGCGTCATAAAGCATGCGTTATTACCATGGCTACTTACCTACATAGTGAATCTCCTAATCTCAATTCCAATTAATAATTTTTAAATAATTAATTTATTATATTGAGGCCCTTCAATAAAACATAATATACATATAAATTAATGCTCAATCCTTCTCTATATGAGAAGAAGCCTTTGGCCCTAGATTGGGACAGTTACTGGTTACTAGTTGGCTAATCTCCGATGAGATTGGCCGCTGTGATCGAAATTCGGTCATTATTATTTATGTATACATTGTGTTGTTGTAGCCAATATTATTATAAAGTAATACTATTATTTATGTATACATTGTGTTGTTGTAGCCAATATTATTATAAAGTAATACGAACTCATTGCAACATGCACCAAAGCGGCAATGGTCACGCCAAAAGTAATAATATAGGATTGGATTGGATTAGTAGTTTAAAAGTTAGCCCTCTGATAGGCCGCAGTGGACCGAGTTAGACACAAAATTTCCAATACAATTAACGTATCAAGTTGGTTAAAAAAAAATAAAACAACATTTAATTTATTTTTGTTATAATTGAGATCTTTATCTAACTTAAAAAATAGGAAGTTATTATAGATAGAATCATTTCCTAATGCGTAATAAATATAAATGCAATGTTACCTCGATGACAATCGGGTGTTCATTTAATAAATATTGTTATTAAAAACCCGACATCCTTGTGTTTAACTTTTGCGTGTAGGTATTTACTAGAGATGGGCTGACTACTAAAGAAATGGTGGATGGATTGTAAGAAAAACGACATGGATTGGAAGGGAGTATGCAGTGAGGGCTATTAGAGATGAATGCAAGAAGAAAACCTATTACATTGACCTTAATAAAATTAGGACAAGATCAGGAAGATGGATGATTTACAAATATATAAGGTGCTTCTAAATTATCTGCCACGGTTGCAATGGGAGATAATATTGGTTATTTATACTACAATTGTGAAGTAATTTTTTTTATCTAACGTCATATTTTTTTTTCTTTTGCCTGCATTTTATTGCGTAGGTCTAATTCTGCTCCATGCTCCAATTTTTTTTTTACTGTTCCGGGGTACGAAATTACTTCACTATTGTTATATAAATAACCAATATTATCTCCCATTGCAGCCGTGGCAGATAATTTATAAGCACCTTATATATAATCTTTATAGCTTTCGTCTTCTTCATCTGTATTATGTTTTTTCGAATTGGAACTTGAATTACGCAGTGGCTGAGGGATAGCTCTCTGCGCAATGAGTGGAGTTGTTTGTAGTGCGCAATAAGATGTACAGGTGCTGGCGGCGGTAGGGTTACCATTCCAAAATTTGAAAACACAGGACAAAAAAGTCGAACATGTCCAAAAAAGTACGGACATTTTCAAAAAAGTCCGGATATTTTAATAACAGTTATTACTTTTTCTGGGTATTTATTAAAATTTAAACCTTCATACTTATTTTGTTTAAGTTTTTAATTATCTACCACTACAATAAATCAAAGGGGGAAAACAATGGTGCCATATTAGAAAATAATTTAAAACGTACCCAAGTGTTATTTAAACATATTTAATTGTTGATATTGGCTTTGAATAAAGTCTATTAGGACCAACTATTCTCATTGTTCCCCATGCATCACATCGCCCCATGGGACAATGCAAAATGTAGAAGATTTACTTATAACAATTAACAACATCATAGTGCAGAAAGTGTTTCTAAGATATTTGATACTATAGGGATAGTATCAAATATCTTAGAAACACACTTAAAAGAAAATTTGTGGAAACATGTAGGGACATGTTTCCACAAATTTTCTTTTGGGTTACCTGAATTATAACTCACTTAAAGTTACAAGAGAAGTGTACCAATTTATGATAGCTTACAAAATTTAACATGGGCTTACTGATGCTGCGTGCACACAGAACTGTGTCGATTATTTGTACCCCATAAGTGCAATCGGTCTCACAAACATAAACTGTTCTTTGAGCCATTTTGCAGAACTGTGGCAAGATCCGAGTCTCCTATACCACGCATGCTGGCAATGCTTTACGCGCTCGACACCAGGTCAGAGTTGGATCTGTTTGTTGACGAACGGAAGACAATAATGTTAGTGTCTGAGGTTCCGTGAGAAGATTTAGTGATAACTTATATTTAAATACTGTTTTAATTTACTATTTAGTGTCAATGGCAAACTGCTGTACTAAGTAAATAAATAATAAATAAATAAATAGTACCTGTAGGAAAAAAACCAGTCACTCTCATTAGTTCTTTATCGTATGGTTTCCTTACGATGTTTTCCTTCACCGTTTTAGCAAGTGATAATTAATTTCTAATATGCACATGAATCCGAAAAGTCAGAAGTGCGCGCCTGGATTTCGAACTTATGACCTTTTACTTGACAGTCTAACGGTCATACCACCAGGCTATCAGCTTATAATGCCTCGTTATGGTCACCAATTTAAAATCCCATAAAATACGTACCTACATTAATTTTCGAATCACAATTCACACCGCTTACCGTTTTCAAAGCCATTCTCCGCGTCCCCTTTTAAACTTTTGTGTTTACTGCGAAGGCAATTTACCCAGGTTTATTGTATTTGAATTGCGGAACAAAGCCGAAACTTCCGGCTGCGCGTGCGACGTTCGCACTGCGTGGCTCTAGCACGCACTGTCTGCCATGATGGTCTAAGGGTTAAATAAACAGGGAAGAGATGCTATTGCGCATTGCATGATTAAAAAAATTAAAACTGGTTTAAAACAGGGATTAATGCGCACATACATAGGTACCTTATTATTTTTTATCAGAGCAGGTTACAATGCTCGTGGTCACGAAAACCGTATCCTACCAGCGTCAGTTGAAATGTCAAATCTCTGTCTATCCTAGGGCGTGGTACCTATTTCTAGTCATGATTGAATTTTAAATTCTTAAGCGCTAATTCGAAACCAAGGATGAAAGCTAGTATAGGTACATATAAATTGTTTTTTTTTAAACGTTACCCAACAGAATGGATCTAACAAAGTACTTAAGGTATCAAAATATTTATTGTAATCCACAATGCGATACTTAAGTCATTGCCCTACACAGATCTTCTTTTAGTTCCCGATCAATCTCGTCGCTTCTTTAAGATCTTTTGTTAAACAAATGTCTCGGTAAATCCGGTGATTAGTAACTGTTACTGTTCACATTCGATCCTTTGATTAACTGTTACCATCTACAGTTACTAAATGTTAACAAACAGGTAGATGGAAGTACAAAGCAAGTTCATTTCTATAGATTTTTTCTCCTAACACGTATGAAATACTGTTATTTTCATTAGTCAAACATATTCGGCTATTTAGCCGTAGGCTAAGAGTAGAGTAGTTCTGTATGTATTTATTAATAAATTTTTACTTCATAAATTTTATTTC
This sequence comes from Protodeltote pygarga, assembly GCA_936450705.2. Taxonomy (NCBI): domain Eukaryota; kingdom Metazoa; phylum Arthropoda; class Insecta; order Lepidoptera; family Noctuidae; genus Protodeltote; species Protodeltote pygarga. The sequence continues at coordinate 1,555,368 of OW388258.2, forward strand.
ATGCGTGTCCCGAAGTGTATTTTTTTTTAAGAAAAAGAACTACCTTTTTAAAATCCAGGCGCCTATCTCACTAAGAAGATATAAAATCAATGAATATAGTTATGACAAATTGTAACAAATTGAATTTGAATTAACAAATCAAGTTAAGGTAAACAACATTCAGCTTGATCGGAACAAGTTTTTATACAAAAAAAATTGATTTAAAATTAATTTAAAGCTTTTTTTATGTAAGAAAAATTATTCCAATCAAACTTATATTTTTGCTGAACCTATATAATGTCATTCTCCATAACGTGGTTCGTTGGGATTTTCATAACTATATTCATTGAATTATCTTCAATGTGCGAGCGAGATAGCAAATTAGCGAGTGCCCGTACCTTAACCCTATACATCTACAGTTCTATTGTTAAAATAATAATAAACCAGCCTGTAACTGTCCCACTGCAGGGCAACGGCCTCTTCTCATACAGAGAAGGATTGAGCATTCATCACTACGCTATAGCTCACTGCGTTGGCGATATCAGACTATTAAGTCCAGGTTTTCTTACGATGTTTTCCTTCCCAGTTAGTCAGTGGTATCTTTTATAGTGGTATATCTGGTAGTGATTAACTAAGAAAGGATAAGGATAAGGATTGAGCATTAGCCACCACGCTAGCTCACTACGTGTTGGCTATTAAGTCCAGGTTTCTTTACGATGTTTTCCTTCACCGTTAATCAGTGGTGTCTTAGATTAACTAAAAAAGTACATATGACATTGAAAAAGTCACATTGGTACATGCTAGGTTGAACCCACACCCACGCGCTTGCAAAGCGTGTCCGTAACCAATGCGCCACCACGACACTTCTGTTGTTTATTGGCTTTAAATTAAAATGTTTAGACCATCTGCTTTTAACAAAAGATTATAGCAGATGGTTCACGACTCCTGTCGGATCGTGATTCGCTGTGATTGGCTGATCTTTATCGATGATTAAAAACGGTTCAGGCGCAGGTGAAACGGTGTTAAACAGAGATCAATTCAGTTATTTGCTGTACATTGAACTGTTAATTTATTGTTAGTATTTTCTTCCACAGATCTATAAAGTACTCGTTAATAAGCTTAATGATAAACATACGTACATACGAAGTTTATTAACCTATTAAATTATAATGACCTTTGAAACCATAGGTCAATGACCTTTGTAGTAATCATCAAATGACCGCTTTTATTAAACTTTCATATTAGAAATTGCTTATATAGCAAAACAATACATTATTTAGATGCATCAAGTATAATTATTACTAATTATTCTCTCACCTTTCTACTTGTAAGTGGTTATAACCAGTGAAATCCAACCCGGACCACCATAGTCACAACTCTACGAAACACATTTTCTTTTGTTTCACCTTTCAATACGTCATCGGCATCGACTGTTGATGGAAATGCATCACAATACATCCATCATTCAAGTAATGATCAAAACATCTGCCAATTTCATGTCAATTATTACCAGTTACCAGAAACATACTGCATTTAGAACTGGGTACCTATTGCAAAGCGGGTTCATAATCAATGCGCTAACACGACATTAAAGCCTAGCTGTAATGTCGTGTTAGCGCATTGGTTATGAACCCGCTTTGCAAGCGCGTGGGTGTGGGTTCGAACCTAGCATGTACCAATGTGACTTCAATGTGTGTTCAATGTCATATGTACTTTCTAAGACACCACTGACTAAGGAAGGTGAAGGAAAACATCGTAAGGAAACCTGGATTTAATAGTCTGAAATCGTCAACACGCAGTGAGCTAGCGTGGTGACTAATGCTCAATCCTTATCTGTATGAGAAGAGGCCTTTGCCCTACAGTGGGACAGTTACAGGCTGATTTATTTATTTTAAAGGTAGACTTACGCGCCTGCCGCAGAGGCAATCTAGGGTATTTAGGTGGGAATGACCCTAATATTGTTATGTGTGATCGCTTGCAGGGGCAACTTCTTAACTGAAACTTTGGAGACAATTTATACTTGGTTCGATCCAAAATCAGACTATATGAAGATCTTTAAATAGAATTTAATTTCTATTAGAGATGATTAGACTTTCTTATGTGTTGGTTATACATCATTGATTAAGACAATATTTAAAGAAATAAATAATTATTCATTCATTAATAATAATAATTTAACTTACCGAGTATCTATTACAAGTTAGAATGATTAGTTGTAGAATTATTTACCGTTAAAATTGTTTCTTTGTTAATCGCTTGACCGAGCTTAATTTAAAACAAAAAAGTAGGAACTAGTCATTCAGTCGACTCATTCATAATCAGAACAGAACAAACAAAACAAGATGTATTTTTATTATTTTTTACAAGAAGACTTATTTTTCAAGATTACATCACTATTTTTATTAAGGCAATATTATTTTGCAGTTTATCTATAGCTGATAGTAGCTAGTTAGCTAGCTAGCTAGTTTACTTCGCCTTATTTTAGATCTGATAGATCGAAACAGTCATCTCTACCTAAACACTCTAGATTGCCCCTGTGGCAAGCGTGTGAGTAGCTGGCTTAAGTGGCACCGCACAGGACCAATTTGGAATTCAGAGTACCATAACATCATGTCAGAAATCATGATACGATGGAATTTTAGTGTATTTCAAATAAATAAATACTTATTATTCTGAAATGCTTAACTTTAATAAAATTAATTTGCAAATTATTATGCATTCTATGACTTATACATTTCTAGTAAAAAATTATTTGTTACTTACAGACCAGGGACACAGTGGGTACACTATCGTGGACAAAGCCGGTGCACTACTCTTAAGGTTAAAATCGCTTGCACCCGGCGTCCGAACGTAGCGCTAGCCCCGCACCTAAGCACGTAGCATCGTTTAAAGCATTTTGATGTCAAAATGGTCACCGTTCGTGTCCGCGATAGTACATACCTTTACGGTATCATTAAGGTTACTAGGATATTTACTATAGCGGTGCAGCTTATTTTTCACAACAAAATGGTAATAAATAATTCATTTATTATAATTTATGGCAATAACAATACTTGCCGGAAAATTATCGCATTTTGTTGTCGACCGTACAAAATCATTAGAAATTTTGGAAGCGTTGTAAAACTGAGTGCCACAGGGCCTTTCGTACTCATTGGAATTTCACGCGTAGAGGGCATAGAAAGAAATATCTGAAATGTCTAACATAATAATAAGGCTAAAGTTTTGTATGTTGGAACGCGCTAATCTCAGGAATTACAAGAACAATTTGAAATATTGCTTTTGCGTTTAATAGGTCGTTTATTATGGAATGTTAAAGCCAAAGGGTATATTTATACGGGATATACGTGAAAATTCAATTTTACACGAATGAAGTCGCAAAAAATTGATAACAACTAGTTGGAAAATAAGTCTGTAAAAATATTTAAAAATTGTAAAAAGGTAGGTTAGGTTATTATTAAATATAAAAAAAAACTGTAAATTGTATTTTTTTATTTGAGGACGGCTATCAAAAGTACCAGAGTGTTGTCGTCAAGAGTTTGATGCCCGCGGCTTGGTTGCGGTTTTTTAGTCTGTATTGCCTGTTTTTAGCCTTAACATTTTTTGCCAAACTAAAGCTAAAAGTCTAATTCTCTCATAATTAAACGGTGAAAGAAAAAATTGACAAAAAAGTCTGCATGCTCAGTTTTCAACGATGCGTGAAGATTGATTCGCACTGGGTCAGCGCATCTGCGCGATGAACTTATTACCTAGACGCCCCTGGATCGACACAGCAATTATCTGATTTTATTTCATTTATTTTGCTTCAACAAACGATAAAACACTATATTTTAATCACAGTAGAAAAGTCTATAAGTCCATCAATATCTATCATTTAAGTAAAATCAGAAATGAATTAAGGAGATCAGCTGTAAAGAAAAAATCGATTTAACCTTTCTGATATTTTCTAAACCTTTTTTTATAGAAATTTTCAATTACATTGTCTGAATATGGCCTATATAGAGTATAGTATATATCCTTAAAATATCTACTGTACCAGACTGTACCTATATAAAAAATGTAATATAAGAATATAAATATAATACATTTTAATATTATAAGTTATCATTATATTTAATACCAAATAAAACTATCTATTAAAAATAAATAAAGAAAAATAAAACTTTAATCTAAAAGGCTGCTACCAGTTTTGCAACGTTCACAAAATGTTGGCTGCATTGCCTAGCTGAATATAATGTATATAAAATTGAATAAAGTAGATAATAATATCATAACGTTTACCTATTTCATGACGGAAGGAATCAAAAATCTTTTCAAGTTAATCAGCTGGGTATATACCGCATTACAATGCAGAAATGAAGTTATGTACGTGTTGTATTTTCTATAATAGAATAAATACGCCGTATAGCTTGCACAGGTGTCGGTAAAAAACTGTAATGAATAAATATGTTTATGTCAGAGAATGTGGGAAAAATGTATGGGAAATGAACTGTGTTTCAGTTTGTTGTTCATTCTTTGGATGGACTTTTAACCTAATTAGCAGACAAATTGGATAGAAGACTACTATTTTATTTAAGGTTAAACATATTTTATATTATCCATATTTTTCTCGCCACAGAAACAAAATATAGTATAACATTCATTGTCGTTAAAGGCTGTCATTTAGATTGAAGAAAGTTTAAAAAAAATACAACAGCTGGGAAAATAATTGTACATAAAAAACACAGATTCATGCCTATATTCCCTAGAGGCAAAGATGTATGCAGTGCAGTGCGCCCACGTTTCGCCGGTATATTATAAGGCCAATGTAATAGGGGGGCGAGCCTATTACCATTAACCGGGCACAATCCCAGACTCCTAGAGAATTCCCTAATAAAAAAACCCTATAACACTTTGCCCGACCGGGTATCGAACCCATAACCTCGTGCTTAGCAGTCGCGCTTGCTACCAAACGAGGCAGTAAAAAGACCAAAAACAGACTAAAAAATAATTGAAATCAAATTATATACCCATTTTTTAAACTCATACTGCATGCGATGCGAACTTTTATGATGTGGTGTATAAGGATTAATTCCCTTTACTTCGAGTCCCGTAAAGTCGAGTCGCCTCTAAGTCTACTTAGAAAACTTTACGCTTTTATTCCCGCTACGCAAGCAGGGGCAATTTCCTGAGTAAACTTAGGCCATTGAAAGTCTACCATTCCCTACACCCTAGATTGCCCCTACAACTAGTGTAAGAGCTAGCTTTAAATATTTCTAGGCGATAATATGACGTGTAATAACCCTGAAATCCTAGCCCAGCGCAGCAGCTGAACACTTTGCCGAGACCTTCCGCCTGAACAACAATAGTCTGTTTTAATTATTTAGTACTTATACTACCTCGTTTTGACATTGAGTTAGAAGATAATTAGCTACTCTAAAAGCTTCAGTAAGTCTCATTATATTGATAGGTTATGCAGAAATACTTATTTTGATAAAATAATAAATACATTTTTAATACATTCATTTACATATTTTTTATAGTCTCAAACTTTCGCGAACACTTAACATAATGAAACAACTTTTTAACGGATATAACTCGCGTTTTTATTTTGACAAAATAAAAACGCCAGGATTATTTTGTCAAAATAAAAACGCGAGTTATATCCGTTAAAAAGTTGTTTCATTACATTTTTTTTTCAATAAAAATATAATAAAACAATCAAAAATGGTGGCGTATAAATTGCAGTATTGACTTAACATAATATTATTGACGATGACGACTGACGCGGACGATATTTGATTTTACTTGAAACATCGGTAATAATAAAACTATCTTCGTCTGAATGCGAGCTAAGTAAAGTCTAAGTTTACAAAATCGACGACTTACCAAAAACAGAGACTTACTTATATCAGAATCAAACCTCTTACTAAACTTAAACTCATCAGTGAATAACCCTCTACTTATCATTCCAATTTATTTTTATAAGTTGTAAAACTTGTAAAAATAAATAATTTCTATTTCATTTTTTGATGATTGTAGTCTTACTTTAAGTAAAGTAACTTAATGACATTTGTGTGTGGTGTAACCCCACCCGTATTATTCCACATTCAATAAAAGAAGAGAAATTTGGCAGAGCGGCTTTACCATTATCGAGATTTTTCTTACAATAATTTTTTATTTGCTTTTATAATTATTAGTGTTAACCGCACGCAATAGATTATGATTGTTTAATTATGTAAAACATTGAACTAAGCACGAAAAAAACCTAGTGAGGGGAAACATTTTAAAAAGAATACATAATAATCAATGATGATCAATTAGAAGTTATTTCAGCTGAACTATGCACATAATTACGAAACTTGAGTGTGTCCGTGACCTTCCACTATAACACTATTATGTATGTTATTGTGTTGTATAATCTTATTCAAGTTTTTGTTTACAATGGTAACCACCTGTCTTGGACATTTTTATTTTACTTCTTTATTAGAATAAATAAATGTATCTTTTCTTTCGATGTCTCGACACATAGAACTCAAGTTTGCTAGGATCGTCAATTATTATACCTTACTATGAACAGTAGCTTTGAATTGCAGCTTTGCTTTCACAGTTCTATTTTTCCGAAATAAAAAGTACCTATTGTAGTGTCGTCGGTCTATTGGTCTTTTACTGCGTGAAAAAAGAGTACCTTACAAACTCTTTTGTTTTTATGTAAGAAAGGAAATAAGAATAGTATCTATGTATTTAATTTTATTTCTAGTAGACTCGCTGTTTGCCGCGTTTTACTGACGTGAGTCAGTGGTCTCAGGTTCAAAATTGCATGCACTTTATCTTTTATTTATTATGAATAGTTAATCAGGTTATGTACGATCATAAACTAATTATCACTTGCACCGTGCATCGTGCATCGGAGAGCTCGTAAAGCCCTCTGTTCTGTCACTGGTCTCTCTCCGGTCGTGTCGGATTGCCAAATAGAGAGGTCACCTGTGTTTGCGCACATGCTTGTGCAGTTAATTTATCTTCTGCGTCAATCGCCAATCTCCGTTGTGATTAGCCATTGTGACTGAAATTCGGTCAGAAGGACATTCATTGTTATATAGCTAAAATTCTAAATAAAGAGTCTCTCATAACTAAAATCATGTTAGAGTAACAACAGTAAGATCAGCTAATTAGATTATAAATACGTTTTCTAAATCACTAATTCCCATGTAATTTCTCAGATTCAAACGGCACATACAATGGCGATCTACCACATAAGGACGGGGGCGGCGGCAGCGACTGGAGGCGGGACGCGGCGCGGAGAGCGAGAGCATGCTGCTCAACTAAGACCCTGCTTCGACGCCTGCCCATCCTTCAGTGGCTTCCCAAGTACACCCCTAGGAATGGACTTGCTGACATTATTGCTGGTAAGTAATCTGAGGCACCGCGTCGTATTTGTTCGTAATAATTGTAATAACTTCAAATTTATTTGGAAGAGATTCTCAAAATAATACTAAAACAACTGCAAAACTAACGTCAAGTGTGGTATTCCTAGCATTTTAACGGTTCGAAGTCGATTTTCTTTTTTGTTAAAAATTGTTTTACACTAATTAAGTAACTTTATTTAAAATGTTAGGCATTTCTAGTTTCCTAGAAGGGTTTGACCTTTAGTTAATCCATTGTAACGAGTCTAGACTTTAATTTTTTTTTTTGCCAATCTTTTCTAAGTAAGAAATGTTATCTACGCTCGAGTGACGATTTAATTACTCTCATTGTATCGCCGTGTGAAATTCTATTAACTTGGAAATATTACCATTATCGACAATTGCTCTAAACGTATTGTGTCACAAACAAAGAACTAGAACTTTTTGCTGTTTTATTTATACACTAAGCCGTTATAGTGATACAAGCATGATAGTAGAATTACACCAGTAATACTACTGGGGTAGTTCTACTAACAGTCTAAGAGCCGATTTCACCACTGACACTAAACGCGATTAATAAAGTTAAACTCATTTCAAGCGTTTAACTGAGTTCAGAACTGCAGTTTGCGTAGGGCTGAACTTAGTTTTATTAAACTCGGTTTTTAAGGTGAATTTTTAACAAAAGAATAATACCAACTTCAACATCCACTTTTTTAGGAGTCAGTTTTTCACAACATACATATTTTAAACAAAGTTAAATTGGTTGTTACGATTGCTGTCATCCGATGAGGAGGGCCTTTGTATATCGTTACCAAAAAATAGGCCGGAGTTATACCCGAACATACAACCTTCAAACACCGAGAAATGAGACACAATGACTCGACGCTAGCGTCCACGCTGTAGTCAAAGGTTTAAAAAAATATATAGACCATCCATATATAGACCAACTAGAGTCACTCTTATATCAATATTAGAATTATGACTATTCATAAGTGCCTAAAATGGTCTACTTGAATAAAAATATTTTGATTTTTAACCTCATTTTTTCAAGTCGGTTAATAGGGAAACTCAGGCTCACTTGTTTTGCTGTTATTTATCTACGAGCAGTACTCTATAGATAATAAATAATACCCTATAGTAGTTTTATAATACTTACGGTAATAATGAGAGTGTTATTATTTATATTTAGTTGGTTATATCGCACAGGATTATTATGGTGTTACCATAATGACGTGTTTATTTATTTATTTCCATGTTATTCAACTTAGCTGGTCTGTTTTCTTTTATATAATAAATCTACTGTATACTTCAATCCTTGATAGACAATAATATCTGTTTGTCGGACTGTATTGTACCCTGAACTTTAAACACCATTGATATCTGATATTGACAGCAAAGGACACTTGAAAGAAGACTTGATCTAGTGTTCTTTGTTATTAAAAAAAGAGATTTTTTATCGACGGTTTAAAAAAACTATTTTTTTTTAATGTAAACATACATATACCAGAATTTTTCTCCTATGGATCACACAATGTTTTTGTCGAAAAACCTAACCATTACACCACCATCAAATGTAATGCTGCCATTAAAGATGCCTCGGATTTCGTCAATATCCATGGAAAACATTCAAGTGACCTCGTCATCTCTGTAATTTTGGTCAGCCATGATCACTTCTTCTCGTGGGGCTCGAGCGCCCCAGAAAAATTCTGATACTCCATCTATTCTTTCACATCTGATAACCAGAAAACCTTAAGTAGTAATAGTAGTAAGTAGGGAAAGGCTGTGCACAAATATCTGCCTATAACTGTTGTACTGCAGGGTAAAGGCCTCTTCTCAGACAGAGAAGGATCGATCATTAATCACCATGCTAGCTCACTGCGTGCAGCTATTTCAGACTAATAAGTACATGTTTTCCTCGCGATCTTTTCCTTCGCCGTTACTTTCTTAAAGTAACTAAAAAAAAGTACACACCTAATGGTGCTAATTCTCTTGCACACGCTCTAAACTAAATTTAGATTCGCCATCTCTCGTTCTAACAGAGATTATAAGAAAAGAATAGAAGATTAGAGCTGTCAAATTAGTCCATTTATGTGATATCAACGAGAATTTAGTCGGCATGTCATAAAGGTCTCGACTAATTTCACGTCAATTGCAAGGACGTAGACTAATTTGACAGGTATAATTTGATAGTTCAATTTGCTGTCCTTTTTCAATGATGTCTATTAAAAAGAGATATAGTATATAAAGTATTTTTTTTTTATTAACTTAGATAATTTATTATACTTTATTTTGTACCTTTTCGAAGGCTTTTCTATTGACCCAAAGGTTGACTGGTAGATAATGCCTCAAGGCATTAAGTCCGCCTTATGTACCTGCTTTGTACATGAAGTATAAATAAATAAATAAATATAGATAGACTTAAGTTAATTTAGCGGGATGTACAAGATAATCAGCACCGTTGGTGATATTTCAGCCAAGTTTGAACCCACAGCCACGTACTTAAAAATCTCTGACTAATAGCTATTTCATAACTCATCATCTTCCTGCTCTAGTCCTATTATTATTTAGAGTTGGCGCAATAGGTTTTCCTCTTCCATTCATCTCTATTGCTCGTCATGTTATTGCTTACTCTATTTCTCTCCTTGTCGTTTTATACACAAACCATCTATCTTTTCTTTGCTGTTTCCCTTATAACTTCTAAACATTTACATTCATATTTATAATAATTATATGGTATGACCGTTGACTGACAAATAATGACAAGTCAGAGGCAGAGATTCTGACTATTCGTAAGTTATGTGCGTATTTATAAATAAATTATCACTTGCTCCGTATCTCGGGCACGTAAAGCCGTTGCCCCTGTGTATGATCTCTCCGGTCGCGTGTCAGATTGCCGTTCAGAATCGTGTGCGTGCGTGTCAGATTGCGACTATGAGTGTGACAGAATAGAGAATGCACCCGTGTTTGCGCTCACACTTTTGCTCTATAATAATATTATCTCCTGTGTAGTTCGCTGTGACCAAAACTCATCATCATCAGCCTGTATTAGTTCACTTGTGAACATAGAGTCATAGAAGTCTCTCCCAATGCGTGCCACTTTTGTACGCTCATTGGAAGCATTTGCCCATAATTGCCACGCTAGGCGAGTGGATTGGCGATCGCAGTAGCAGATGATTGCTGTTGCACAGAAGGGTGCTACTGCCCATCCTCCGGATCTTTCCCTTTGTCGTTTCTTACGACATCCGCGGGTTGAGTAAGGGTGGTTCTATTCTTAGGCCGGAAACCACACGGCACATATGGCACGGCAAATTCAGTTAGCAGGACATTATTGTAATAGCTATAACTTAACTATCCGACAAAAATGAATAGTTATTTTTATTACACAACTTAAAGTCGCCATAGAAATATTGATCGTCGGCACAATTAAATCCTTACATAGCATTAGCATGATAACTAGCGTATGTCGTTAGTCACGTGGTGTAAGGAACGCGAATCATTCGACTTGTTGAAGTTGCTGCGCGAATGTTTTGTCTAAGTACTTACAAGTAGATAATATGAAGGTTATATCAAGACTGTTACAGTGCTCTATTATAGAATTAGTCTTGTGGTACGTATGACCGTTAATTGGCAAGTCAGAGGTACCTAGAAGCGCATCGCTGACTGCAAAACGTCATAACTGACCTTTTGTATCGGAAGGACATTTAAGTAAACGTCATATGAGCACAATGTCCTAATAGCAAAAAGACCTTTGAGCAGCTCGTCCTATTAGCAACATGACGTAATAGCAAATAGTCCCAATATCAAAAGGACATAATTTATGTATTCAGGAATACTCTTAAAGGTACTCTTTTTTATCCAGTACTTTTTAGTATATATTTTTTTAATTTGGGCCATTGTGGTCAATTATTGCTTGCCAATCCTGTATGATGTCTTTAGCCGGCAAGACCTTAATGAGGCGACAGATAGAACTACCGAGGTTAATTCTTATAAGTCGAGAAAAGTAAGAATTGCACATGATAGCTTATTAAATATTAAGAATAGCGCGTTACGTAAGCGTTGACACGGTACGTTGAAGATCGTGGGTTCGAATCCCATCTGTATCAGTTGTTTTTTTTTTTCAAATTTTCTTATTAAATAATTATAAGAAAATATATGTTTTTACCAAACTAAAACATGAATAGTATTTTTATCGTTCTTAAAAAAATGCATATATTACCTATGCAACCCATATTTTAGTTATAATGCATTATTTATATATTTAAGCATACTTTTTATAGCTATTTTTGTATTGTTATAATCATTGTTATAGTCGTAGCTTCTTACTTGATTGCTTTGACAGATGAAAAATTCAATTAATTTGTACCAAAATAAAAATAGCCTTTAAAGTCTCGGTTAAACTGATTTACTTTATAAATAGTTTAACACGTTCACTTGTCAAGGTATATTAAAAATGCAATTGAGCGATCGGAAGGAAGTATTTCTTTTACTATGCAAAGTCTAGAATAAATACTTACTGTCGGATATTTTCAACGACACAATCAAAATCAAAAAACTGAGGAAGTATAGATATTGTAAAAGATCCCTTTATATTAATTGTAGAGGCACCTGCCCATTAGAGCGTAACGCTGTCAGCGCGTCAGATGATCGTGTTCCTAGTGTTAAAGCAACAAGCGTTTGACCACAATGTCCACGCTCGCTCCGTCGCTATTGTTGGTGTTAGTCAGCGTTATATCAACAGAATTATGACGACACGCATCAGTGGGTATGACGCCTGTGATTCACATTCATGTCATCTGTTATTTGTTACAGTATATCACTAATCCTAGATACAAGGATAAATACTGGAAGCCATTGTTAAACTGTGAAGCAGCAGAACAAGGGAGTCACTATTGAAGCATAAAAGCATATTAATCATCTGAATACAAAACTTGACAAAATATAATATCAAAAATTGATTATTAGGAAGAATTAGAGCATTGAATGTATCCTTGTGATTCCAATCTTATGATTGTTTTGACAAACACAACAACATCGACACTAGATCAACTCTAAAAATTCAACCTCATAGTTAGAACTCAAACTTTTCTCTTTTTAGATATTCCCTACAATGTAATATGATTATAATAGTTATGTAATATTATGAAACGGTAAATGTTCTTAAAGTAATTGATATATCAAGTTAAATGTAACTTAAGAAAATATTAGCAATGAAATATCTATCCGAGTATTGACCTCAATCATATTTAAAATTGCACTTTTGTAGCAGGAATGCATTGCGTTATAGTCAACAAAAACGTAGGACTATGAACTCTGTGTCCTTGTAATAAAGTGCAAAAATAGTATAATGTACAGATGTATTGAGATCGGCGGAGCGTGTAATGGGCACGTGTCGTCACAGGCTTTGTGTGGCGCTGCAGTGTGTCGCAACCATCACAATAATGCCCGGTTTCTTTTAGTTCAAATCTAGACTAGTTACGCAACGGACAATAAACTGGTATTTGCAAGTAACAATTTTAGTACTGCACTGGTTATCGTAATTCTTTTTTTCTAGTTGTAGGTATGAACATATTTTTATACTGTATGTTTCGCAATCTACCTCCATGTACCTACAATTTATTGGTTGAAAATATAGCTCGTTCGGACGTCTAATCTAACCTTCGTTCATAATGTTCTTTTAGTTATTACTTTCGAAGCTGCTATATCCTCTGTTTGATGAAATATTTACAAATACAACAAGTTAGAATGCTTGATTTACCTTCGTAATTATCCTTTATACCTACTCCATTTTTTTAAACGGTTTTCCATCACTGACAGGACTATTGTAGCCAATAAGCCTGATATAGTAGTGATAAATCGATTGGAGCGCCTCGCAATGAATGTGGATATCGCTGTCCCTCATGGCGGCAATCTCACGGAAGTCGAAAAATTTAAAGAAGTAAAGTACCTTGACTTTGCACGCAAGATTGTCGACATGTGGGACGTGGACTCTGCAATCATTGCAATCTCTTGTCACCACTTAGTCCCTAAATTGTGTAATACTCATACTACATAGGTACCCTGTGTAGTACTCATTCGTGTTAGTGTAGATAAAAGCCTGCAAGACATGACGTCCTAAAACAGTTAATTACAATAATTATCTGTCATTAACATGAAAATACAACTGTATTACAATAAATTTAGATAAGCAAAAATGCCATGGATAAAACTTCATAAACGATTTGTTGGTAAACTTTTTCTTGTCACTAAAATCATAATTAAGTACATGCTGGCAGCTATAATCATAAATAAGTAAATAATATTTACAATAATTAAAAAAATGATGATGCAATTGAAAAAAGAATTGACCTTAATTATTATGGATAATGAAAACAATTATCTTGTCAATGGAAGAAATGTTTTTGATTAACATTGACCTATTAATTGCATACTTTAAATTCAGTTGTTTTTTTCCTGTTTATCGCCATTAGCACACCTTGAAGAGTCCTATCATAATTAACATCTGTTTAGCTTTCTTGATAACTTTGCCTTAATCTTTTCCTAATTATGTAGAAACTAGTAGCTTAGACCACAGTCTGTAGCCTAGTTAGATAAAGCAGAATGGATTATGGAGCAAGTGTCGCTTCTAACAAATGCTTAAGGAGTAGTTCCACTACTTAGAAATTGCTTCTGGAGCAATGACACTGATAAAAAATTGCTTAAGGAGCCGTATCACTACTAACAAGTCGTTAAAGAGCAGTATCACTGCTAACGAAAGCTTAAGAAGCAGTGCCACTGCTAAAATTAAGTGCTTATGAAGCTGTATAATAATAATAATAATGTCCTCCTGACCGAATTTCGGTCACAGCGGCCAATCTCAACGGAGATTAGCTATCGACGCGGGAGATATTATAGTGCACAAGTGTGTGCGTAAACACAGGTGCACTCTCTATTCCCTCACTCTCATAGTCCGATGGGACGGCAATCCGACACGACCGGAGAGAGATCGAGCGCAGGGCCAACGGCTTTACGTGCTTTCCGAGGCACGGAGTAAGTGATAATTAATTTATAAAACACACATAACTTACGAAAAGTCAGAGGTGCGCGCCTTGGGTTCGAACCTGAGACCTCTGACTTGCCAGTCAACGGTCAACACCACTAGGCTATCACGACACAATGAAGCTGAATCACTGCTAACAAGTGCTTATGGAAAGTTAATTAACTTCAGTGCATCAAAAAAATAATCTTAGACTAATTCTTCAATCATCCTTCTGTGTTCATCTGAATCCCTTCACTGTCAAACCTTGGCGTATAATTGATGTATTTAAACTAACACTTACTGTCAGGTCAAAGTTTTTCTGACGCTTCAATTACCCACTTTCGTCGTCATTGCAATTGTTCGCCAATAAAAACTGGAGCGATCTAATTTGTTGACGTGAACGCAACCGATGAGAAAAAGTCTGAATAAATTAAAGGTCACGCGCTAAAGAATCAGCTTTTGATAGAAATTAAATGTTTTTCTTGTAATTGGTTTAGTTTGTCGAAGAAATGGTGGATCGAATCTGTAAATTATGTTAGGAGCCAGAAGCTGAGTCGTGCTTGCGTTAAAACATTTAGTTTCTAATCTCGAAACTCGAAAAACTAAAAAATTAAAAAAAATCTCCCCCACAACTACGTAAATAACAAAAAAAAAATTAAATAACTATAAATTTAAAAACACGTGACACAAAAAGACCAATTCTTATTTTTTTTTTGCAAAAAACTCTCGATTAAGTAACGTTTCGAAGAATAAAAAAAAAACAATCAAAATCGGTCCATTTGCTTAGGACCTATGATGCCATAGAGATACACACAGACAAATAGATACGTCAAACTTATAACACTCCTCTTTTAAAAAAATAAAAAATGGCTAAATAAAAAAGGGTAAAAATGACTTTTGTCAAAAAATAAGGTCTTACTGCCACACTCAGACACGTCAATTAACTTTAATCAAGCATGAAATCGTTATTTTTGTATGAAGTGTAAGCATCATTAGCATCGTTTGACATCTCTAAGTGCGGCAGTAAGTACCTACTTATCGTCAATTTTTTTAATCATTAGGTACCTAGTACATACAGACGTAGTACATAATCACAAAGCAGGGATTTCTCTTCAGTGCCATGGCCACGTTAGGATATTGGATTGTTAAAAAATCTAGGTTCCAAATGAACAAGACCTATAATTTGGCTGCATTCGCGTCGGTCTCGTAGACACGACTACGTGATTTCATTGGGAAACTAGGCACAGTTGTCACCTCACCTTTTAAATATCTATCGGCAAGCAACTGCGCCTAAACTGGTTAGTAATCAATCTTATACCACCCCTCTTTTTGCGTAGGGGGTTAAAAAAACAATAAAATTAAAAATTATTCGATTATAAATATTCGCCGTAGCCGTAGCGCCTGTAGCTACGTAGCGCGTCGCTCGTAGAGTTTCGTAGACCTTATCTGAGGTCTATTTAAAAAACATACCTTGTCTTCGACCATCAGTTAATTTGCAACAGGTTTGCAATAAGTTGCAAATACAAGCAATACTGCAACTCAGTCGAGCACACTTAAGCTGCCAGTGAGCAGTCTGGGTACAAATGGCTGGCATGCATCGTACCATTGTGACGGCTGCGCCCCTGCGTGTGCGCTGTCAAACGTAACTGAATTTGGTTTTTTATTCATTCTACAATTTAAGACAATGTTTCCTTTTAGATGAAACCTAATTTTCAGAGGTAACTTTCCGGTTAAACTAGGAAAGGCTTTTTAATAGTGAAACCATTGTATTAGAATTCAAAATGATAATAATATTATAGTTTCTTCTTATTTTTGGCGACAAAGTGGACTTATAATTTACTAATTCTGCCAGTGTCAAGTATTTTTAATATTTCAAGTAAATAAAATGGTTCCTGTAAAGGATGGTACGGCAGTGTTTGCTTCGCGCTCGACTTGGCAGGGGCACTGCCGTGCCCCCCGATGTAAAATCGCGCTGTATCTAAAAACAAAAGCCTCGAGTCCTCATGCTTGGTTTTTTTCTGTCACCGTTTTAAGAAACCTAGGTTAAGCAAATCTAAAAATAGGTCTGTATTCAAATTTCACAAAACCTCAATGAATGTAATCTTCTTCTTCTTCATCGTATAGTGAATGAACAACCTGGTGTCAGAGTTTAAACCGCCCGTAGGCCTGCTTTACACACCATTGAAAAATCTCTCAGGTGTGCTGGTTTCATCACGGTGTTTTTCCTCACTGTTTTAGCAACTGATAATTAATTTATAATACGCACATAACTAACGAAAAGTCAGAGGTGCGCGCCTTGGGATGAAACTCGAGACCTCTGACTTGTCAGTCGACGGTCATACCATTAGGCTATCGGTGCTCAATGAATTTAATAATATTGTACGTTTTCCAATGTGACATAATTGTGTTATCCACTGAGCACCATCAAAAACTTATCATAATGTTTCTTTTCCACAGGTATTACCGTAGGTCTCACAGTAATACCTCAAGCGATAGCGTACGCGGGCGTGGCGGGGCTGCCCCCCCAGTATGGCCTGTACTCCTCCTTCATGGCCTGCTTCGTGTACACGGTGTTCGGCTCCGTCAAGGACTCCGCCATTGGGCCCACGGCCATCGCCGCCATCTTAACAAGAGAGAACCTCCATGGTTTAGGCCCGGAATTCGCGGTGCTGCTCGCTTTCCTGTCGGGATGTGTGGAGCTGCTGATGGGGATTCTACAGCTGGGTGAGTTAATCTATCATTTGGTATTTTTTGTAGTGATAGCTAAAGTGTATGGCTTGCAAATTGGAGGTCTCAGGTACTGATACGCACGACTTCTCATAAGTTATATGTGTAGTATAAATTAATTATGACCTGCTTGATGCGAGGCAATCCTGGGAGAGAGCTTTTTGGTCGTGTTATGTTGTTCTCGTTTCAGTGAAATATTAACAAAAAAAAAACATTATTTAAATCTGAGAATTATATATTTTTTTAAATTTCGCAATATTTGCGTCCCTATTGTTCATCTGACTCTGACCTGCGCAAGCGACGAAGCGACTTTACCGAGCTATGAATATAACCTTACTCTATTAACTATGAAACAAGATTCATACTCTAAGTAGTATTTGTAGAAATGAATAGAATTCCACAATAGTTTGTATGGCGCGCAGTTTCTCTTATTGTTACTATTCTGTTATTTATTTACGAAGTAATAAACAAAGCGTTTTCTTGACAATATTAAACAATACTACATAGCTTATATTTATCTCGACACGGTCTATCACTTCATGTGTATAAGTTTCTTATTAAATAATTTAATTTAAACACACACATAAAAAACATTGCATAAAATATGAAGACTATAATTTCTGACATTACCTTAGCCGTTTACTTTCACAAATCGGCAAGAGAGAGAGAGATAAGATAGGTCACACTCCACCACGCCGCCGCATAAACTGCTGGTACGCTCACAGCATAAGTTGGTGAAGGCAAGTTTGAGTCCACAAGAGCGGATGCCTTCCAAGCTCTGCTTTAGAACTACCTAAAATTTTTAGAGGCAACCGGGGCTCACTTTCAAACGTGCTTTCTTTTCGTGCTTTCTCTCAGTTTTAACTCACAAGCTCAGACAGAGTTCAGACTTTTAGTGAGACCTAAAAGGCCTCGAGTTGAGGCAATCGTGCCAAAAAACCGATTTCTTAGAATCCCGACAAATTATAATAACTAAACAACTAAAGTATTTTTTAAGTAATTATTACTCGTACAATTTCGCAATTACAAGCTTTAGATGAGTCTGCGCTTGCGTCTGCAAAACATTATCATTATCATTTATACGTAACGATAACGTTTGCAATGCATTAAGCATTGCAAAACGTTATCTTTTGTGATAAACGCGTCTACATTTCATCACGCCCGCCACAAGAATGTGATGACTTAGCTAATTACGAGTAAACTAACTTTAGCGACTAGCGACTTAGTTCAACAACCATAAAATAAAGAAGAATAAGAAAGCCGAGCTATTTTTATTTGCATTTAAGAAGCGATTAAAATGATCTTCTTTGATTTTATACTTACTTCTTAGAACTAAACCGATTTTTAACCTACATCAATCATTTGCATGTAAGTGCCAATTTTCTATTGTCTCCACTTTTGAATGAATCAGCGTAGAAGATACCTCGAATGAAATAAAGAAGTTTTTAGATATCCAGCTAGCTTATCTTAGTGAGTGTAATAAGTATTACTAAGATAAGCTGTTTACCATCCGAGAGTTTCGCAAAATAAACTTAAGTATTTACTTTTTAAATTCCTTGAACCATTGTTCAGGTCTTATAAAAGATAGGTAGCAGTAGCGAATGCTCCTTGCAACTCAATTGACATTCCGCCACTAGTAGGTAGGTACTATTTTCAACGACTAAGAGGCTTAATTACTCTTGAACCAACGACAATCCCAATTCTATTTACTAAGAAAAACTTTCATGAGAAGTATGTGATTTATTAAAAAGAAAATTTTAACAACGCGATCATCGAACTATACTTAATTATAATGGATCTAGAAAAAAAAACAAAAGTTGCATGAATTACTTATTCAGCCAGCATTTATTATGCGATTTTGCACCAATGTTGCAAAGAGTTCGTATAAAAATTTGATTGGTGTTTTAGGAGAAAGCCAGTTTAAAAAAAAGTTATTTGTTTTTTTTAAATCAATTTTTTGAAACTTAGTTCATAACACACTGATACAAATAAAAATTCTAGAACAGTTTTCAAAACGATTCCAATCCAATTTAGAAATGGAAATTACATTCGTGATTCGCAATGATGAATTACTACAACCATTTCATATTATGTATTATGTTTAGATCGAAAATAACTTAAATAGCTCGCGTGATACCATCACAAAACAATTGAGCTATCACGAAATGACTACTTCGAATCTCGAAACTTTTCCGCGATCGGATAAGTTTCCATGATTACGAGCGGGCGTGATGGTGCATCAACATCACAAGTTAATTGCCCACGCGCAGGAAGTGTGAGAACCTGGCTTACTTCCTTCAGCAACACTTAATTAAGTTGTCAAGTGTAGTAGCACTAATAACATACATCAGGCTCACGTGAAGAATGAAAAAAAACCATTCTGTTATATGAAACAAACAAAACACTGTAATCCGATTAAAGGTGATTCTTGATGGATGTATTTCCTGAAGGTAAATATTTTTTCTGAGTATTGCACCGCATGTCGTGTTAGCACGTAATATTTTTATACCTCGGGCTCGTACGTACCACAGAACCCTAACGTTGCTGTACGTTAACTTGTAAACCCTACATGTACCCTACGTCCTCTAGCAGACTAAGGGAGGGGCGGATACAATACTAGATTCATAGAAATATTTCCAATATCTTTGACTAGATTCCAGAGGACTAACCCATCATACATGAGATACTGCCCATTCAACAGTAAGGTTCTCACATTTAGCCCTGTTTAAGCCCTGATAGCCTAGACTCAAGTTGGAACCTAAGACCTCTGACTTCGTAAGCTATGTGCGTATTAATTATAAATTATCACTTACTCAATGCTACAGAAAGCATATAAAGCCGTTGGTCCTGCGCCTGATCTCTCTCCGGTCGAGTCAGATTGCCGTCCCATCGGACTATGAGACTGAGGGAATAAAGCACCTGTGTTTGCACAAATACTTGTGCTCTATAATATCTCCTGTGTGGCTTTATGAATCTTCGTTGAGATTGACCGCTGTGACCGAAATTCGGTCAGGAGGACATTACTCGTTTCGTTAACGTACAGCATTAGATCGTACTCGCGTCGTTCACGCTTGAGCGCTGAGGCGGTCAAGTATAACGGAGGCGTAATAATTTAATAAGTGGTATAAACACTGGATAGCATGAGTCTATCATTGTTTTATTTGATAAATTACTAAGCTGTTAAGGCATGAAAACAATCGCACACAATTTGTGTTGACTATCCGCGAAATAGGTGCAGCATAATGTTAAAGTAGATAAGACACGCAATATTGTAGACCTTTTTATGCGAATTCAAACTATGATGAAGTATTGTTATTTAGTTCAGTGATAGCTATCATCATCTGCCTAACCTTTTTCCCAACTATGTTGGGGTCGGCTTCCAGTCTTACCGGATGCAGCTGGATACCAGTGTTTTACATGGAGTTCAGTGATAGCCATGGCCCCATGGGCGTATATAATGGGAGGGTTTAGGGGGTCCGGTCCCCCTTAGCATATGGGTAACATAAAAATCGATGAATATTAGACGCAAACGCAACTACGAGCAATAGTAAGTACGCGCATACAGTGCATCCCCCACGCACCGCATATTGTGAAATTAACTGTGTGAAGCTCGGGCAAAAATTAGTTAAGTTTTGGTACATTTTTGGGTCTTCGACCCCTACCCCATGTGAAAGCTATAACTACGCCTATGGTGATAGCCTAGTGGTACGATAATTGACTGGCAAGTCAGACGTCACGGGTTCGAACCCAAACTTTTTAAGTTATATTGATTTACCTCTTATTTCGTGCCTATTTGGAGAGCACGTAAAGCCGTCGGCCTGTCATACTCCCGATCACTTTCCGTAATACTTGAAGCATTAATATTGACAGAATAAACTGTATGATCAAATGTATACTGATTAATACTGACACTATATAAACGTCATTCTACGTCATGATCAAATGATCATAATCATTATTGACACTTCATACAGTTGGTATAATATAAACACTTAAATCTCTGATCGTGTGTGGTTTCTGGTTTATCGTTACGAATGGCTTAGTTGGAAGAGCGACTGGGGACTTTACCCAGTAGGTCACGGGTTCAAATCCTGCTCTTTATTGATTTTTTTATCTACAAAAATTCTCACTCTGCTTACCCTTTGTAAATATACAAGCGTTATGTTTACTTTATCTAAGCTTAATGTGAGATATGATGATATCTTAAGTACGTCGAGCATAAATTGGAAAATATACACCCGGAATTGCAAAGCAGTAGATAGTTGCGAACGTAAGTCCAAAGCAATACCTAGACAATCCATGGCTACTCCACCTTATTGACATAAAAAATTGTTTATTTGCAGGCTTCCTAATAGACTTCATTAGTGGGCCCGTGTCTGTGGGCTTCACATCAGCGGCTGCCATCATCATCGCCACCACGCAGGTCAAAGATATCCTGGGACTCAGCTTCCCCGGCGGCAAGTTCTTACAGGTAAAATTTACGACACGAGATGTATCAATCTAAGACACTACTGACTAAAGGAAAACATCATAAGGAATCCTAGACGTAATAGTCTGAAATGACCAACACGCAGTAAGCTAGCGTTTTATAGGTACTTCGTACAGTAACTTGTATATAGTCATAGCACATTATCACTGTCTATGAAATAGGAATCGTGTGAGCCTATCACTTAAAAAAAATGATACAGAGTATTAACTAAAGATTTCTATAGACATTGCTCGTTGGCCATGTCATGAAATACAGACCTACATAGACAGGTCCACAGACATTTTTCAAAAATGTCTTATTTGTAAATGTGTTTATTTGTATTTTGTATCCATGGTGATACTAAATGACTGATTACTGTTCGCAGGTGTGGACAGGTCTGTACGAGCACATCGGAGAGACGCGGCTATGGGACACCGTGCTCGGTATCTCCTGCATCATCGTGCTGCTGTTACTTAGGGTATGAACACCATTCTTATTATTTTATACGTTTGTCCGACGGCTATCCTAATCTAACCTATCCTAGGGAACTGGTGCCTGCTTCCTTTATAGAGGAACTTTAACAACTCGAACACATTATTAAGTTTAATACTGGTATTTACCGCATCATTAATAGAAGCCTAAGATTTCTAAACAAAGGCCCCGAAAGGACCCTGGAGGTTTAAGCCCTCACTAATCTACCCTTCTCTACCATATTCCCACATATAGGGTTAATGTTTCAAGAGTTATCTGTTTAATAAAACCTTGCTTTTTATATATTTCTAGAAAGTAAAAGACATTAACGTGAGTCCAAAAGCTGACCCGGAGGTGGGCAGCAGTGACCCGGAGTCGACGTCACGCGTGCGGCGCACCACCGCACATGCGCTGTGGTTCCTCTCCACCACGCGCAACATACTAGTCGTGCTGGTCTGCGCAGCGCTCGCGTACTACTTCGATACGCAGAACAAGGCACCCTTCGTGCTCACAGGTTAGGAACTAATATGAAAATTAGGGTTAGACTTGTAACCCAGTGCCTATCCATTCTATCTACTCGTTTTCAGGATCTAGAAGAACACTCTTCTGGGTTATGCGATTGGATTTAGTCTAGTTCTATAGGTACTTACCTACATTCTCAATAACTGCACTAAAAACACAAAAAAAATCGGAGTAGATGTCGAGAAATAGTGAGGTGGATCATGACCACGACCACAGCTCTGACAAGATCACTTCGAAAAAAAAAGATGACAAACGGAACTAGATTTTAAATGTTTGATTTAATGTTCAAAGAATTTCTTGACAAAATCTCAAGCCATTTTTTACGAAATCTCAAGTCAAGTCGTTCCCTCGTTGCAGGTGATGTGAAGCCAGGTCTTCCGGAGTTCTCCCTGCCGCCGTTCTCAGCGACAGTGGGAAACCACACTTACACGTTCTCGGAGATGGCCTCCACGCTCGGCTCCGCCATATTCGTCGTGCCACTGCTCTCCATCCTCGAGAACATCGCTCTGGCTAAAGTATTCTGTAAGTAACATCTTTCATTACTCACCAAATATAGCGGGATTTCATGGGAATACCTCATCAGGCCTTAGAAAGCCTCAGCCTTTAAAAAGCATTTATCGCCAAAAATAAGAAATACACCTGGTACGTCCTAGGTTCGATCCCGTGGTCGGGAAAAGTGTTATTGGGTTTTCCATTAGGAAATTCTCAGTAGCAGCACGGAGTCTGGAATTATGCCCGAATAATGGCGCTCTCCCCATAGTATATGGGACGATCGGCCGGCCGGCGAAACGTGGGTGTACTGCATACACCTCTGCCTACCCCCTACGGGTAATACGGGCGTGTGTCTATGATGACGATGAATAGGACATACTACGCTTTTCTTATGCTGTTGCTTTGCTAAAAAAAATAATAGAAATGGCTATATTATTGTTAATTTTCCTACACGCGCTAACCTAAGTGAATGTTCCGCAGCGGAGGGCAAGTACGTGGACGCGACGCAGGAGATGGTGGCGCTGGGCGTGTGCAACATGGCGTCGGCGCTGGTGCACTCCATGCCGGTGTCGGGCGCGCTGTCGCGCGGCGCCGTCAACCACGCCAGCGGCGTCGCCACCACCGCCGGCGGCCTCTACACCGGCGCGCTCGTGCTGCTGTCACTTCAGGTACTACTGCCAGCTAAAAACTACGAAAACAGTCATTTTTAGGAACCTATTACTTATTAAGGAAGGAACATTTACTTTACCTATCATTTTTATTACAAAACAATAAAACAAAACAGGTTGATAATATTTTTCTTTACCCCACCACCAGCGGAGGTCATGAGGGCCGATATGTACGACCTAAAAACCACTACCACTTTCAACAACCATTTAGTTAAAGATATAGACAGGAAAAAATTAACTAGCGACCCGCCCCAGCTTCGCACGGGTGCAATATACATACAAATCTTTCTCTTCAATCACTCTATCTATTAAAAAAAACCGCATCAAAATCCGTTGCGTAGTTTTAAAGATTTTAGGCATACCTACATAGGAATATAGGGACATAGAAAGCGACTTTGTTTTATACTATGTAGTATTACTTATGAAAATGAGGTATGTACCTACCTAGTATTTATGAAAATTATGTACCTAGTATTTATGAAAATCATGTACCTCGTTGTTCCAGTACTTCACTCCGTACTTCTACTACATCCCGAAAGCGTCACTTGCGGCCGTCATCATCGCAGCAGTCGTCTTCATGATGGAGCTCCACGTGTTCAAACCTATCTGGAGAACTAAAAGTTAGTTATTGCTATTACCTTTCTATCAGTGTTCAAAAGATCGGGTAAAATTACAATTTATTGGGATAAGGGATAATACCTTTCGTGAGGCAGACAATACCTAGGTACTAACATAGGTATTATTAAATACTAACGCTTTTCTAACGGTTTTACTCACGGATTGATTTCGGGAATGCCCGACTATTCGGATTTCAAACGGAGTCCATTTTCAAGAGCGAGTGTAAATGAACTCCATCATATCATCATCCATAGTTGTTTTTTCAAATTACCCCTCTACAAGCGTCCATATGATCAGGTGACGTCTACTTATCATCAGACGAACCGTATGGCTGTTTGCCACCCAAGTTACTGTTACATCAGCTCATCATCCCACAGCTGGGCCTCTCTCACTGATTGCCAGCCAAGTAACATAAAAATGTATTTTTTTTTCAGGTTTCACACTAGAGTTTCTTCTTACATTCATCTTTATCCCAATTATTAGATTAATTCACAATATTATTAATACTTTGCAGAATTGGATCTGATCCCAGCGGTCGTGACGTTTGTGACGTGTCTGATGCTGCGGCTAGAGTTGGGCATCGTAATCGGCATCGCCGTCAACCTCGTGTTCCTGCTATACGCCTCTGCCAGACCCTCCGTTAAGGTCACCACAGCTGTGGTAAGTACCCACCCATAATTATTACTATAAAGTTGGTTTAAAGATTTAGATAATTCCCTATAAAAAAAATGTTAACTCTTTACAAAAATCGTAAACGGAGAATACTAATTATTATTAATGTCAAAGATAAATAAAATAGCACAATGCCTTCATTTCAATATTTGAGTATTGGTCACTACTTTAACAGAGCCCTTTTATTAAGGGCTGGGGCTTGTGAGTAGCCGGTAAACACATCACAGATAGGTGCAATGGTAGACACTAGACCGTCAGTCCATCACTCATGGTAAACCAGATTAACCAGACAGAATTTCTAAAGTCAATCCGTCGAGACGTAATTGACTTTTTCAAAAATAAGGTTTGCTATAAAAACCATCCATAAGTACCTATATAAGTGACTAAACGGATATTTTAGATATTTTATCTTCTAATCTAGTATTACCGTGAACGAAACGATATCGCTATTCAGAACTTACCTCACTCCTAACAGCGCCATCTATTTTACGATTCAGTAACAGAAATAATAATATAACAAAATATAATACCAATTCTTGAAAAGTTCCCGCTGCATTCTTGTTTCGATATTTTTCAACGTAATTTCACTCTTTGATAACTATTTGCTACTCAAAAACACAACCAATTTTTTTACAGATAATTCTATTTAGGTACCTCTTTGCATTGTTGTATATTAAAAAAAAAAATAACTTTTTTAGTGAAGGGTAATACCTATATATGTGTAGTTTTTTATGTTTGTTAATGTGCTACGTGAGCTTTGTGTGTCAAAGCTCACGTAGCACATTATAAACAATAAAACTTTAATATTAAATATTTTAGTAGTGTTTATTAATTTAAATAGTAATGAATTGTCGTGCTTCAGTCTAGCGACGGTATCGAGCACCTGGTGGCGGTGGTGGACCGCTCGCTGTCGTTCCCGTCGGCGGAGTTCGTGCGGCGCGCGCTGCGCAAGGCGGCCGAGCGACACGCGCACAGCACGCCGCTCGTGCTGGACGCCACGCACGTGCAGGCCGCCGACTTCACGGCGGCTAAGGTATATTGTTTACTCTTTCTCTTCGCCGGGGGGTCCATTCAAACTGTTCGTTGATTGAACATAATTATGCGGGTACGCGACACTTGCTCCCTAAGTTGTAAGTCTCCATAAATTAAGCCTAATTAGTGTTATTGGGTTTTTCCATTTGGATGGTTTTGAGAGCTCCCGACCCGTGGTACAACTGCGATGTCCAACTGGTTGTACTACGGAGAAGTAAATTTACCCATGGTACAACTGGTTGTTCTATGGGGAAATATCTTGACCAATGGTTCAACTCGAGTGAGTTGTTCTTTCCTTGGGCCAACTAGTTGTACTTCTGGGAATTGAATGATCTATGGAACAACTACTAGTAATAGGTTAGAAGGGGATGGCGGGGTCGAATAGACCCCGCCACCTCCTTCGTGGTTATTTTTTTATAAACCACCCAGAAGTAGGAGCCCCGCGAAGCGGGGCTCCGTCGACCAAGCCCACCCTCGACCATGCATAGAATATTTTAAGGTTTGGTTAGATGCC
This sequence comes from Protodeltote pygarga, assembly GCA_936450705.2. Lineage (NCBI taxonomy): Eukaryota > Metazoa > Arthropoda > Insecta > Lepidoptera > Noctuidae > Protodeltote > Protodeltote pygarga. Next base: position 1,581,925 of record OW388258.2, read on the forward strand.
ATTTGAAATATTATTGATCCCCGGCCGTGGTCCAACCAGTTGGACATAATTCCACCGTTGTACCACGGGTCATAATCATAAATATCAGAAAAAAGAGTTGAACCATGGGTAAATTTACTTCTCCGTAGTCAACCAGTTGGACATCGCGGTTGTACCACGGGGTAATATTATTGTACCACGGGTCGGGAGTGGTTTTGAGTCTAGAATTGTGCCCGGTTAATGGCAAAATTCGCCCCCTACACATAACTCATGAGACCTAAAACATAACTGGCGAAATGTGAGTTGTATCACTATGAGAGTTCCTCGCTTTTGGCCCCCTTAGGAACACGATATAAAAATAATGATAGTCTCAGCTAAAAGGCGTCTACAACTTTACTGGTCAAAGCCCTTTTCCAACGATTGTTCTTGAATCCTCAATGATCGTATCTGTATCCAGCAGCTTCTCGCTACGAATTTGTAATGATTGATACGAAATAACAAATAATTGGTTGATTTCAGGGCATAAAGGCATTGATAGACGACTTCCACGCGCGCGGGCAGACGATAATCTTCTACAACGTGAAGCCGTCGATCGCAGAGGTGTTCCGCGGAGTGCGGCCGCGCGAGTTCCTGCACTGCTCGTGTCGCGCCGAGCTCGACCGACTGCTGCGCGCCGCCACGCGACCCGCGCTCTGGTACATACACAAACTATACTTACCTACATAATTATGTAGTCTCCGCCTTATCCTGTCCCCCCACAACTAGATCTCTTACAATCAAATTTACCTACGTAGTATTACTTAATATTCTTTAGTGTCAAAAATTTCCTATTAATTTATTATAAATGTTCAGGCAAGTTGAGTCCAAGGGGCCAGCGCATGTAATTAATGCTTCTATAGAAATAACTCAAGTAATATAATGTGTATTGTTTCAGAACATTCCCTGACGTGGCTCCACAGATCTCCGCCGTACATTGACGAGACAGTATTTATTAGCGATACTATGTATTTATACTAGCCTATAGTTAACGATAGTTAGTCTTAAGTGTTGGCAGTCCCAGTGGACGCAGTCAAATAAACGTGTTGGTTATTTTACGTATCTTGTTTACTTTCCCTAGTTTACGTTTGTTACGTTTACGTTCATGATTGTTACAGCAACGGATGGAAAACTGTTTTCCAATCTCGGAAAAGAATAAAAAAAAATTCAATAAAATTTGATTTCGTAGTCGGCAACGAAGTTTACATAATAAAAATATGTTTATAATATTTTTTTTAATGTTGCGGCCTTGTTATACTTGTGTGTAAATAGCCAGTGTGAATTTATTCAACATTGGGCTGGACGGCGGGCAACACGGCCTATGAGTTCCATATTTAAAATTCAAAATTTCGAAGCTCTGAAGTTTTCATTAAATTATTTTTTTTCTTTCTTCCCTTTTTAAAAAAATGAAAAGTAAAGTACACGGGTAAATGTCATCAATTCCATACTCAAACTATGTATGGGAATTACTCCTTTGGCCCTTGTTTAAAACTCTACTATTACGTAAAGGAGGGTAGTTGAATAAAAATCAGCAGGTAAGAGATAATTAAATGTTGTTTATTTTACATTCGTCGTCACACTCCGTGATGCGGATCGCACAGCCTTCGCGTACTGTTCACATTCTTACAAAACCTTACTTTGGTTATACTACTATTTGTTTAAAGATTACATTGGAATCATTATTTCTATCTTATATTAACATTCACTAACACTATCCAGTACATCGCGACTCTTCCACTCTCTATAAATCAATATAAAATGGCTAAATGATGCAGTGAGCACCATAGACACAAGTTTTGAGCAGCGGCACAACACAACATAAACACTAATATATTGTTACAAGTTGTTTCCAAAAGGAAGTCCTCTAAGGTAAAGTGAGCAGGAAATGTAATTTGTAAAAGGTACTAACAATGTTCCCACATCGTGCTGACGACCTCGGGTACTTACCGACGTGACACTTGACACTCGCCACACGAATAACTCATCCAAGTACAAAAGACAATGACCAAAGTTGGTCCTAGTCTAAGGAGACGGCGAAAGTCGAACCAAGGGTTTCATTGGTTAATTTCGTCATCACAAATTTTGCTGAGTGATCGATTAATCAATTAAAATTAAATGCGAAAGTGTGTTTGTCGGTTTGAAGCTACTTTTTGATCTTTCGCATAATGATGGTTAATGGCCCAAAGAGTGACATAGGGTACATTTTATCCCGAAATAATGCGGACAAATTCGCAGATGGAAGCTAGTTAAAAAAAATCCGAACTAAGTTGGAAACATACCTATTTTTCAGCGGCTGATCAAGCCAAGAATTACGATTATTGTGAACGCTCCCAAACGGGAAATTATGATTGATTTAATGAGCTAAATTTATGGTTAAGAAATTATCCGAACGAAACTTTTATCTTAGGATTTACTGTGGTATATAAGGAATTGAGTAAGGGTAAGTTGACAGATGCAAGTGTCAAGCCTCGCATCGCTCGATATTACAACAAATACTTAAAGATATAGAAACCATTGAGTTTGTCGACACACGCAGAGATCAGCGGAACAGACGCAGCGGCTACTTGTGGCAAATAACACTATAGAATATCCAGGACATTATTATAAGTCACTATGCGAAAATTTATATTCATAAATAATATATAGCAAACTCATCTAATTCCGTGACACTCTTAATTTGGTAGCATTACATTTTTGACTACCTGAATTTCACTTACAGAAATGTATAGTAGGTCGCAAAGTTAATACTACCAAATTACAAAGGTCACGGAATTAGAGAAGCCTACTCTACTTACGGCTAATTGACTAAATGAGTTTGTTTTTATTAGTATTTAATTGTAGTATTGGAAAGTTCTAGAACTGTTGATAGTAGACTGGCCGCTACGTCACTCCTAAAAGTAGTGCTGGGCTTTACAACAAACCCGCGATATTGAAACGACCGTATACAAAATATTGGAGACATTTAAAAAATATAATTCATATCACTTGGCAATACGGTTCAATTTCAATTCGCCGGCTCAGAGCCCTGTTACAATCACATGGACAACACATATTTGGTATCACACACACTCGCACAGACACAATAATCACTTACTAACGATATGACACAATAATGTTTAAACAAATCAACTAATTAAACATCTCGCACTCCGAGTACAAATATAAAATGTCCTATAATCACAAAATTATACTAAATAGGATATATTGGCTAGAGATTACGAACAATGTATATTAGCCGGACAATGTTAACATTGACCGGGTATTATAAATTTGAATAAAAACTGGTTCGTAAAATATGAACTAGAAGAAAAAAAATAAAAAATAAAAATTTGACTTACAAAAGTTAATAATAATCCTTGCGTATGTTGAACGTATAATAAGTGATGTTACAATCGGCGTGCGCGCTACTTGTGTAACAGTATTGTATGTGTGTGTGAGCAGCGCGCACGGCGCTCACGAACTAACCCACAAAGTTTGGCAGTCGACACGTGACACTCCACAATTACGCTTAGATAAAGTGTACAATTGAATAATACTTAAAAATATAAATGCATTACAATCTCGCCGTGATGTGTACGTGTGAACGAGTGAACTTACTGCTACATTTTTGCTCTACACACATATATATATTAATATTACAACATTATATAGTACTTATATATATGTGTGTACAGACTTTCTGTCGCTTTTTCACACGAACATTGTCTTTTCTCATACAACTACAGTGTAGATACAGTAAGTGAATGAAAAAACGAGAGAAATTAACTTATCCTACTATATATAATAAGTAAATACTAACTAAACAGAATCTCTTAGATTACAAACTCAAATACATTTACTGCGGTCTTGTGATCCGCTTTTAACAAATATAATAAAGTATTATAATTCTGTAAATCATTTAAAGCCAAAACGATCGTCAGATCGATATCAACGTATTCTACGAATAATCTTGAGCCGAATTAATTATATATAGTTGAGGAGACTGCTTAGTTTTGATACCAGTAAGTACCAAGATGGTGCATTACGTTGGCTTGTACTAGAAGCTTAGGGCTGTCTCACACAACTCAAAAACACTAAACATTGGACAGTCGAAATATGGCAGTTACTAGGACAGACTCACAGATTTGTATCAACACTTATTATTTACAAAGACTGTATTACGATACATTAGTACTTTTATTACAACTACGTCGTATAATTTAAGTTCCTTCATCACAAGTTACTTGGCAGGGTTGCCACTTCAATTACTTGGAATTTAATTAATGACGTTTTTTTAACGTATTTCTACTCTACGGACTATAGAAGAAATATTTGTAGATGGCAGCCCTAGAGTTGGCTTTTCTACTTTGAGAACACTCAACAACAAGAGTTTTGTATACGTATTTGATCAAACTTGAGTTCGCTCTTAGTACCAACACTATTTTACGGATATCTGGTATTTAAAATATATACTATTAGATTGTAATATGCATTAGTCTATGACTATATATCTGAGCTAGGTCGCAGTGCAGGACGATACAACTTTATATAATTATATTGTTGTAATTACCAAGTTGTTTTAGGTTATTAATTAGTTGTTGGCGGACTCGCATAAGGGCCAATCTGTCATGAATAGATTTTATTTGTCTCTGCAAATGGACAGCTCAAATGTTCCGCCTATATTGAGTGATGTGTGTCTCGCAGTATCAGGAACTGTTTTAGTTAGCACACGCGAGTCCCCCCTTCAATTTCCTCAGTACTTCAGCAGGTCTTCGTCTAATTCCGTAAGCGCCAGTTTACTGTCTATCACTGAAAACATAAAAAAATAAAAAATAAGTACCTATATATAATTAATTTTGTGACTGTTCATCCATGGGTCTTGTGCATCCAAGTGTACTAGTCTAAATGCCTGCTGTATTTTTTTGCTCTCATTAGTCAGACAGCGTTGTGGATAATCTCAATGAATAAATGTTATCTCATTTGTTTTTCACGTTTTTGAGGTTACGTTATTGGATATTAATAATCACTTTGTGCTGTCTTGTGATCAATAAGACATCTTTTTTTTTTATATAGAGTTGCTAGCCATGAAAACCTGTAATTGGCTCCATGTATCCTATTCCACTGTTGTACCTATGAATAGCTGTTGATTTTCCATCCGTAAATAAATAAATAACTTTTTTTAACACATATCCATATAAGCATTACAGCAACGAAATTGTAATATACAGGGTTATTTGTAAAAATCAACTGTTCTATACGTTTTGTTCAGTCATGTGAACATAAATCTATGGAACAGTTGTTTTTTTTTGAGATTTCAGGGTTGGTCCCATTGTAAAAGTTGTTCAAAATGATGAGTTTAATGACCTCTTTTAAGGATGCTGGTGTTTTACAAATAACCCTGTATTTGTCAAATCTTTAACTTTATCGCGCCCTGAAGACTCGCTGTATTTTCATATGGTAGTGCTTAATACTAAAGCTTAAATTAATTATCGAGGTGCATTAAACACAAGTGTGACATAATTTTAGCGACCAAATGAACCAATGAATGACTGAACAATGTGTACGCTAGCATCAAACCCATTACTATAATTATATACAAATTTCAAAGAGCTTACAAATACATACAGTTTTTGTCGACTATAACACATACATTTAACAGATTTCGAAGACCTGGTGATGTAGCGTGTTTCAATCGCAATACTAGGTCCAAATAAAACACGGTTGATAAGAAAGCTTAGCCAGTTGCACCTTCAAATTGTTACCTTTTCCACGTCAAAAGAACTTATTAAAACAAAACTATAAATAGCTTTTTTATGTATGTTTTTTACATGTTTATGCACATGATTTGCTAATTAAATGAAATTATTTAATTAAAAATTCGCAAAAACAACTGACTTGTTAAAGCGATGGCACGGCACGCTAGGGGGTTCAAGTCCCGCCTTTTCTGTTGTTTTTGCGAGTTTCTTATGAAGTAATTTCAAAACTATAGCTATTATACATCGAATACAGTTTCAAATTTGAAAATAGGTTGTTTAAGCTTAGACAGACACAGAAATATGTAGTACATAGAAGCTAGTTTCATTTTCCATTGGATTGAGAATTTGAGTACAACGTTTACCATTACCGGCTTTACTCTCCCTCCTATAACCTAAAAGATAAATATAACACGAATAGATTAGTTTATAAAGTCTGTGGTATAATTTATAAATACTTGAGTATTTCGCTTCAAAACTCACAAAATCAGAAAACCTAACCTACCCTTGGTGATTTTATCCCCTTTGGATGCGATAAAAACTCAAGATGAAAACTAAATTAGCTGATTTAGTTTTCTATATTTTACACATTAGTTAAGTTTAAAATAAAACAACAAAAATGTTAATTCATACAGACAAAGTTTAAATATAAACATATTTAAATTTCAATAAAACAATTTCAATTAAAATTTACTGTCATGTTTGTATTTACGATGAACCTCACGCAGAAAAAACGGCACACACTAAGTGCAACAAACCTGGAGATGATGAACCAGTAGCCCTATGATGAAATGATGAAGATGATTGAAGGGTATCAAACATCACGACACACATAATACCTATCGTTTAAGTATTGCGTCCAACTCCAGCCGGTGCCCTCAGTGGCGGACGACTCGGGAGTACGTTCTTTCAAAGGACTAAGCCGGGGCGGACTCGGGCTAAAATATAAAACTTAATCACTAGATGTTTTACGGACTTCCACCGACACAGACACAGTTGAGATGTACGCTTATAACATTAAGATATCGAAGAATAATATCTGTTGAAAAGATCATCAATAAATACTGCTAAAACGAGCTATCAGCGAGCGCAATAAACCACAAATAAAACTGCCTTTAACCACTTAAGCATACCTAAAAAGACAAATTCATCAAGCAGAACCATACCACCAATATTTTATTAAGTACCTATCAGCTAAATATTCCGCCCAGCTTGTACCGGCAGCTCGTGTGTTTCGTTGATCTTTCTCTATAATTGCTGGCGTAACCTCTTTGTTAGGGACTTTAGGAGGAGCATGGCTGGACGAGCTAAGGGAAAAGAAATCAGCGAAGACCATTAATAAGTTATAGTTGAATATAGAGATATAACTTGAACCAGATATTTCAAACAATACGATAATTTTGAACCAAACCCAGAAAGATAAACAAGGAAACACGAAAATCAATACCTATCCCTTAAGTACTGTGACCAGCTTGGAGACGGATCCTTTGCAGATTGTTCGGAAACTCCACTCTCGGTGTTAGTTTTTAAAGGAACAAGTCGAGGCGCGCTCGGGCTAAAATTAAAACAAAATAAACTAAACAGATGACGCCGAAGACTATTTGTACAAACAACAGCTTAAAAACTAAGCTAGATTTAGACTATATTTGTAGAATAATAACTTTCGTGAGACATATTTTTATATTAAAAATTATTTCGGCTTTATTCACGGAATGATTTCGCGTGACCACGCTCGATCTTGAAAATGGACTCCGTTTGAGTTCGAAATTATTCGGGAAATCCCGAAATCAACCCGTGAATAGAGCCGAAATAACATTTAATATATAATTATATTTGTGTTTATACAAGCTGCAATTTAACCCAAGCTAGTCGCGAGATGTAGTTTACATGAATTATCAACCAACTGCTATTCCGTTTCTAACCAAAAGAAATTTAAAAAAGCATACAAACAATATAAATGAGGTGCTGACCTAATTGAATGGCCTGCATGGTGGAACCTTTTGAGCTTTTGTCTGAAAAAGCTTACAAACACAAAATATGCAGTAGATTTTTGCGATGAAATATACATAATGGTGGGCCAAGTAAAGCATCTACAACGTTCCGACAGTAATACCTATCGGCTAAGTATTCCGGCCAGCTGGTGCCAGGCACTCGTGAAGGTAGCTCACTGACAGAGTACCCTGCATGCTGAGGTCTGCCACCTTCCAGAGGACTCATTCGGACCGCGCTGGCGTGGAAATGAAAAGGTATTAAATTGAAATTAACCGGATTGTGTTTTCCGGTAATTCAACTCACTAAACCATGTGATAACAGCCTCGGTTTACAAAACCGAAAACACTTACCATTTTTTAATGGACACGAGGCCATTTACCATTCCTTAAAAGGCAATGAGGGACGGAGAAGTTACTAAAAATCGTTGGCCGAATCGAATAAACGTGCAAGAGTTCTTACACGATTTTTTTTTTGTTTTTTCTATTCCTTAGCTCATTCCCCTATCCCCCAATTTTTTTTTGTAAATTTTAGTTCAAAAATACGTCTGCAATCGTACTTGATTTCTTTTATATATTAAGGATTTCTATATAAAGGTTTAAACGTTTTTACTTTCTCCTGTAAAGTTGACATTTTTCACTTACACGTTTATTCAATGCGGCCATTGAAATATATTTTAGCCCTCAAAATGAATCGATGAGCCCAAAGCAAACGAATACTGTCACCCGTTAGTAAGTACCTATTTTCTAAATATTCGCTCCAACTGGTGCCAGGATCTCGTGATGTTGGCAGCTTAGCGCCACGTTTTCTGGTAATATTCCAACTATAATATAATATCGACATATCGATTTTTTTCATCGAACACCTTCCGCGCTCAGTAAGAAGTTAATGACTACCAAAATAATTAAGAAAAATACATTTTGATTTGTGTAACGCAGGATTTGATGCTGTAACCTGTACGTAATACAGGTGTGTATGGATTGCACTCACTTTGGTCCGGGATAGTAGTATGGTGGGGGTCGCTCGTACTCAGTAGGCCCGTGGTAGCGGGGGGGTCCTTCTTCCCAGTGCCTGTAACACACACCGCCGTCACCTATCCGTGCTGCCATACCTACTGTAAGGCCCTAACTCAACTGCACCGTGCGACACATTACACACCAGATATGGGACGAAGTTTAAATGGTTTTTAAGTGGAAACTAGCAGATACCCGCAGCTTTACTTGTGAGAATATCCTTTTCTCGGATATGCATGTGCTCTGTGCTAAAATTTATATGAATCCATTCAGTCAACTTTGAGTGAATGAGTAACACTAACTTAGTAAGATTTCATTAAAAATCCAACTAAGCAGAGAGATAATTTAAAGAATAACTGACATTAGAAGGTCTTTACTAGAAAAACCACTAACATTTGAGTGCATAACAGTGCAAATTCCTCCACAACTCTAACTCTAAAGATATATGCTATTTAGTGCTCCCAAACATTGTTTTCCTTTTTGATAGATACGAGTATAATCCTAATAATTATCATCCCACTAAAATTGTGCAACGTGTCGTGTAACACAACATATTATGTCAAGTGCTTTGTTGCAACATTATAATATATTATCTGTGTACTGTGGTGTGCACGGTGTTGCCACTCTGAAACGGTGCGCGTTGAGTTAGGTACTTACAGGTACTGGCGGTTGTTCAGTAACAGTAACTTGATCACGTTATCATACCTTCAGCAACAGATATGTATCAGTTTACAGAGAAATTTATGAAACTAAGATAAATTATTTTATTATATGGTCGTAATTACATGGTGGAAGTAATTAATGGTCCACGTTTAGTATAAGACTTTACATTTGATCTTTTGTTTGCTTTTAACAACATGAAAAGTGACATATCTAACACATGAAATTCTGAATTGATGATACATAAGACCACTGAGACATTCAGAGTAGACAATGATTTTTGAGACGTTTACGTTTACGTTGTTGACATGACAATAAAAAGGGGGGTAAGTATTAGTGACCATCAAAGAATGGACTTACATCAAGTCAGTGAAAGACTTACATTATTAGGCGCCCCACACACCAAAATCATTGAGCAACCTTCGATACCACCCCTACAGCCTACACACGGTCATTAATACTGTCCAATTATTTTGACAGTACAAAATAAAATTGTGGAATAAAATTGTGGAATAATATTGTAGGCGTGTGGAGCGCCTTTAATTGAAAAAAACCTTCAGTAACAGACAGGCACAATAAGATGTGTTAGTGGGACACAGCATTGTTGGTTAATGTACTCACTTTGGCGCCATATCATTATATCTGCGCGCGTGGTATGCGTCGAGAGGCGGCGCCAGGGCGGAGTCAGCGCGGGCGCCCCCGCCCCCCGCAGCCCCGCGCGCCTCCCCCTCGCGCCCCCCGCGCCCCCCGGCGGCGCCCCCGGCGCGTGAGTCGCGAGCCTCGCGCGTCTCCCGCGCCTCCCTTCCGGCCCGCTTCTCGACCTTGTAGGCGCTACAATTAAACACCACGGTTAATTTCTCATGACAGCACGAAGTTAAAGTAATTTAGGCAATTGAAAATTCAAAAAAATAATTATCAAAGCAACTGTTCAATTTTGATATCTAAGTAGGAAATTATGACATACTAAAATCACTCTTAATTTTCTGATATTAATGATTTTAATAAAACTATATTTATTTTGAAAATGTTTAAAAAAAATTTTATACTCAAAGGACATAATAAAATAGATTCAATAAAAATAAAACCACAGAAGCGAAGCCAGTATAATTATTGAAGAAGGAAACAGTTAACAGTAAAACATGCAACATATTTTAATTTAACAGAAATATTAAAACCCTCTAACATATCCAGATAGATACGATCAATTACCCTTTTAGTATAAAATCAGTAGATATTATTGCAATCCATTGTATAGAAACATACCAAATGCTTAATCATGCCTAACTAATAATCTAAGAGGCTTCAGCTCTAAACTTGACTCTACACATCTTCACATTAAACATCTAACGAAAATACAGTTTTGGTACATTTCTATACTAATAGCATAAGGTTCCAATTAGCAAATAAATAATTATTAAAGCTGCGGTTTGAAGGAAGAAACATTGGATTGGTTTCACAACTACACCGTAATTACACAAATAAGAGAACACACACACACATAGAAACACGCACACTAATGTCGTGGCCGCATCTTATCACTACGAAGTATGTGAGCCGAAACTTTTTGAAGTTTTAACGTAAGTTACCTTTTTAAAAACATAAATTAAACAGTGAAAAAATAATTATTTCAAAATAATGACAAAGTTAAATTGGATCTTTATGATGATGTCGGGACTGACCATACATTGCAGTGCATCAGGTTTGGTTGCCGATGCCTGTAATGGGCAAAAAGATGCATAAATCAGAAGAAACATAGTAGTTCAAATAAGTAGGTATTATCTTGAATATACCAGCGCAAAAAATTGACAGCCCATTTCTAAAGCACTGGATATCCTCGCATAAACGTTTTATAAAATATATTGAATGAACTAAATTGATATTTTTTTTTTTAACTAGCATAGTATTACGTGTAATAATGTTGTCTAAAATTGACTGAATTAATTAATTAATTAAAATTAAGGTGACAGTTGGTAAGAGCTTTCCCACGCCACAGTAGGCTCGTGTTTATCTTTTTTTATTTCCCAAATTTTTTTTTTATTTATTCTATTTTACTATTCGAAAACGATGACACTGACAATAATCTTATAGCTTATAATATTTTTTTTTACGTTGGTATTACTTTTAAACCAAATAATCAACTGACCTGCGCAACTTCGAGCCCAGTCAGATAGATGTGGCCACGAAATAAGAAACAGAAAGACACCAAATAAAAGCCAACTCAGGAAAACGGGTTACAGTGGTGAATGTTACCGCATGACGTAGCGGCGAGACGCTGCGGACCGCGGCAGTCTGCTATGAGTCCGAGTAACCTCTGTCACAGAAGTGACGGTACACACTAAGTTTTACAGGTTTTACTACTAAGTAGGACCAACAAAGTTTTAGAAGCATTTATTTAAATCACGGTAACCTTTAGCCTATAAATTGTTACCTTACAATGTAGGTATAAATGTAAAAACATCGATATGTGTATAAACGAGGACAATCGGACCTCACAATCACGTACACCTAACTTATTGATAATATTAAATGTAAAATTTTATATTTAATTGTCATGATAATTATGTATATGTAGTAATATTCACTATACTGTGACGGGTAGAACGCTGGTGAACTGTGTTAAGCGCAACTTATATACTGTAGGCGCAACTGACACTGAAGCGCTAACTTACTCAGCCGGGCTGAAATTAGTTTCATTCATTCCTAAAAGTATCAAGATCATCCAGCGCTTTCGCCTTATGCTTAAAATTGCTGTTTATAAAACGTCATATAAGTTGTTCCTATATTGTTTACAACTTATGACAAGTAAAAAAAAAAGAGTATGTATTATTATTTTGTAGAAAAATTCTAGTCTTGATACTGTAATATGAGATTAATATTACCCCCAAACTAATTTAATATAAGTTTTGTTATTGTTTGTGCATTTTTTTACTTATTTTAAACGCTAAAAATACACCGAACAAAATGTTACATTGCACAAAATTTTACATTGCTGAAAATGTATTGCCGTTTTGTTCTTCAGGATATATAACAATCTCAAAGAGTCACAGAGTCGACTCTTCGACTTGTTGTACAGTAACCCATTCACCAGCGAACCATCCACGTCAGATAACTTAGTTTACATAATATTGTTATACTGATTCAAATTCTATGTAATGACTATGTAGCTCAATTCACTGCAGTGCGCACGATTTCATTAATATACACTTTTTTCTTATATCCTGATATTTTAAAATAAGTACTGCCTACTTGGAATCTGTTGCCAACTTCGAAAAGGTAAAAAGACTCTAAATGCAATGATTTAATAGGATTTCCTTATACAAAGTTATTAAATATAATATGCATAGAAATGTGAATAGACGGTAGCAACAAATTCAAGGTATGGCAGATATATTATTAATATAAAACGTTGCTTTTTATAAAAGCTTACTTTTAAGCAATAATTGTAAAATATGTGTAATTTTTGCATATACACGTACAATTCCTAACTAGAAACGACAAATACGAATATGTTCTCTTATTCTCTAAGGGCCATTGTCACCAAATTATCTTAATTTTAATTAACATCTTCAATATGATTACTAGATATCAAATTACAGAGCTGATTGTTATTACACGTTGACTGCCATGCCGCAGACACAATGCAATTCTTATTGTTCGCGGTCACCGTTGACCGCGGTGGCAGTCAAAGGCTTAATAATCATTTTTAAGTCGATAATTCAAATTAAGAATTTAGCTAAAATAGCCCGGTATCTCTTATAGTTCATTTTTTCTTACTTGTCCCTTGTCCAAGTTCCAAACATTGTTGACACATCTTTTAATTGAAAATTTGCATTGTAAAAATGTTACATTAATAACACTAACACAGTAATTTGTTATAAATAAATGGCTTACTTGTCAGCGGCCAGTGGTTATCCAGTAGCTAGCTGGTTCAAATCCAGCTCTTAACACATTTTTTCTTTTTACAAAAAAAAATTAAATTGTTTAATAAATTTTAAGATTAAACCTAATACGATTAACATCTTCAAATTCTTTATTTTATTTAATCAACAACATTTTCGTTAAAAGATGTGCTTTGATTGTTTAATCTGACAAGTAAGAAAAAATTGAGTAAAGTAATGCATTCGATACACGTTATAGCACAAAAATTGGACTTATCAATACAATTTAAACAGTATTATATTATGAGAGAGCGTTGCTAACGTTACAGTATGCTTCGTATCAAAACTATGTGATCGACTTCACGCGACCACACCTAGTTTTCGTTTATTCTTCACTACAGTAGGAATATATAAAATAGTGAGATCAGAATTTCTTGTACTAGCGTTGCGTATAGTATACGGGTTCCAAAGTTTGGACAAATATTGGCAAAACATTAAAAAAAATCTTTCGCGCGGTCACTTCTAGTTTTATTTTGTTTTAGTGAAATATAAAAACTTCTTAAGAAAAACCTACTTTTCAAAGTCTATAAAAAATATGTACTTAGGTTTTTTTTTACAAATGCTACAAAATGTTCAGTCTACTAATCTCTCAACTGTATATTTTTCTAAATCCATAAAAAATACTTTATTATTTCCCGACTGCATGAAGCAAGCCAGAGTGTCGATTTTAGCAATGTATGAGTAAGAATCGGTGTAGGTCCTGAACGTTCCTGATTCGTGGAGTTAGTGCGAGTCTCAAAGGCAGTAGTAGAATTATAAGACTACTAAGCTCCCACTGAGCGCCAATTAGAATTTTGACTTTAGTAGATTTCAAGTTAGATTAGATTTTTTATGTGATGCCAATATTTGTCCAATATTTGTACAAACTGCATAAGTAGAGCGAGGCAGAAGCGGTTGTTTAGGTACTAACAAATGGACGTTTTCGTTCCTAACGATCAAGCGAAGCGTAGCTATGCTATAATTATGTCGTAAGTAAAGATATATTAACCCACATTCAAATGTAATGATATTGGAGATGATAATATAACAACAATGGACTAAAATTTATTGTAAAGATTTACGATATTTAATTGATCATTAAAATTTTAAATTTTTAAAGTATTTTTGATCAAAGTGTACTAAGATACAAACGACATCCGAAAGTTAAACAATAAAACTTTTATAAAACCGCTTCGATAACAACGGAAGACAAATTTGATTTTTCATATAACTACAAAAAATTGGTCAAATTTCACGTTTGCTTTGGCTAAAATAACCCTGAAGATTACCTCTAACCGAACTAGTATAATTTAGAAAACAATATCAATAAACGCCTCGTTGTAATGGCTATTATTAATAGCACCCGAGCGTAAAACACATTGGGCGACGCCATTTAAAATTAATAATTCGTCGTTTATTTTCACAACTTATTTTCTCTGAGAAAATGATGTTATATTGATGGACAATTAGGAAGATAATGGAGGATCTATTGTGTGACACTTTTCACTTGACTTTCACTTCGTACATTAGGTACAATTTCATGGAACAAAAAGTGGCAATTGACGATAAGATCAATCAGAAAGATGTCATACGATAGTGCTGCATTATGGTTCTGTTTAACGTCGATCTCATTAGCACGGCAATACTCGATAGTCAGCAGGCACGTTAGGGGAGTACGATGGGTTACTCGGACTCGTGAATGCCGGACTCGTTGTCCTCGTCCTTAGCGTCGAGGCGCGTCTTCAGGTCGTCCAGCAGCGCGGCGGGCGGCACCACCAGCTCGCACACCACGTCGCCGCCCGCCAGCAGCACGCGCGTGGCGGCCACGCCCCCGCCCCCCCTGTCGGCGCCCCCCGCGCCGCCCCCCGCGCCCGCGGCCTCCAGCGGGGGCGCGGAGGGGGCGCTGCGCTCGCGCCACTCCGCGATCTTGCCCTCGATGTCGAGCGTGCTTCGCTTCGATCCGCTGCGCGTCCCGGTTAGTTTGTTTAGTGTACTCTCGACCATTCATCTAGTATCATTATCTCTCCAGGATAGGTTCGTTAATCAGTAGATAAACGGACGCAATTTTAATTGGAACTCTTGTACGTTACTATTAAAACTAATTCAAAATAAATTCTATAAGAAGTTCTAGGCTTCCTAAGTTTATCTACCGATAAAACACGTAACACGGTGTCCTGATCATCGTTTCTGTACAACGTCGACGTCCGTCGATAACAAAACATGAACATAATGAAATGAAATGAACAACTGAACATAACGCTAACAGAGTCTGTTGTAACATGTCCATGCGGGATCACATACACGTGCTGTCTAACAACACTCATAGTTCTTACTAGTAAGTAACATGCTTCTCTGCACCTCATGCTGTTTAGTCGTTATTTATGTACAATATTTTCATTATCACTAAAACTAATATTAACTAACTTACTTAATCATTCACCGCTATATTATTTACATAAGAATCATTCTGTACATATAATTAGACATAAGTTTTAATAAGAACTGAAAATAAAAAGCTAAATCATGCAAACGATTGTACATTGAGCTTCAGTCACACTGTGGTGAAGCTTGGTGTACACTCGCCATGTAAGGTAGTAAGGAGGGTAAGCGCATGCTTGCTAGTCGTACGTAGAGAGGTCGCTAGGGTGTCGTTGGGCACTTACTTGGCAAGGGGTACGTTATCGCGGTCCGCGTACGCGTCATACAAATATTCGCTGCAACAGACAACAGATAGTCAGTCAGCGTCTCAGACCGAACCCTTGCCGCGCGTCACGCACTAAGGCGAGGCACAGAGGCGTCGAGGCGCCGAGGCATCGAGGCGACGCGAGGCAAGGCAACACTACCCGCTACCCGCGTAACGTGGACGTGAGGGAACGACGACCAACATCAATAGAAACAAAACTACACATAACCACGAGAAACACTTCAACAAATCTAAATGGTTATACTACTTCACCAAATAGATACACAAGTCTAAGAAAACAGGTCTGCGAGAGCATGATTGTGTGGACCTAATACTTCTAGTGTGTTTAAAATAATTCACAAAATAACATACAATAGTATTAGTTATAAAATTATCTAAGTTTTATAAATGAATACATATTTAAAATATTCTATGTTAGCATTATAATAATACTCTGTAAATAATTCTACGTACGTATTATATTATGTAGGATGTGATTCGATGATGAACTAAAATAAAAAAAATAAAAAATAACTAAGTAAAACGATACAAGTAGGGGATCATGCCCTGTCTGTACGCTCAACCGACATGACTACTCGACTACGTGCTAGCAACTGACTGACTACATGTGTTCAACAATATGAATGGCACTCATCAACAGTATAAACTTCTTGGTATATGCTTATGGCGCCAACACCCGCTAATCTGCTATCTCACTCGCACATTGATGATGACAAGATGAATGAATGAACATTGATGATGATAAATAATAAATATAGTTATGAAGAATAGCAAAAATCCAAGTTAAGGAGAACAACATTATAAAGTTTTATCTAAAATTTCAGCTTGATCGGAATAAGTTTTCATACATAAAAATGGCATAAATAAAAATTTATTTGAAGCTACTTTTAATAAATGAAAACTTATTCTGGTCATACTGATGTTGATAGCTGAACTTTTAATGTAATTTAATTCTCCATAACTTGGTTTGTTGCGATTTTTCATAACTATATTAATTGACTTTACATCTTCAATGTGCGAACGAGATAGCAGATAACGAGTGTCCGCGCCTTAAGCACATAAATGCTACTGATTTGTCGTTTTGTATATTGTAAATAGCCAAAAAACATTTTATAATCTCGTCACCCAATATTGACAATCGACTACTTACTTCATTCAGTCTGAAATATTCCAGTTTTTATTTACTTGACTATTTTAAAGTCAAGACTTCAGACGAACTCACGTTCTAAAACAATGTTTCCCATGGATAACGTGCCATATCTAAAAATCCACCCTTCACTGACCAGGATGACGACATAATGCATGAAATTAACGCGTTGGAGCTTACTGACAAACAAGGCAGCTATATTTACAAGATTGCAAATAAAAGTGAATTCTATACTTTTCATTACACTGCGGGATACATTCTAGAGGTACATCGAGGCAGCACGGGACCGCAAGCAATGTATGCGACAGCGATGCATGCCTACCTCGGACTATTGTATAGAGGTCCTGCATATAGCCATACAACAATGACACGACGGGGTTACACTGACTAAATATCTACTGCTCATTGGAATATAAATTCATTTTATTGCTATAAAACCTTTTTTAAAAACTTAAAAATCTTTTTGTTATAGTCCAATGAACAGTTTGCAAACGCGTAGGTACTAGGGTATATCGTGCAAGCCGCTATTGGTCGAAGAGCACACGCCACGAGCGAAACCGATCATCTTACTGACGTCACCGTACGAAATATTATAACAAACATTATCTAAATACTTTACAGATAACATACGAATACCGACAGTTGAACACCTAATGCTCAACGCAAGCATACATGAACTCCTTTACTAATAGGATAACCTCTATTGGAAAAGTGTTATACGCGTAACTGTGATAGGTATTGTTATATCTTTTTCACACTTAATTAAAAAAGAGAGACAGCAATAGAAAGTTAATCTGTTAACATTACCGACCTATTAAATAAGTTTTGGTATTTAAAATGGAATGGCTTGACGCGAGTGGTCTCATGGCGCCGCCCTTTTGGCGCACACCATTTAAAATTGTGTTTTATTTCCATATATTTAAGTATGAAATTTTAATGTACTGCAAGACATCCGTGACTCGTATTCGCTATACGTTTTTTCTGTGAAGCCCACGCCTAAGAGTAATTACAGGTATTGACACGTATGAGGTCGCTTTTTCACGCTACGCGCCTTAGTGCGCTCGAGTTCTGTATGCAAGCGTCGCATCGCAGCGAGTGTGAGGTCAAGTATCACGATAGTCGTATGTGTGTGTGCAGGGCTCAGCCAGCGTGCGTGTTACCGGTGGAGGCCGAGCGTCACCGCCAGCAGCCGCGCGCCCGGCTCATCGGCTCATACGAGCTGCCGACAACACCACCAGTTACAGGGGCCGGTCTCCACTACCAACTAAACTGGCGCGATAATGTCCGACACGCTGTCTGAAACTTATTTACACGTGTAAATTCTTGCTTTGCACATGCAAATTACTGTCAGACAGACTGTCGAACATTTTCTGCACAAGTTTCCTTGCAGGTGGAAACCTAGCCTTACATCTTACACTTAACAAATGCGCACATAGTCGCACGGGACAACCCTAACAATACAACGTGATGTAGATATTTGGAGGATAAACATTAATTATATTTTATTTTAACTTTCAATAGGCCAATTATAAATTCCAATTAAATTAAAAATAAATATAATTTTGTTGGTACTTTTTCAGTGCTATAGTGCCCAAACTAGGTGTAATAAATTAATAGAGGGATTGATATAGAGCTGTTAATGAGAAGTGGGTGTTAGCACAACTCGTTAATAATACACCTTCGAGTTAATCTACGCGGGATGGCGATGAAGTGAACAAACCAATATAAAACATAATATCAACATAACAAAACAAATCTACACATTGTAAATAACCATGTTGTAGAAAAAAAGCTTTATTATTATTATTTTAAGGTCCAGGAAAGAAATGGAAGTGTTTAAGTGTTATATTCGCCATTATAGAATTTTGTAATAGGTATGTAGTTGGTCTATCTTTAATACTACGTAGCGATAGCTCTTCAACCGAATATGTACCTAGTGCTCAGTCGAGTAAGACTCGTACGATATTCTGTCGTACAAACGATAATATATAACTGTTATGCTCCGCTTACTAAACAAATAAGAACCAGTTTCGCCTGGCAACGGGAAAAAGTAATTGAATCCAATCTATGTTAAAATAATAATCGACATTGGATCGTGACAGCGCGAGCGTGTGCTAAAGTATGTCATCAAAATAAATTTTGAGGTTTTATCAACGCTAGGTAAATATTTATTTATTTTTATTCTGGTATTGACTTAATTATTTTATTAGTAAATATACAAACGCAAAGCATGTGACAATGCATTGATATGCATTATTAACCTACTTCCAAAAATGAGGGCACTGATCCAACATCAATCACAAAATAACAGAAAGTTGCCCAAAGTAAAGGTTCATATCTTGACATTATGCGAAATAAATAACAAAGTTCTAAGGTACCAGCGGCGGTACCAGCCGGTCCCGTTCACTACATACAGTACAAGGATGAGGTGCACAACAAACCCAAACATAACGACAGACACACCGACAAACTCAGTCTAAATAATTAAAACAAGGTTAACACAGCTCTCAAATGAAAAAAAAAAAAACAAAAAACGTAGAAAATTAGTGAAAACTCAAACAGAAACGAAACAACTGAGAAGTAAATTGAATGGCTAGCAGTCGATGACGTCATTACGTACAGTACGCACTCTGCGTGCGCGCAACGGGCGCTGCGAACCATTCGTGAAATGATGATGACCATGGTCGATGAATGATCTGTTTACTTTGATTTGCAGTCACAATGGATTTGATTAACTTAATATTAATTTTGTCGCGAATAATTCGTGGTATTTGAGTAATTGTGATTGCAATCAGTAACAGAAGGACAATTTCGTATTATTCATACATAGATGCCATAATAAATTATTGAAGCGGAAATGATATGCAGATGCTATATTTTTTTTTAAACCAAAACGTCAGATTCAATAATTTTCCATGACATACGATACATTGATAAATCAAATGGAACAGAAACAACAAAATTGTTTCTGTTCTATTTGACAACTGTTTGAATTCGATTCCTTTTTTTTCTTGATTAAATAATAAAAAATATACACATCTAATTTGGCAACATTATTTTGGAATTCGGAATTCGAATCAAAATGGAATCGAATTCAGTAGTGTAATAAAAATATATATGTATTTGTTTTGTTAAATTAGAACATGGTTCCTATACACAACGGCGTTTATGTCACAGATAATGACATTACAATATTGTTGACAGTTGCTGAGAAAGTGCTGTAGTAACTGTCACACGTTGCTACATTCATAATTTAGAATATTTATTTTATTTTTTATTATTTTATTCGTATAGTCCTAAAATTATCTGTTGAAAGTTCTTTTTTATTTCTTAATAGATACATTTTATTGATTTTTCAATGATGTGTAAAGCCATGTCAGAGGCCTACGGGCGGTTTAAACTCTGACACCAGGTTGTTCATCAAACATAAGAAGATTGATTACTATGTTTACAAATTTTATTTATTGTACAGTTAAGTGCATGTTGAAGTTTTTACTTGCTTTTAAGCTCTCGATTGTACATACTTTTCTCATGCTATATATTTCTACTAGCCCCCCTCCACCCTTGATCATCAACTGGCGACGACATTATTTACTTGCGAGTCTGACCCTCCGCTATTAAAGAAGGGGAAAAATTAGACCTCAAGTTAGTACTGGCCATACGCAATACAACAGAACAAAGTCATATCACGCCGATATTCTGTAAGACAAGGTACTAGCCAGATCAAGCCGGTTCGTTTTTGCTAATGTAATGGCTTTAACTTCACGATCAGTTGAGCATCTGATTATTACCTAAAATATTTGATACTAAGGCTTAAGTTTTAAACAGCTGATTAGCACATTCCCTGTCAGTTGAACCACGTGTGGGTCAGTCAATTGCTTTATTAATTGTTATCCATATGGGACTGTGATTGAGTTAATACTCAAGAGCACTTGGGAATATTTATGTTTTTCGCTGGCGACATCACCACTTGACTGATAAATCTATCTTACCTAAACGTATCTTCTCGCCGTTGTGTACAAGAGCCACAGTAAAGTCATCAATCACATCGTATGAGTACATTTGTACGATTCACACTCATCATCATTGCTGGGTGTCACACTATCAATATTATTGATGTGATACTCCATATCGTGATACAGTACAGCGCGCACGGAGCTTTTCGTAGACGTTTATCGAACATTTACTTATTTTAAACGTCAATTTTGACACAAAATACTTGGAACTTTATGTCAAATTTGACGTTTAAAATTGATAGATATTCGATAAAAAGATCTGTGCTCGCCCCATTATATCGAAAATTGTTGATGGTATTAATAGTGTCGAGATATTATTGACATGTATCCGGATAATCTTGCATTTGTCAGTTATTAGGATCGCGATTTAATAATAGTGCAATTTAATAATAGTGATAGTGCAATTCCCTCATTAGCGACAGCTAGCAAGTCGTACACAGTTGACGATGACGTCAAGGCCCATCGATGATACGGTACATTGTTGAGATTGTGATAGAATTATCATGTTTCTTCGCACTGAGTTTGTGATTAAAAATAAAAAAAGACACCTACAATCAGAAGTTAGTTAGTTACTATGTTAATTTAGTAATATTATAGACTTGTATAAGGTTTTTCATAATTTATTTTTTTAATAAAACTAAGTGTATAGCAAACATGATAAATCTATAAATCGTAAAACAGTTAATGAGAGGGGTACAAAAAATAATAAGTATAAAAATAATGGTACTCACGCCTCGACGAGTGGTCCCGGGTACGGATCTTGGTGCAGGTACAGACGAGCCAGACGCTGAGCTACAATCATCAATGGAACGAAGAGGAGAATGCACCATGATAGTGACAACCAGTAGCCGTGCTGAAATATGGTGTAATAAAATTATAGTAACACATGGTATGCGCCCCGCACTAGAGCGACCGAGGCAAACGACGGGGACGCGGGACGAAAACTACGCGCCAAATATTTTTACTCTGTCGACGAATTTCTTATAATATGTAATGATAAAAGTACCAATTATTTTGACATTTAATTTAGATTTTATAATTTTCATGCTTTTTTTCTTGACTTTTATATATTAATAACGATTATGTATAATGTTTTCTAATTATTTTGACATTGATAATTTTTTTTTTACTCAAATTAAACAGTTTTAACAATAATTTCATAATTCTGACATTTCTACCGGAAACGCTAGTATAATTATGTGAATATATTAAAATTTACGATCTCAATGTACCATATACTAAGAAATAAATGATATTCTATTCTATTATATTCTTACTAAAACTAGTGAGGTGGCAACGTGTAACTTACGATAGGCAGCAGTATCTTCCCGCAGGCGGCGTCCCGGGTGGCGTTGAAGGCGTGCGACAGCGGCCCGCACTGGCCCACGTCGTAGTTGGCGGCGTGCGTCAGGCGCTGCAGGTAGTCGTCCAGCTTGCCGCCTATGACGTCACCGAACTCACGAGTCATCTGAAATAAAACAAAATCGTTCTCATCAAAAAAATTGACTAACAATTAACTACAACCTGTGATTTTTATTTATAATTAAGGCTCTATATAAATTATGATGTACTAACATTCTGTAGTCGGTCAGGTCCCTGCGTGTTGAGAAACACTTCTGCCTCGGTGGTCTCGTGCATGAGATATGAGATGGCCTCTTTAAGAGAGGAGTGATTGAATCGGAGTCCGTCACGCAGTTTAGTTGCCGTATTCTGTGAAGATAAGTATTTTTATCGATTAATTATATATTTTGAATAATCTATTATTACATAATTATATTGCAAATAGTTTCATAAAATAAAATATATGAGGCGTATGAGCGTGTTAGGTACTATTGTATTTTTTCCAGGAGGTTTTTTTTAAGTTAGTCAAGATGGATACGTAGTATTACTCACATTGAGTTGTGCAGAGTACTGCAGCATGGGCGCCAGCACGTCGTTAAGCAGCGCCGACAGCGCAGCCGAGGCCTTCAGTAGCGACGCAGCCTCACTCGCAAACAGTGGCTGCAGGCGCAGCTCACGCGCCGTGGCATTCAGCTGCTGCGCCAGCGAGTCCAGCGCCAGCGACGTCATGTTGGTCTCCAGCTGCGACATGGGGGACATTAGCACGCATGTGACGGAGTGCACAGGCGCGTGGCGGCGGTAGATGCGGCGGTACTTACGGCGGACAGGATCCTGTCGAAGTCAAAGTCGGACAGGCCGGTGTCGGCCAGCTGGCGCAGCTTGTCCTTGGCGGGCGCGCGCAGGATGGCGATGCTGTGGTCGTGGCGCGGCAGCAGCGGCCGCAGCCCCGCCACGCGCGCCGCCACCACGCCGCGCACGGAGTTGCGCACCGCCTCCAGGTCGAAGCGCCGCCACAGCTGCAGCACCTGCACACCAGCGCCGCACACGTTACATGGCGCTAATACCGCCCTACACACTTACTTATAAAACAACAAACAATACCGTGACTAACTGACAGACAACATACAGCCTAAACCAGTAGATGTGAGCGTTGAAAGTTTGAGACAATATTTTTTAAGGGTGCACTAAGGAAAGATCCCCCGCCCTAAGTGGGTGAAAGGCAATAAGAGTTAGTAAAAAGTTCCATTGCTTTAAAGTTAAATGTACGAAACTTGGTATTTAACTTTTCAATGAAAGATAAGCATTGCTTTTTTTAATCTGCCCTTGGGTGGGTAAAAAAGGGGAATTAAAGTTTGTATGGGTAATTCGTTATTTTTGAAGTTAGCGATGTAAAATTTTATATTAAACTTATCGTTAAAAATTAAAAAGGCGTGTATCAAAAAAAAATTCCCCCCTAAGAGGATAAAAGGGGATAAAAGTTTGTATGAAAATCCGTCATTTTTTAATTAAATCAATCAAACTTGGTGTTCAGCCTTTCAATTAATTAACAAATAAAACGAATTAAATTTTTGTAAACTCTACCCATAAGGAGGGAAAGGGTGTATAGGAAATCCGATATTAGTAAGAGACATTAAAGTGGCATAATTTATGAAAGGATATCTCGATATTCATTCACTATGGGGAGAAGTCATGAAAATTAGTAAGTATATTCGAGAACGACATACCTGGAAGATAGTCTTGTTTCTATGGCAATTAATAAGCACAGACGTCATGTTAAAATTGGGATCCAGTTCGGTCACATCGGGGTACATCTGTCGCTCGAACTGCACCAGCTCTTCCAGATCGGTGAACAAACGGTTATCACGGGGTTCACTGCAATACCAAATAGAGTCATTTCATTAAACCCTTACTAAATTAATAAATAACAAATTATTTTTAGTCGCACAGTCAACCCCATGACAGTAGTGACACTGAACTACAAAAATAGCCTTTACTGCTACGTAATAAGGGTGCTGTCAATGTCAAATTGTTACCACTGATGTGCGGTTGACTGTACGTGTCGTCCCAAACGTTATGCCTTGTGGTTTCGGCCTAAGAATAGAACCCTACTCATCCTGCAGGTGTCGTAAGAAGTGACAAAAGGAAAAATCTGGAGGATGGGCAGCAGTATCCTCCTGTGTAATAGCTACCATCTGCTACTGCGATCGTCAACCCGCTTAACCAGCGTGGTGATTAAGGGCAAACAAATTCTAATGAGCGCACAAAATAAGTGATGAGTATGAGAAGATATCTATGTCCAGCAGTGGACTGGTACAGGTTGTGTAGGTAGGTCGTCCTATCCCGGTCCTGCGCACTGAACTAACTCATTTAATTTACCTACTCTAATTTTTCAAAGGCATTAAATAGCAAATGAATATTCTAAATTTAATAGATATTAACATAACATAGATACACGCCTGAATTCCCTAGGTAGTAGGGGTACGCAGAAGTATATGCAGTACGCCCAACGTTTTGCCGACTATGTTATAAGTACCACGCTTTAGCTTTAATAGCTTTAATAGCTTTAATAGTAATGCCGGGTTGCGGGCACCTCTTCGTCATCTTGTAGAGACATTCAACAAGCATTTTATGAAGCTAGATATATTTTCCTTAAACCTTAATCAATTTAAACGCATTGCTATAAAGTTGTTAGCTGATAGTGTATGCATTGGTTTAATCCTTGTTTATTTTTGTTTTTTTTTTTCTATTTTACCTATACATTGTTCATTCGTTTTCCTTTGTATTCTTTTGATAACCTGTGGATAATGGTGTGGGTTACATGTTTGCTAATTTAGTTTAGTCATTTTTATATTTTTTGTACAATCCTTAGCATGTAACTGTTTATTGTCCCAAATAAATAAATAAAAAATATACCATGTATTAGGGAGCGAGGCCTAGGGCTTATTGTAATTACTCACACGAGGGGATCACACACGAAGCGTTGCGCGACGATGCCGACGATGAAGTACAGCAACAACACCAGCGTCACTGCTCCTCCTATCAGGAACATCACTCCCATGCCACTGAAACATAGTAACATCACTTTTAACATTAACCAACGATAAACATTATAACGCGCAGCGTAGGACGTCCACCCACAAGGTGGACAGACGACCTAATAAAGGTCGCAGGAAGCTGCTGGATGCAGGTTGCTTCCAACCGGCCAATCTGGAAATCATTAGGGGAGGCCTATGTTCAGCAGTGGACGTCATATTGCTGAAATGATGATGATGATGATGATGAAACATTATAAGGTATGAGGTATTTAACGACGCTCCCTTAGTGACCTTGGGCAAGAAATCCTAACTCTTAATTACAACTTATTATAAATGCGAAAGTACCCAATTATGTTTGTTTGTGTTAGGTACCTTTTTATAAGTTTTCCGGTACAGAGAAACAGAGATAGAGTACATTTCATGTAATGTAATCATTTACCTATCTACATTTATAACATGTACATTTATAACAGTTGCATGTCGTAGTAGAATCGTGATAGCCTAGTGGTGGTGACCGTTGACTGGCAAGTCAAGGTCTCGGATTCAAACCCAAGGCACGCCCCTCTGACTCGTAAGTTCGTGCGTTTTATAAAATTAACTATCACTTACTTCGTGCCTCGGAAAGCACGTAAAGTTGTTGGCCCTGCGCCTGATCTCTCTCCGATCGTGTCGGAAGGCCATCCCATCGGACTATGAGAGTGAGGGAATAGAGAGTGCACCTGTGTTTGCGCACACTTGTGCACTATAATATCTACTGCGTAATTGGCTTAATCTCCGTTGAGATTGGCCGCTGTGACAGCAATTCGGTCAGGAGGATATATTATTATAACAGTAGTCAATCTGGAAGTCATTGGGGGAGGCCTATGTTCAGCAGTGGACGTCTTATGGCTGATGATGATGATAACAGTAATATGTCTAGGTGCGGAGTAGTTACCAGAGCAGACTCTTGGAGCCGGCGCCCTTGTTGCAGCAGTCGCTGGCGCCGTACACGTCGGGCCGCTTGCCGCACACGCCGCACATCAGCCCCCACGCCAGCAGGCACGTCACCTGGCGCACCACAACCACTTTATACACACTGTTACAAGGCCGGTAATTGTCGCTCCATCTGAGTGACATATTAACTTTTATACATGAAGCAGTATTATACATGTGAAATGTTTGGTTTATGGTACGAACCCGCCATTTTTGTTTTTTATTTACATACTCATTGTACCGTGTGGTTTCCGGCCCAAGAATAGAATCACCTACTCGTCCCGCGGGTGCCATAAGAAGCGACAAAGGAATAGATTCGGAGGATGGGCAGCAGCATCCTTCTGTGTAAAAGCAATCATTTGCTACTGCAATCGCAAAAACTTGGCGCGGATTGAGAGAGGCCTATATTCAGCAGTGGACTAATACAGGCTGATGATGATGATGATTCATTATACATAATTATATTCCTTATAGTTCGTTGTTTATTTCTTGCAAGTATGATGAAATTATATGTAACTTTTAATAAACACTTATAATATGCAATGTGTAGACGATTTGATAAGATAGCGGAAAAGTTTTAGATGTGGAAAATCCGACATACATAACAACATTTTCGTGCGCCATGTGTAACGACGAGAAACAATAGACATTTTATTGTTATCTTTTAATTAGTCAGCTGTGTTAGACGTATACAAGTGCTTTACTGGCGATCTGGAATATTCTGTTCAAATATCAATACTACTTTCTATCTTGCCTCCAAGTTGTAAACAATGATAGCACAAATGTTTTATACAAAAATATTGTTGTTAAAAGAAAACAGTTTAAAAAAACAATGTTAATCATATTTTTACAATGAACCTTTCAGATCAAAACTTGTGCTAAAATTGTTTACAACTAAGGAACAAATAAAACAAAGATAAAATAAAGCCAAGATTACGTACGATTTCAGTAACTTGTACGCCCTAGTGGCAAAACACAGCGAGCTATTGTATTACCATACCAAGAACTACCCATGTACCTACCTGTGTTTAACATGAATAAATGATTATGATTATGAAGAAAAATACATTTTTGTTCAATTTCCTTTAAGTCAAAATGAATCGTACGTCATCATTAGGTTCTTTAAAGCGTCGAAGGGAACACTATTGATGTGTTTTTTTTTTCAAGTTCTGCAGGTCACATGTGCAGGTGACTGATCCCCACTACTTGCCATTTTATTCGTGATACGCAGGTCCACAACCACATCGCCACAAAGGAAGGCAATTAGGAGTAGACGGTTAATTAAGATGTGAGAAATAATGATGCAAGGGTGACGACGTGTGAAATGACGGTAAAGAGCTGGGATAGGAGCAGTTGAGTGATTATTTGAATTGAGATAGCAGCTCTTAGCATAGTCAGGAGGGCCGTGGCACAGTTCCTAGGCCGTGTGTGACGCCTGGTTACAGGCCCGCCTACTCCATGATCCAGCAGTACCATAGATACGTGAGCGCTGCCGTCAGTTTCAGTGGGGCATTGTCTATAATGCTATTAATTATATTTATTATGCTTATTGTTGTATTTTTTTATTTATTTTTTATGAAGGATTTGTAATTTTATTTTTTAATACGTATTTATAGGTGTGGTTTTGTCCTTGTCTAATAAATGTTGCTTTCTTTCTTTCTTTCTAGATGAAGCGGCTAGAGGTTAGTAGACTCACCAACAGCAGAGCGGTGGCGGCCCCGATGCCGACGTATCTCCTGTAAGGTCCGTATTGCGCGTGTATATCCCGCAGTGTGTCGGCGGCCGCACTCTGTTCTTTAACCTTCACACTCGCATTTCCTGCCATCCATGTTATCTGGTTCGCCACGTTCTCCAACCGACGACCTAAAATCGATCAAAATTATGTTTATTTTCATAAAGAACCTGGAGGAGGTTAAGGCCGCTGTCTCAAACCGCATGATTTTATGACAAAGAATAATAATAAGATTTCTTCTTCTTATATTTAAGAGCTAGGCTCTTGTCGGTGGAGCAATCGCCACCTCTCTCTATCCTCCGCTTGTCTTTTGACCTCCTGATACGTCATGACTCCTACTTTCTCCTTCACTTGATGAAAAAAAGTCTTTCTCGGCCGTCCTCTACCTCTTCTTCCTTCAATTTTTCCTTCTAATACTGTCTTAAAGAAATTATCATGACGCATCAAGTGGCCAAGCATCTTTCCTCTCCTATTGTCTATAGTACTCAACAACTGTCTTTCTTCGTTGACCAAAAGTAACACTTCCTCGTTTGTCTTTCTTTCCGTAATAATAAGATTACATCAACAAATTCTTAAATGGCACTGACTATCTATAAAACAAAACATGGATTTGAGCCATTATATATAATACTCTCTCTCTCTCTGTTTAATTAACTACCACGAAATCCCGTGCAACGGCGGATTATATTAGATAAACCACCATAACATGAAAATCAACACGCAAAAACGGCACGGGTTTCCTGAAAGATCTAATTTGGCTTGTTTTACATGATTTTTACAGAGGATGATGGAGCATGATCTAGTATTCTAGACCATTTTAAGACTCACAAAAAACGGCGAATTATAGTAGTTGTCAAGTAACCGAGTGGATAAGCGAGAGAATACGTAACAGGAACTGATGGACGCTAATCTCGTAGCCTATTTCTGGGCTGACACAATTTAGATTGTCATCGACACGCTAAGAAGAAGAAGCGAGAAAATATTGTCTTGTGAAAAGCCGAATAAGCTATAATGACCTGTTTCGCTAAGTGAGCCCTGCACGTCAGGTATGTGTTGGTCGACGGAGCGCTGTATGCCGCGCTGGATGTCGCGGAACACTTTCTGCCCTTCCGCCACTTCGTTCTTAATGTTGCTGTCCAGTAACACCGTCACATTGTTCAGCAGTTCCGAAACGTCCGGCATCTGAATAAATAATTAATAATAAATAATTATATTTAATAAGCTATCATGTGCATACCTAACATGTAAAAAAATTCACAAAAATAATTAATATTAAGCAAGATAAGGTCCAATGGTCCTAGAAATAGAGGAAAACTGTGTCTATTCTTGATTTTAAAAGGTAAACAAAATTAAATTGAATTATCTTTGAACATAATTATTTATATACAGTACAGAGACATAAGTCCATTAGCACTAGCTAGGTTTTTATTCCTTGCTAACACACACTCTAAATCACACACAAACTAATTAGGGTGTTTCAATAATAGTAATTCTTTAGTACGCTATATTAGTATACCTATGCACATGCTAACATACACACTAATTAGAAGGCGTTTGAGTAGTGTAAAGAAGTATAAATATAGCGTGCTAATGGATTAATGTCAGTTACTACTATGATAACCTAGTTTTTTAGTACCTAATTATCAATTGTCTATTGAATTGATAATATTAAAAACAATATATGTATTGTATCAAAACAATAGATAGAGTATACACTCTATCTAATCAATACAATCAATAAATAATCATAATATAATAAATAATGTAAATAACACTGGGCAACAGTCATTTTGCGGCAAGGTAGCTTAAAGTCAATTCTGTATGAGACTAGTGTGCTGAATACTGGAAAATTATTAGATTTGTCAAATTGGCTCTAGTTTTTGAGATAAAGACTATTAGCTGTTTCACTGAAAAAATCTTAATAATAATATCAATATGTATGAAAAGAATATTTCTATTATGATGCTGTATAAGAACCATATAAAAACAAGAAATATATATGCCGTTCATCAAATAATTTAAAAAAGAATCACAAAAATCTTTTTCTATAAGCTTTTCTGTCATGGTTTTGATGCAGATTATCCCTTATTAAAAGTCCAACACTAGTCTGCCATCATGTGGCGGTCCCATCGACCCTGGTACCTTTCTTCCATTATCCTGATGTCCTAGTGGAACCGTCCTGCTTGTTCCTCACTGTAATCGCCCAGATTATCCGGGAATCTGTACAAATGGCTATGTATAAAATGCCATTTAATGCTCACATTAGCTCCTAACGTGTAAAAATGTTTAAGCAAACAATTCTGAATAGTCTGGTGCTTTATGATTCCCTAAAATTGTTGACAACTAAAACAAAGATTAGCCATGGTTCAGATTAAATTTATATCATATGGTTTACAAATACAGCATCTTTTATAAGAGTACGTATTTGCGGGCCATTGAAGGTGCCTGCTTTTTATTTTTCCATACTCAGGGCTGGCTTTACATACACAGCACAAAAGAAACAGTCAATTAAGTGATTAGTAGGCACACTCCATATCATCGGCACTCCAAATTAAAGCCCTTTACGTGACTCTAGTAACGCAAAGATTACGTACCTACAATACAAGGCTTATAAACGATATTGGGCACCCAGAATTTATTCTTTTATGCAAGTTTTATCCTGAAGTATGCTTGATAGGTTTTTATAACAAACTCAGTGATCTTTATTCTTTGTTTTTGTAAACAAAATTAGCCACATAAATAACTAAAGCTGTTGGGGTTATTAACACAAGGTTTTCGTAACAAACTCAATTTTTTCAAGGCAAAAAGCACTTTAAAACGTAAAATAGGACAGAAACTGATAATTTCATGGTTTAATAGTTGATTAGTAATATTTTAGCAACTAAATACGTCAATAGATAATAAAACTTAATGGGGTATGGTCAAATTAATACATCTTTAGGAGGGTAGTTCAATGTTTTTCATAGATTTCTTGCGTTTCGTTTATCTCAAGAACCAGAGTCAATCTAAAAAAAGTAAATATGCACTGTGTATGTCTAATACAAGTATTTACATAAACCATTAAGAAAATTAATGCCGCAGATTTTTTTATTTTTTTTGTTCCGCAGTGTAATCAATACAATTGAGTTCATTATTTAAAATATAGTTTCAAAAAAGTTATTTATTCGTACAGGAACTGAGAAATTATAGTCATAAATACAATAATAAAAATATTTAATTATTAATACTTCATTAATTGTACTTCGATCATGACCAAACATATTAAATTGTTGATCCAAACTACACTCACCGGCACAATTAACCGCCCACCCGGTTTTTCTTGATTTTTGGAGATATTTTAGGATATTGGGAAAATTTGATAAAAGGTTTATTTTAAGCAACATTTCAGCAATAAAAACAAATGTCAAAAGTTTAAAAAAAAATCTTTTTACTTGGATTAATTTATTTTAACAACCGAAAAACGTTTTAATTTTACTTGACAAAAAATAACATTTTCTTTTTTTCTCGATATTTAATAATGTTGTTTTTTTTTATTAATGTGTGTTATTTCCCCGGACTCTAATGACTTTTTGAAGCCTGTTTGAAAGTCCACACATGAAAGTTTGAATATCCGTTTGAGGAACACTGTGCCATTCCTCTAAATGAGCTGTCTTGAGCTCTCCAATAGATGTTGGTGCTGGTATTCTTGCCCAGACCCGTCATTTAAGACTGCCCCATATGTGCTCTATGAGCTTGAGATAAGGACTAAGTGCCGGCCATGGTAATTTTTGAATTGCGACCTCGTCAAGATATTGAGTGATGGGTCTAGCGACATGGCAACTTGCATTATCGTGTATCAAGATAAAATTATCTCCAATAAATGGCGCGAACGGTATTACGTGATCTTCAAGAACTTTTTCCAAGTCTCTCTGAGCATTCACACTGCCTCTATTGTAGTCAACAAAATCGGTACAAGCTTCATAAGTGATACCTCTCCATATCATTATTGACCTCCCTGAAAATCCACCGTTTCCACTATGGCGCATGGAATGAACCTTTCGTTTGGTCGTCTACACACTTGCTGACGACCGTCTGTACGTCTTAAAGCTACTCTGCTTTCGTCTAAGACAGTACATTTTTCCACTGCTCAGTAGTCCAGTCAGCATATTTTCAAGCAAAATGTAGTCTAGCTCTACGGTGCTGTGGGAGATGTTTAGGGGCCCGAGCTGGGTGAAATTCTTTAAGTTTTCTTTCTGCCAATCTTCTTCTTATCGTACGTTTACTTAAACTTACATTTTTCACCTCGAAAAGACGACTACGAGCTTCAAGAACCGTAAAAAAGTGATTTTTTAACACGTGATTGACAACAAACCGGTCATCTCGAGCTAAAGTACAACGGTTTTGGCCTTGACCTGGCCTCCATTTAGAAGATCCAGTCTCCCAAAATCTTCTGTCGGCATCCCGGACAGTGGTTCGAGGCACACTTAGTGTGCGAGTGATCCTACGATGCCTCTACCCAGCATCAGCTAAAGCCACATCCCTAGCTGCCCCAGTACCGTCTATTGGCATTTTTGGGTGAATAATAAATAAAATATAGCCGACTACACTAAATAAACAACTTTAAATGGCCAGAAATGAAGAAAACGGGAAATAAAGTTACAATAGTAAAATTGCTACGAATGCCAATATTTGCCTAAATCACAAAAACGCTGCAGAAACACAAATTAAAAAAGGAACGAGGGTGTGTTAAATGTTTAATTTATTGATAAAGTAGGTACCCACTTAAAAAAAATCATTTTGACATGCATTACTTAACAAAAACAAACGTGGTAACACTAAACTTAGGTGGGCGGTTAATTGTGCCTTTAAGTGTATAATAGTTTGGATCAATATATTTGTATTGTATATTTGTAGGCCTTAAGGCTAAATCAAGATGAGCCTTAAGGCCTAGAAATATGAGACTATAATGATTTTACATAACTAGCATACAAGATTATATAAAACATTATCTTGTCATGTAAAATCATGAATGAACCGATAAAAGTATCTTATCACCCTTGTTATAATTATACTTACAGTGGGAAAATATTTATCGAGCATCTGTCCATGAGAGCGTGAAACGATACAATATAATACAATGAGAATTTCAACACAAACATTACATTTTATAGATATACAGTTAGGTTTCTGACGCTATAATCCGTACTAGTACGTATACGTAGTAGTATATCACCATAGTCACAGATTACTAAATAGTTACTGCCATAGTGTCCTCCCAAACTTGTAATCGATTTAAGGCTCCCCTGTAGCGGATGATATCGCATGTGTTAGGCTGAGCGCAGACTAAAGACACAAACTGTCTCAAGCAGTTTTGCGCCTAGCAATATGCGGATGAATTGTTTTTTTTTTATACACAAGCAGACACCGATGCCTACTTGTGCGTACCACAAACAAAACATCAAATTATTGTCAAAAGAAAAATTAAATTTACTCGTAAATTGCTCGGCGCAAAACTGTCTTGAGACAGTTGTGTTTTAGTGCGCTCAGCCTTAATGCGATATGTGTTGTACATCGACGAATATGACGTCTTATACGCTGCTCAACTGCTGCGATTAATACGACATCGACAGTAAAGAAGTAGGAATTGCTTCCTTGTACAGTACATACATACATGGGGATAGGCAGAAACTACAGAACTTTACCTGCTACAGTTCCTACATACTCCTTTTGCCTCGTCCACATTCATACATCTAGTCATATACACGCACCGGTTGCGAGTACTGCGCACCTGACCTTTTTGAAGGACATCACCAATGAGGTCAGTGTATGTTCCCTTATGCTTCCCCTCCCTGAGCTTCCCCTAACATCCTCCATATAGATAACTTTTGTTTTTCGCTCGCTTTCATCCATCCTCTCTAAATGACTAAGCCATCATCATCTACCTGACTGTATTGTATCTCAGTGTCCAGCTCTCCGATCTTGTACTTGTTCTGCAGCGCGATGCACCTAGGTTGGTCACATTTGGCCAACGTCTGGAGCAGCTGGTTCTTCACCTTGCGCAGACCTGCATCACAATATCAGAAGTTAATAGAGTTAGCTTATCATTAATTACCATAGGTTAATAAAAATATGTTTTTTTTTAAATATGGTAAAGGAGACAGCGCCCGCTAATGGTCATCGAATACCTTGAAGTTAATACGGCAATATCTAAACAGATTATGTCATAGAAAAATGCAGAATACGTGAGTGCCGAACGTCCAGTTATTGATATCGGACGCTGATGATAAGGGCGTATAATGACTCACCGGTGTTGAGCTCCTCGGCCTTGTGCCTGAGCGTGGCGGTGAGCGAGTGCACGGTGCGCAGGTCCGCCTGCACGTCGTCCAGCTGCTGCACCATCTTGTTCAGCGTCGTCACCGACACGGCGCGGGAGAACTCTCCCAGCTTCACAGATGCCGTCACACCTATGCCTGGTATGGAACAACTCATTTTAGTAGCAGTTCGATGGAACACAATCTAGACTCTATATGCGTGAGTAGTAGTGAGTACTAACTGTAGAGCATGGCGTTAAGTATGGTCTCCAGCTCCTTGTAGTTGTTGACGAGCAGCCAGCGCGCATGCGCCTGCGTGGCGTTGAGGTACACGCCCACGTCGTGCAGGCCGTCGCGCAGCGAGTCCGCTGCGTCCGCGCTGCCGCTTTCCACCTGCGAGTCCGTCACGAACGCACACACCACGCCGAACCTGATCACAAAACAAATTTTCAGAGTTCAATCTCGTCTATTTAGAAGGCTCCAAGAGCGACGAGATAACGCAAAGTGATGCTTAAAAGTGTTACTTAGTTATTTTCTTTGGTGAACTGCAACCTGCCACACACACCATGAAGCTGGTTAACGACAACGCCTTATCCTTCTAAAACCACATATATATTTTTGACCTTTAAGATGTTATTGTCCATTTGATGGTTGACACTACTCCTTGTCCTTATTTAAAATAATTAATCTAAATAATTGTAGTGTAGTAATGATGATAAACTAACAGTAAGAGTGTGAGCAGCCCGATGAGTATGATAGCAAGTATTCCTTTGAGACAGGCGTCGTATTTCCGGTCGAAGGGCCGTCGCCGCCGCCCCACGCGGCACCAGTAGCAGCAGCACCAGAACAAGCTGCAATGACAAAAAACCCAACTAATTAATTATTTTAATTAATTACGCATTGTAATTCGAGTACGATTAGCGGTAAAGCACTGTAGGGCAAAAATCCTTTCCCTCCTCTATCCAAACCGATCTGGGGCTAATCCTTCCAAGAGGTCCTACTACCGCGTCGTCGGTTCCTATTATCCGGGTCCCACTTTGTACCTATAACTTTCGCGCAGAGGTTATTCTGCAAACCATGCGCTCTGAATTCGCTTAGCCACTGGGCACTGCACCCAATCGTGCAAAACTCGACAACCTGCAGTGGTGTAGTAAAGAGTTGACTCCACAACTTCAGCATGTCAATGACAATGACCAGCAAAGGTTGTTAAAAACGGCGAAGATAAACATCGTGAAAAAACTAAAACACTAAAGAGATTTTTCAACGGAGTGTGAAGCTATGTTTAAACTCTGACACTAATTGTTCAGACTAAAGTTTTGTGGACATACCCTGCGAGTGGTAGTATGGCGATGATGAGCAGCGCCACGACGATGATGGCGATGGGACCCGCGTAGTGCACCAGTAGAACGCGCCACTCCTGCCGCGGTGGTGCCACGTTCACGTGCCCGTCCGAAATCGTCACTATCCCTGCGAACACAACATAAAATCATTGAGACTAATTCCAGACAAGCAATCGCTCATGATGATCATGGATTTAAATAATATCTACTTACAAACATTTTGGTTAGAAAAAACCAGGCAAGTGTGAATCCTCGCTTTCAGCACACAAACTTGGTCTTTCAATAAAAAAAAATATACAGTATTTAAATACAAATATACATTTTATAAATTTTTCACATCTCTCTTGTCCATCCAAAGGTTGTCTGGAAGATATTGCTTTCAGCGATAAGACCGCCCATTGTTTGCGAAATTTTTGAAGACAGAAAGCAAGGAGGATGATTGGAACTTGCAACCTACCGGGTGAAGAGCCCCCAGTCGCTCTGCTTAAAACAACAACTGAATCGGCTTGCCCTCGTGGTTCTAATTATCTGCTACTCACGCAGCATCGCCCCGTGGCTCTGATATTTTAACCCGATCGCAGTGCCATATAACGTGTCCAATTGTATGTTCCTTCCTCTTAAATCACTATATCTATTGCTGAAAGCCGTATTAAAATCTAAGCGTATAGATGGCCAGACAGCGAGCGGGAAGAGTCTATTTTTACCCGACTACAAAAAAAGGAGGGTTATGAACTATGTAAAGATTATCCCCTGATCCGTGCCGCGGAGAGCTTGTAAAGCCGTCGGTTTTGCGCTTGATCTTACTCCGGTCGTGTTGGATTGCTGAGCCGTCGGACTATGAGAGTAAAGGAATAGAGTGCATCTGTGTTTGATTCTCATACAGATTTGCCACAGATCCTGACCGAAATTCGGTCAGCAAGTGACCACGTTCTAAAATTAGTACCCGTAGGTTATCGCTCTTCTTCAATTGCATCTCATCAAGCGTGAGAATCCGTTTGATAGCCCTATAAAATAAGGCAATTTGTTTCGTTCCTTAGTAGCTTTTATTTAAGGTTTAAAATGTGATGGTGTTCAACTGTGATGGCCTGTTTAGTTAGACCAATTTATTAGTCTGGTAACGAATGTACTGTTATGATCAATTTAATCAACTCTGCAGCTTGTCCTAGTTTACTAGTAGAGGAACAAATCATAAGCAACGAGCCACAGTACTGTACATTGTACAATCGTTATAACTTTGCGTCTATGAAGATGGGGTTTCCATCGAGTGTGCGCGAGAAGCAAGTAAGTCTAACCTAGGGTTGCCAACCCTAATCTTATAAAACTCGAATTTTAAGTTAGAAAAACCAAGACAATTCAGTTTAAAAACAGGACGCACTAGTAAAATTAAGATAAAGTTAAAATAGGTTAAATTAAATTTAAGTAATGATAATAAAATTATTAGTTTCAATGCCACCGTGATCTTTTAAAAAGACTAAAGAATTTTCAATGTTGCTCTAATCTACCAAATCAAACCCTGTCAATCCAGTCGAAAGCTTTTAGATCCTCAAATGGTTCAATCCACATTTTTATTAGGGCGCTTTAAGAACACAGGACGCCGCTTCAAAACTATCCAGGACATCCCAGGACACTACAAAAACTAGGACTGTATGTCCTGGGAAAACAGGACAGTTGGCAACTCTAGTCTAACCTATAGCAACGGCGATAAACAATGACTACGCTTGTAGCTCACTTCAAAGAAGCAATGTTAGAGCCATTATTTATATTAAATGTATTATGTTGAAGCCCATGTGTTCCGTAGCGTCACGTCAGACGTCGTAAAAATATGTATAAACAGGTTAATCGCTAATTTTTATCGTAGTATCAGTTTCTTCATAAACTAATGTATAATTTCGTCACCTCTCTCAGTGGCTCGTTGGTCTAGGGGTATGATTTTCGCTTAGGGTGCGAGAGGTCCCGGGTTCAAATCCCGGACGAGCCCAAACTTTTTGCGTTTTTGTTTTTTAAATTTATTAGTTTGTGCTTTTATCCAATTATTTGTTTAAATATTATCATTATTTAACTATTATATATTAGAATTCCTTTCTTTTTTGTAATGTTCGGACCAAAATCGTATAATTTGGAAATAAACTAACTTGATTACGGTGATTATTATTACCACTAGTATTATACTTGTTACGGAGACGGAACGTCACGGTGTGTTTAGTTTGTCGGATTCATGGGGTTCGAGGGCGATGTCTTCGGATGGGTGTGCACTGTGCGCAGCCACCGGCACAAGGTCAACACTCTGTCTCAGCTCAGAGAATCGTAGCTTAGCTACTGTTCCCATTTTCCACGTATACGACGGTACCTATATTAGTAAAATTCTCACGTACCAAGCACATCGCCCCGACGTTTTCGTATTACCAAGAGTCAAGACTAATATTGCGATGCTCCTAAAAGCTTTTTAGACGTGTTATGTATGTATGTATCTATTTTGTACTTTGTTTTCTGTTTATATTTTGTATAAGTCTACGTATTCCTCCTAAGCGCTCAAAATACATATACATACTTATCCGAATCCAAAGAGCTTTAATTCAATAAAATATTTAATTCGTTCCCGAGGGCTCCAAAAGAAATAAGCTAAGCGTAAAGGAAAATAAGCTAAGTATACCATAAAAAACGACTACATTTTTGTGCTATTGTGAGTAGCAAATTGCAGATCAACTTCTGCGAGAATCTATGGACGATCGGTTGAACGTAGATTGAAATTTTGTGGGCAGAGTCGGAATGGGATGATGCTAACTCATTTAGGTTCAATACCTTAAATATATCTGTTCTTCACACAAATCAGAATCCACTTCAGAGCCTGTTTTTCCGTATAGATACAATAAAGGAGTTACCAAGTCTATATGAACAGGTAATAATTTGTTATTTGGAGCCATTGTAAACAAAATTTTGGACTTCTAAGAGTATCTACCAAATAATTTCAGGCCGTTTTTTTATATCTGAAAGATCTGCAGCATAACGCTAAGTATTACAACTACATATTAAGTTACTATATTTACGTGCTCTGCTGATCAGCAGGATAAGCATAAAACGTTAATTGTTAAAAGCGTTATTACAAGACGATGATATAATTATTTTAAGCTAAGCATTTAATAATACGACGGCTGAGTTCTCAATGTTTTATCTCGGAAGGAAACATAACAAAGCTGAAAGAATGGCAATGTGTTCCAAGAGTAACTTACATAATAATACTCATGAATATAGTTTGTGTTATACAGAACACGTGTGGAACAATGGAAAGCCGTTCAATGGAGATAAATTCATGAACGCTGACGGAAAATCGATAACAATGTATTTTTGGTTCTAGACTGTGAAGTGTTAGCCACAACTTCGTCTGTGTTTGTTTCTTTTTGGTGTAGTGATAGCCTTTTTGAGAATTCACATTGTACAAATGATGTAGTATTCTTTCTTAATCGTATAGTTGATGAACAACCTGGTATAAGAGTTTAAACCGCCCGTGGGCCTCTGACAAGGCTTTACACACTGTAGAAAAAAAATGAAGTATTAATATTTAGTGTGGTGATAGTCTAGACTAGAGGTATGACCGTTGACTGGCAAGTCAGAGATCTCAGGTTTGAACTTAAGGGACGCACCTCTGACTTTTAGTAAGTATGTACGTTTATAAAACAATGATCACTAGCAGCGTGCTTTGCTATCGTTCAAGGATATGGTTCGATAAGGATATGGAACCAATCGGAGAGTATACTCTGTCAACCAAAAAAAATGCTAATTACCTACGGAGTAATCGGTGTACAAACATAATAAAAAAATATACATACGCATCGGATTTGTAACCTCCTCCTTTTTGAAGTCGGTTACAAATAGACTCTAGTCGTAATCAAATCTAAATAGTTTCAGTTTTTGCAAACTACCTACTACTCTTTTCTACTTACAATTCTTGACAATGAGTAATCGCTATTAATACAAAATCCACATAATTATTTATTACAATAGAAACAAAGCTCATCAGCACGCACGCTCGCGATGCGTATAATTTAGGAGACCTTGGCCGTGCGCACGCGCCGCGCTCTAGTGCACGCCCTAACTGCACCGACAAACGTAAACTATACTCTACGCAGTGCGACTAATTAACTATACGATACTATAAACATTCAGCATATTCATGAGTGTGGTGAAAGATACACGTTTACACTGTAATTTATTGTCTTAATCTTAATATTTTCTTTAGGCTACGATACACCCGACGATACGATACAACCAACTTCTAATCGCAGAATTGATTGGACTACAACATAATTTCCCAATAACCCCAATTAATTTATAATTATTTTTATAAACAGTACCGTGACTGACGCACAGCCTACACCGATGGATCTGGACACTTAAAATGATTGAATTAATTTCAAATTAGCATAAATCGAATAAAAAATAAACACAATAATTATAATAATTATTATAGATATCCGGGACAAACATCTTGTGGTGGGCAAGGTAGAAGGGAAACGTCTTCGGGGCTGGGGGCTCTATAACCGGCGCTCTAAGAAAAGCTGAAGTCAGAGGCGAATGGAAAAAGCTGACGCTACAAAGGTCTTTCAAGGCGGACAGGACCTTCAGAACTAAAGAAAACGACTGAGAAAAAGACTTGATGTTCCATATTCAAATGATCACAATGTTTTATAGTACATAATTGTACAATAGCGTCTATAAGTAGCAATATTAGTAGTGTGTTACCGTTCTTAATGTTGATTCTTGACAGGTAACGGTGCGTGCGGTAATTTGATTTGCGATGCGTTCGCGTTATGATTATGATTATGACCGTAATCGTCGCCTTGATCCCAATCGAACGCGTGACTCGCTGGTATCCTGCACTGCACCGTTATAACACGTCATGTTAGCGCCAATGGCCTCTAAACGGCTGTATCAAACACGATAACTTAAATTCGGATAAATTATTTTATTTTCAGACCAGCATGTGGGGTTACCAGACGACAAGAATTTTCGTAACATTTCTGAAATTAGGCTATATGTAAGGGAAACAGGGTAAACTTAAAATTTATAAGTTTTTAAATTAAAAGAGAAAAATATAATTAACTATCGGGAATGAAATTAACACGCAAAAAAAAATTGCGCTTGCAGGCACATCCATTCCAGCAACATTGTCCGTGTGTAGCACAGGAACTTAATATTTTTAGGGAAGAAAGTAGCCCTTTTTTAGGGCTCATGTGCTTGTGTATGAGAATTTTGTCAAAAAGTCTAATTTTTAATCTAGTAACCCTACCTACTACATGCCAGCATCATTTCAAAATTATACAAAATATTTATTTTTATCCTCAAAAACTGCAAATAAATGTCTTCCGGGTTATTCAAACAGTTGTTCCGTGTTGATGTAAAAAGTAAAAACGCCTATGTAACAATTATTTGGTTATACCATTGAAATTATTGCCATTATTGAAAAACCTTGAATTCACCACGACTGTTACATCATGGTGCTGATGTAACTAACGACTAATCGCTTCATTTAATTTGACTGTCTGCAAACAGAAGCACAAATAGTTAGCGAAATTAACTAAATTGAATGAGCCAAGCTGCTAATGAGAGCGCCCATTTTTTATCCTTCCAAAAGGAGATTTGCAATTTATCTGTCGTATCATGTAGACCAGGTATGTTTATTTGGATAGTACGTATGTTTGGCATAACATATAGTTTATGTTCATCATAACTTTACAAAAAATGTATAAAACCCTAATTTCAGGGTTAATCCATAGTAAAAATTGCCATAATTTATTAATTTTTTAGATTTTTTGTTAGAAAATGTTTTCTCCTTAAAAAGTCCCATTTATATTTAGTGACGATCTGATGAAAAACTGCGAAGATTGATAACGGAACTCATCATGGATGATATGCACACATCTCGTAACAACATTTAGAACTTTGTTTTGTTGTTGATAACAGATTTTCAAAAAGTGAGGGGTATAAAACTCTTGTCGGTTTACGGGACTCTAATTAGAAAATGTCGAATAAGAAATACGTGGAGGGTCTCTTACAGTTTGAGTGGAGTGTGCTCTTGGCTGAGCCGCTCATTATGATCGAGATATGGTTGCAAAAGGTCACTCTCCAGGCCACGACGAGGGCTCCTCAACAGATGACTCTCAAAACCTACCACTTCAAACGCTATATTTTAAACCTTTAGGTATAAATTGGACACCTTGTTGAATATTTAAAATGAAAGTGAAAAAAAATATTTGAGATTTTCAAAAATAAAATATGTTTTTTAAAAAATATTCCCGTACCGGGAATCGAACCCGAGCCTCCTGGGTGAAAGCCAGGTATCCTAGCCACTAGACCATACGGGAGATATGAATAAGCGTCAAATATTCAACAACATTGTGTTATTTCATGATAAAAACAATACATCAATGATGTCTGGACAAGTGTGTCAACATTGATTGAACAATAGATTGCTATTAGGTCTGGGGACGATTTGGGGGTCATTGTACCGAGTCCAAATTCGTACAGTATGTACCTGTTGCTGAGCGAGGTGGCGCAAATGGATATTATTAGGGTTGTCTTCATGACAAACAAAGAATGAGAATCAATAAACTGCGCTATTTGGAACACCGGCTTCTATTCTACCATGCCGTGAAATGGTCAAGATAACTTGAGTTCTGTTTCTAAACCTGAATAGTCAGAACATAATAACAGCTTGGCAAAGGAACTAGTTTGCAACTGCAAGACCTTTGTGTTGCTCTTAGAATATGCGCACGCCTGTAAAGAGGATAAGCTAACATTGTGTATTCTCGTCGACACGTGTCTGCAAGACAGTGCAGCGAGGAACTTTGGCAACAATAAGGACATCCCTGTGTGCTCGGGCGGGGCAACGCAGGGTATGCGGGGCGGGGCACACAGCCCTTTGTAAGCCCGTGCAGCCGATCGATATTCCCGGAGAGCGCCGCTCCTCCCGCCCGCTGCAGCGCTGCCACGCAACAACGCCGCACCGGAATAACACGGAATCTAACATAGGTAGATACAGATTGTCATTGTACCTATGAATATTTAAGTGGCTATCTTCATAATCAGATCAGACTTGTCTTCAAGCTTGATGAAATGACACTCTGTAGCACTAAGCTATTTGAACTTATATCTAAATTTAATCATTTAATACACAGTTTGGGCTACTGTTTTTTGACTAATTCGATTTCATTCTATAATCAAACAAAGGAGGTACCTATTATTACTTCAACCCGCATATAAAAATATATTGTATACTATCTGAGTAATTCTTAGAAAAACATTAACATTTTCTTAATTAATCTTTATTCTCCCAGAGATATAAAACACAAAAGTACTATCGGAAGGTTTTTTATACTATCTCAACACCTGACAACAGGGGTGTAGTTAATGTTTTAATAATAACAATAATAAGCAATATAATTTCATTTTTAACTTTGAGTGGAGGATAATGATACGCTTAATTTTTGTCTAATTGATTGTAAGAATCACGTAACTAGCATACGGCATTTAATAAACAACGAAACGATATCAACTGAAGCTTAAGAACAGCTAAAAATAGAACTTAATGTAGATGAGCAAGTCGCGAATCATTTCCGCGCATACTAGATTCTAATTAAAACAATTAATACATAATTTACGCTCAAAACCACGTAATCGAAGTCATTAACACAGTGTTAATGTGTCAGCTGCGTCTAGGCTATCAAGGATGAGGAAACACGCTCAAAGTCAAAACATCAACACACTACCAAGAATACGA
Organism: Protodeltote pygarga; assembly: GCA_936450705.2. Taxonomy (NCBI): domain Eukaryota; kingdom Metazoa; phylum Arthropoda; class Insecta; order Lepidoptera; family Noctuidae; genus Protodeltote; species Protodeltote pygarga. The sequence continues at coordinate 1,625,602 of OW388258.2, forward strand.
CTCTGTGTGCGTAGTTGAAAACGTGTCAATTCATAATGAAAGCTGTCGTTGTCGTTGAACCTGAATAGTCGTTAAGGGCCGGCCCAGTATGTAAATTTTTAGAAGCATTTATAAAATTTCCGTCTATGAGCGTAATTTCTTCTCCCGCATTAGGTACTCTTAAACACCAATATGGTAATGAAGATGACTAATAAAATATCAAGTTTATAGTCATATTCCATAAATCGAAGAGTTCAGAAGAACCAAGAACAGCTTTCTCAGATGCTGTTCGAATACTCCCTATTTATACCTTGGGAAACCTTGGTATTTATGTGGCTGGCGAAAAACTACAACGGAATTTAAAGGAAAATTTAGAATATCGGAGGTACCCAAAGTTGATATCGAGAAAAATGATTTGGGTAAGTAAGATTGAGAATTGGAGGTTGAATAGAGATACAATAAAGACAGAATAAAGAAGAAAGAGTATCTAAAAACACAATTTGAAATTGTTTTTCTAATCGTGCATAGCTTTTAAACAGATCAGATAAGAATTCCGTTTTAAAATGTGCTAATTTCCGCTTTCGATAACTACTTACACAACAATGATTTTTCAACTAAATCAAATTCGACGTCCGTATTATTCAGTTACAGTTACGTTTCCATATCAACTCCTACTACTTCTCTTGTCTGAATTGTTGAATCAATTTGATTGAATAACAATAATAAATATAAAAAAAAATATATTTAATAAGTAATTAATATATTTTATAAACTTTCATTCATGTTTTGTATTTATAATCAAATTAAACAGGTCTGATGCACGTGTGCGAAACGACACCGGTGTCATGAACACGAATAAATAGCCGTAATATCAATTGTCATGTGGTCATCACCAGCCATTAATGATCTTCGCTGTCCCTTAGAGAAGCTGCAAACATAGAACACTTCGGAGATCAAGATTCAACGGTTGAAGATCTTGCTACAACGGTCGACGGTAGCGTTGGTATCGCGTACACTTCTCGGAAGGACTATCAAGTGTCCAAGTTAGCCAGATCGCTGCAGTGTCGTCGCATTACCAACAATAAACAATCGAGGCTCGACACTCGACGCTATGAATAAAGATAGCCCTGCAATAATGCAGTCTAAAATATTCTATCGTATCTTTAGGAGCTGTTAAATTTCAACGTCAAAGGAATTAGGTTAGCAAAGGCGCTTAGAAATACGAAACCTAACTGTAATGTCATACATAAATTCAGCAGTTCTTTTGTTGTTTATAGTCTGTGCTTTCATGACCCACTTTTCCATTTATCACCTCTTTAGCTGTGTCTATCTACGAGAAAGGATTAAGGAGCTTTCCGTTCTTTGAGCGCCATGAGTCGCCATGATGTGAAGTCTGGGTGATTCCCACAGTATCGGTTCACGTTACTCACGGCTTCGACGATTACTGTTTTGAGAATGCTGTAGATTTTCTTACCTGGGAACAAAAAGAATTATCATTAGAACATGACTCTTTTACACATAAAGACTGGGAACTTGAGTAATAATGACGTGAGAAAAACATGCCGTTATATCCTAGCACGATTATATTTTGGCGTAACACATGTCCCATCATAAAGAACAAAGAGCAAATATTGCTATTTTATAAATCACAAACAAGTTTCTAGGACTCGAAGGCCGAAAGCGTAGCCTTGACTATAAAACTATTCCAAATAATATTCACAAACTTCAATAAAATTCAAGCGAAGACAACGTTTTTAGTGAGAGCTAAAAAAATTGGAAACTGACTAATAAAAGTGATGACGTCTTCTAAAATCCACAAATCCACAACATTGCTCATCGATTAACTACAAAAACATTATAACTATACCGCATTCCTATTTTACAGGCAAAAGGAAAATGTTGCACAGGAAGATATCGAATAACATGAATAACTTCGTGTTCTAAAGTTTTATACGTTAAGGAGTATAGGTATGACTATGAAGTTACAGAAAAACTCAATGATGTGCAAACAAAGTAAAAAAGGGTCAGAGAGTCTCCCCTGAGATGAGCACGACCCAATGGTTCGCGAACTTGGGACCAGTTTATGGGGTACTTTCGTTACCGTATTTTGGGCACTGGGTAAAGGTTTATTGTAGGGTGAGTCACCGAGTGTGTGTCTCTGTGATCAAAGATATAAAATTCATGAGTGTGTGTACTGGTAATCGTATCTAGAGATAAACTGGTGCACCTCGCTCTATATAATTTGCTAGCATCGTTAATTTGTTTCATAGATAGTAGCTTTTTAATACTAGTTAGTAATAGATTGGCCTTATTATTTATCATTTTTACGTTACCATGCAGTTAATATTAGTTTCTAGTATAATCGCTTTTCTGTAAGGAATTGTAGGATATTATAAAAGGATATTATAAAGACGGCTTTCTTTAAGGTCTGTAGTTCAGTACTATACGGATAAGAGAAATTCGTGGACCGTGGATCACTTTTGGATCGATACCTGTCTCTCATTATCTCATATGAGTTATATGATATTAAGAAACTTATAATAGTGGCCGCGGCACTTGCGGTGTTCAATCAAATGTTCAGATGTAAAGACCAGCAACGTTCACCGCATTTACATGCGTGTACAATTTAATTACTACGAGTTCACCGTGTCACACTTTCCCGCAACACGATCGAGAAAGCTTCTCTATAAGGCGAAAACAAAAATTACCAGCATCCATTTTTACAAAATCCAACTGGCACAAGTCACAATGATTTCTTTCTCTATTCTTTTATTGAAGAAAGAATTGTATAAGACATTTTCTTCTAAATTATTTAGAAAGACCTTCATCCATTATGGATGAGATAATGTTGAAAAAGACTAACCAGAATTCTAGTATCAGCATTAAAGGTCGAAATTATTATTATAATTATCGAAAGCCGGTTCTTGTTGACGGTCAGTGTCGACTGTCACATGCAATCACAAATAGCTGTAAAAGAATGTCGAGCTATCACATAATATCGCATGTAATAACCTTAGCTGTTACGTTCCGTGTCAGGCGGCGGCTGGTGGCAGCTATAGCTTCAACTGCTACAAGCTATAATAATAGCTAAGTAGATATCGACACCCAATATGAATAACATTGTAACTTTAATTACACGTTTGTACAACTTTATGACATAGGAATTCAGCAAGGTCAGACTTAATTTCTCTAAAAAAAAATTAAATTCAGTTATGACACTTACAATTGTATAGAATAACTATACATATACAACAACTGCACAATAATAAACTATAAAAAAAAATGGCTGTGCTGAAAAGTATGTCACGAAGAGTTACAATGTTATTCATATTGGGCTTGGGTGCCGATATGTACTGCAAAAAACTGCGCAAAGTAGTACGCTAAACAAAAAAGTCTTTGATCTATAATGGTGCAGGGTACAGGTCGACGGACACAGAATCGATACGACTATAATCTATAGCGTGCGTGAAAAGTATAACAATATGTGCCACTGCTCCGCTTTTAGGGCAGTTTATTGAGGACACATGTAACCCAGACTTAATCTATAGATACATTTGTTTTACTGATTGGGCGTTATCGGAGCTCCCTAAAGCAAACAGCTCATCATGGGTACTTAAGATATGTTTACACTTGTATCGATTTTGGTTACGACCACGAGCGAAGGGTTCTGAGACGGACACGCCTCTTGTAAATGTTTTATTACTTTTCCACTTTCATAAGGCGACAAGTCACGTGAGCGAGTTTAACCACAAGAACCTATATTTTCATACTAGATACTATTTTTACGAAGAAATAGACAGAGTATTAAAATAGTAAATGCCTATCTAAATACAAGATTACTTCTAATCAGAATACCTAGTACCTAGTGTAAGTAAATAAGTATGTTTTGCGCGAACAACGTTAAATTACTTAAGCCATTTATATGAATGATAATGTCAACTAAAGATAAGCTGATAAAATTGGAAATTGACAGGATTCTACCAATAGAATGTTTCTTGAATGATTATGTCAACCTTGTGGAGTTTAGATAAGAGATTTTGATTCAATTATTTAAATCGGACATCTGAATTTGCATATGACGGTCATATTATGACAGATGACAGATAGGACTTAGAACGGGTAAAAGTGAGAACCCCAAAGCTTGGGATCCCATAAACAGCCAAATACTAACAGGATAATAACAGAGATAGAAACAGAATCTAAGTAAGGAAAATACTGGTAGGAAACATAAATAACGGGACCAGTGAACTGTGCGTATGGTATAAGTGCGTGCCACGTGCCACCATGTTTCAAATAGAGACTGAAACAATAGACCTGATAAATGGGGATTGAGGGAGTCACTACAGTGCGTTTGCGGAGCACTTTGCCAGACCTTTTCCCATGTGGTAAACGAATGCCCTCTTCGCTGTTTTCCCGGAGGAATTTCGGAAGTCCACAAAGTTACACCTGCCGCCCGCCGCAGGCTGGCTAAAAAACTTGGATATAGAGATCTGGTCCACGCAGGATGGATGCCATACGCAATGACTCGATCAGGTGCAGCTCACAGTACAAGAATTCTCTAATATTACCATTCCGCGAATTCATAGTAGCTACGAAAATAACAATAAATAGGAAAGCGTGGGTTAAATGGTAATATGTGTGACGATGTCAGGGACAACATCCTCAGATACGGCAGTGTCTGACTAATTCAACTTAATAAGGTGCCAATGACACAAAAAACCCACACTCGATTAAATAATTATCTAAGTGAATGTCGATAAAACCGTAAAAAATTACTGCGACATTATTCTACGAAATGCGTTACTTTGATAAGGGAACAAACCTAAACTAAAATAAAACGACAACAAATCGCCTATCTACGTGTTTATCAATTTACAATGTAAGCTAATGAAACAGTTATGTTATTATACTACTTTTATTTTACACTGATGTTAATTAAAGTTAGGCAATGTTACTGGTTACCACGCTCCGTAATAAAACAATTATTACCTTCAAGGTGTATTTAATTAAACAGCCTCTTGAATTTAAGTAAAATCTTGGTAATCATCCTCCTAGCCTTATTCCTAAACTTTCAGGTGTCAGGATTTTATAAGAGGAACTGATTCCCTATAACGACTGTCCAAGATCTTCATGACAGCCGGGGCCAACGGCTTAACGTGTTTTTCAGGTACGGAGCAGGTGTAATTAATTTCTAATACGCACATAACTTATGAAAAGTCAGAGGTGCGCGTTGGGTTCGAACCTGAGACCTCTGACTTGCCAGTTTTGTATTTTTTCGACGTGGTCTCTCTCAGACTGATTAACCGGACTACTAGCGAGACCTAAGGCCTCCAGCTAATTGACTTGCCAGTTAACGGTCATACCACTATAGGCTGGTAGTACTAAGAAAAATCTTGGAAATATGATTGTAAATATTATAGTAGTCGCAATATTTGGCGATACCACACGGGAGAGAGGACGTGATTTGATAACGCTCCTGATATCGGAAGGGTAAATAAATAGGATGGAGATAATCAAGAGAGGAACGCGAGCGGAAAATGTCCCGACCAGACTCGGGTAACTCGTGCCAGTCGTGCCATTCTGCCTCGTTGAACCAAATGATGACTTTGATGGTATAATGTTGATTGAAACGTTGTAACATTACACAACCCTATTTTTTTATAGTAAATGGAAATGATTCTTCAAGGTTTCGTAATATTTGACCTCGAAATTTATTTTTTTTGGCCTTTTGCATATGTTTGACCTCTAAATTATTAACACTTATGTAGCGTATTACCGTAGTAGTGATTCACATATCAAGTAAATTGCGACATTACGGTACATTTAATCCGGTGAACACACTTAATACGAATTTAATGCTAATGATCCCGCAGGGCCTCATTATCGGACCGCTCGCGCTGTGGAGTTCTTGAACTAACTGTGTTTAGTTAACTCATTTTAGTGTAAAGTTAGTTCAGGGCACACCCTCGCTTATGAATTAATTTTACCCAATAACTATTTAAATCGTGGGTTCGAATCCCATCCGTATCAGTTGTTTTTTCAAATTTCTTATTAAATATTTATAACTATTTAAATTTTACTAATAATATTAATGTTAAGGTTTATAAAGTTTCTTACTTTCTTTTACAGTGATGGCCACGTGATCACGCCAAAAAGCACCTACCATCTACCTACATCTACATCTACCACGAGCATAAATTACAAAAATTTCGTAGTGTAAAGTTCGGGCTTTCTGTTTTCCTAGCTTTTTTCCGCGGCTTCGCTCATTTTTCCGAGATAAAAAGCACCCTAGGTTACTCTCCGACTCATAAATTATATCTATGCAAAAAATCACGTCGATGCGTTGCTCCGTTGCTGCGTGCCAAGTCAATTTACCCACTTTCGCATTTATTAAACAGCCGGGCGGGATAGCCGTTATTACGGAAATGTATCAGCAATTGCAATAAATGTAAGTAAAACTAATTGATTTCTGTCGTAAATGCTAGACACAATATTGAGAAAGTTACGCTTTTAATTAAAACTGATTGTTTTAGCCTAGATATTTTACTACCTAATTCTAGTAACGAAACATTTATTTTAATGCAAACATAAATTTAATTAAAGTTAATTATCTTAATGAGAATGCGTTAGACAGTAAAAGTAAACAACATAGGAATTACAGATGTTACGCTACTAGGTGTATTTAATGACTTCGTTACGTCACGTGTTTGACGTCATCGCGTCACGTATGAACGACCGCGCGGATTACACGTCACACTTTTTGCAATTCGCCGTGCTCTGATTAAAAAAATATTTGAATAAATAAAAACCATTAATTCTTACAATTATTTTACAAAAGAAAAAATATTAAAAAAATAAAACTATTCAAAAAGATATTTCCCGTACCGGGAATCGAACCCGAGCCTCCTGGGTGAAAGCCAGGTATCCTAGCCACTAGACCATACGGGAGATGACAAGACAGCTGAATTTAAGCAATAGGTTCAGGTAAAATGTTTTATCATATTATACGTGACTTTTTTTTTGGGTCAATAAAATCAAAATATTTTTATTCATGTAGACCATTCATCGCCAGCCCTTAGCGGTGGTGTACTCATAAAGAGTTTTCCAAACGACAAAAAAAAAAGCACTTATGAATAGTCATAATTCTAATATTATTGTTTGTCGTAAGAGTTACCAGTTCCAAGGGCAGCCTACCCTTCATGAAGAAGAATCTGGCAAGAAACTCCATGGTTGCTCTTTTAAATATTGCTTGCAATATTTTAGGTTACATGTTACATTGTTCTAACTAAGGTCTTATGGTTTATTTCTACATTAGTTATTGAATTCCCTACTTTAGTTATTGAATGTGTTATTTGTGGTAAATTGGTCCTAATAAAATGGTCCTAAATTACAGAGTTAGGAATTTTTAGACGTTGGAAGCTCTATTTTAAGTAATTAAAAACCAACTGATTTAAAGTAACCATACTAAATCGTAATGTAAAACAACCCCAATAAAGAATTCAATAACAAAACCGATGCACTCATTGTATTTAACTTATACAAGACATTCCGACCCAAAAGCAATCAGACGACCTTCCAATAGTTTTCGAATGACTGTACTCAACTGCCTGCCCAACCACTCACTTTTTTGTCCTCACCTCATTTAGCACATGCTAATTTGCATCTTATTCTATGCCCAATAAGATCGTTTAGAGATAAATTGTCAGACACCAGCATGTCTATGAGTCACGAGTGGAAGAGAGCGAGTGAGGCTGTAACTGTAATGTTGTTTTAGATGTAACTGTAACCCAATGAGCCAGATGTACGTGAACCAGATGGTCCGGTGACCGCTTTGATGTTCGCTAGACAACAGATAATGTGCACACTTGTCTAAAACTGCGCATAGTAGAGGGAAAAGACAACAGTGTGTTGTGGGAAACCAAATAACGGCCTTACCTTTGTTTTATTTATTTATTTATTTTCGGATGGAAAACCAACAGCTATTCATAGGTACTATAACAGTGGAATAAGATACATGGAGCCAATTACAGGTTTTCACGGCTAGCAACACTATATAAAAAAATAGATGTCTTATGGATCACAACACAGCACAAAGTGATTACCAATATCCAATGCCGTAACCTCAAAAACATAAAAAACAAATGAGATAAAATTTACATCAAACTTTACACCAAACATGACCCAATAAAAGTTATTTATTCTTAAAAACTATGGATTCTTAAAAAAGTGAAGGTTTAGCTGATTGCGAACTCTTGAGCCTTTGTCACAAAACAAGTCAAAAGAAAATTCTTTGCTTAATATATTAAAGTCTTTACTCGAGTTTATGAAGAGGGGAAACTTACAAAAGGCACCCGTCCTCCGGGGAAGAGACCTGAGAGTGTGGGATTCGACTTTCTCAGTTCTCTGTGATCAGCATCAGTCAACACATAATAAATACTTCATCATCTTTCTGCCCTTCATCTAATGTGATTAAAGTTCGTCGCAATAGGTTTTCATCTTTCAATTCATCTCTATTAGCTATCATGTTATTGCTTACTTCCTTTCTATGTAGTACATACAATCCATGACATATCCGATCTAAAGTTTCTCCCATTTGACAGCTTGTAATTACATTACACTAAATTACATGCAAGTTCCGGATGTGAATATAATTACCATAGATAGGTAATCAACTTCCTCTTACAATGAGATAGTGGTAACCTTCACATTCAGCGCGAGCGCGACAATAGGCGGTCCTTCGCTTTCCTTCTGTGAATGTCAACAATAGAGGCGATGATGTGAGTATTGTATTGAACCGCAAAGAATTTGTGTTTATTGCTATATTATGTATAAATTATTATAAACATATAATATATCACCACGTGGATCTTTTATATCGTACTTATTTGGTCAAAATTCTGGTCAAATTTCGTCCATTAACACCATAGAAAGAAATATCAAACAATTACTCCATTCCAATAGATTGACTGTGCTATGTTGCATTGTTCCCCTTGAAATTATAGAAGGCGAAATATCTGAATGAAATAAAATACCAATCATTGAAAGCGTTGTCGGCGACAAAATATGTGGTTCTATTTTGTATAGATAGGTAATTAGTAGAGAGATTTACTAGGATTTTAAGTTTATAGAGCACTGTCACACACAGTCTTTCTTACCATTAACACAATCTTCAAAAACAAAAGATTAGTATAGACCTTATTCGACATAAACGCTTCTCTCCTGTATTGTAAGACCACTGCGTGGTATTTTTCCTAAATTATTTGATTGATCATTCATATCGACATTCATTGGAAGCTGTAATAATCAGGGACAGTTTCGCGCATTGTGTGCGCAGTGCGCGAGAGTTGTGCAAGTGCGTGCGAGCGTGAGCGACCCAGATGTTAGTGCAGCTGCCACTGAGCCACTCCCGCGCACTTCTAGTTTAATCAACGACACTGGTGCCACGTCACGGGTGAATACACTCAACATTTAACATCATATATTTTAGTTCTCAACATTTAACATCATATATTTTAGTTCTTACATTATAACAGCAAGACTTTGTACTGCGGACTTTAATATAAATACACTAGGTTACGTTATTCTTTGGTGTCATTAAAACTGTAATATACTGTATCAGTGTGAAATGTATATTTTGTACTGTTGTGTTGTGTAGGGTCAGTGAGAAGAACACCGGACCCTTTAATAATCTTCCCTGCCTTCCGTGATCCAGCATAGGCATAGGGTAATAAGCGCAACGCACAAATGATATCTCTGGTATTGCAAAGGTTACGGTAGGATTAGCAAGTTGAAATGGCAGTGGGCCGACCATATAAGCCACAGAACAGATTACCGGTGGAGAAAGCTAGTTCTTGAGTGGATAGATTGTCAAACGTAGTGTATTACGCCTTCAGGCTAGTTGGAGTGATGATCTTGCAAGATGGCTGGCAGAAACTAGATGAGAATAGCCGAAAATCGTGCTCATTGACTTGAAGTAGAAGAGACCTAATAATATAATAGCAATCCAGCAGTGGATTGCTATCATATTGCGATTGTTGTTGATAAAAAGTTACTGTTACTTACCGCTTACTATCTGGCAGACCGAGCATACAGATCTGCCACCTTAGTTGTATTAAAAAGTTAAAATACAACACAAGCAGAGTAACAACGAACCCTACCTGATATGGCAAATACCACTTTTAAGATCAGTCGATTTCCGAAATACCGACGCAACGATAAGATAGCCGTCCATTCTTGGAAAGACTTCCTTCCACCAGGTAATCGACTAGGGATTGGAGGACAGACTTAGGTGTTTGCTTATGCCACACAAACACTGCAGATGGACCGTGTTTATGTCAACAATGCTCCACAGGCTTCCCGTCGAAGCGCGTGCGCAAACTTTGTCGTGTCTACTATACACTGCTCTAGAGATTACGGGAAGTCCGATGCACTAATTCAATATTTGAGCAATGGTTTTACAGAACTATACGAGGTTGAAGATTGAAAGTTGAAGCGGCTTGCTCCCATCCGGATAAAAAGTTTCTAGGGGTAACGAATTCCAAAGTGACCTTGTTCTATACCATACTTTATATTATTTTTTGGGTTTAATATTATTTTGTAAATATTATTGTGAAAAGTCACAATAATTATTAATGTTGATGCGGCAGCAGGAAGTCGGAGAATGGGTCAAGACCGGTCATTGTGGAATTCGAGAGGGGATGGGATCCCTATGTCCAGCAGTGGACGTCTACCGGCTGTTGAATCAACAACAACCCGTAGAAATGTAAAATGGGGCGTAATTATTGACCATGATCTTGAAAATGATCTTTATTGCGGTAAATGCGTTTTATTTCCGCAGATTACAAGCGATCACGATGAAAGATATTAGCATTAATTACTATTACATCGTCGATTAGATTATATTTGCATCTATTGCTTTATTACAGTTTTTATGTATCATTAACAATAAGCGGAAATTAATGCGATTAGATAACTACTGCACCTATTCATTGTACTCTTCTATATATATAAAAGAAAGTCGTGTTAGTTACTCCACTTATGACTCAAGAACGGCTGAACCGATTTAGCTGAAAATTGGCAGGGAGGTAGTTTAGAGCTAGGAGAAGGACATAGGATACTTTTTTTTTAAGAACGGCTGGACCGATTTTCATGGTTTTTGATTTGTAGAGGTAGCGTAGGGTAGGGTAGGGGTAGAGTAGGGTAGGGGTAGTTGTAAAGTAGGATAGGCTAGCAGTAGAGTAGGGTAGGGTAGGGGTAGATTAGGGTAGGGTAGAGTAGGATAGGGGTAGAGTAGGGTAGGGGTAGGGTAGAGTAGGGTAGAGAGAGAATAGGCGTTGAAGTAGAATAATCATGCGTACGAAGTCGCGCGGGGCAGCTAGTTATTTATAATTATTGGCTAAGATATAAATGAAAATATCACATTTTGATGCAAAAAACATACTGACTGATAGATGAGAAAGATATAGGTATAAGTACTTATTTAATTAATATGGCAATCCTAATTTTCCTAGTTTGAGCAACACAGAAATTCACAAAGAACTCTGATAGTGTAACCGTAAACAGTATTCGTAGCTCGTAAATGTAGCATGTTTGCCTTGCCAGCAATGCTGCAATGTCCGTGAGTAGGTACACCCCGACAGAATTGACGCAGTGACCCATTTACCTCGATTCAAAAAATCCATTCTATCAAGCTTTCAATCCAACTACTTCCTATTTGGGTCATGTTCTGTCCGCCATGACACTCATAATAACTGATGGATGGTTGTAGCTGTTGATGTATTTGTACAGTATAAACTAGTGCGTCTGAGCAACAGGTCCCCAAGGCGCGTCCCGTTTGAGCCGCTACTAAAATAGCGTTACATGAAGGGAGCGTTCTCCATTCTGTTCTGCGCGCAATTGATTTAACCTTCGTACACTGATGTTTGTTCGTGTGTACACATTGATATTGAATGCAAAGAATCAAAGATCATAAATAACTCACAGGCAAACTTAGCACGAAAAGACAATTAAAACATAAACAGAGGTCAATATTTTGTATTGCTTTAACAATCAGAATATGAAATCCAAGTTTATATTTAAAGTTAGCGTTATTGACCCGAATGGTCTGAAATCTAAATATTATCATAACAATCCTCAAGGCTAGATCCACAGCTGACAGCTCGACTCAACGTTTCTATACCACTATAATCTGAAGGGAAAGTTTGTTTGCCTAAGATAAAATCTTGAAATTACTGAACTGACAATTCAAGTTGTATTTTTTGGGTCTATTTTTGGTCCGGATAAGGGTATAAAACGCATTGCACCGTTTTGGAAAGAGGTCGAGTGGCTGGCGAAGAGGCGACGCACCGCACTGCAGGTGCGACCTACATCCGCGGCGGTGCCGACCGCATGTCGTGCTGACGCTGCACAGCTCCGTGCCGATTGCCGCAACAGTTCAGCTCAGTTGCAATTTTGGCAACACACTACGGCTTTAATAAACAAAAGACTACTTGACCTACTGCCGCCATTATTATCTCAATGGTAAAGACTTGTAATAAGATTCTGTGGGAATTTCCTCAGCTTACAAATAATTCTTGTTTTATGGGAAAACTTATTCAATTATAAAAGGTAGATAATTTTACAATAAATTATGGTATAGTTATTATTTGGTCCATTATCTATTATTCCCTGTTATCTAATTCCACGCCTGCCGACCGTCAGGCCGTATGTTTATGTGTCACAGAGCTGAAGAACAAGACAATGTGAAGTAGGTATCTAAGTACCAAATCAGAAAAGCCCTCATAATCTCGTTTTTCTAAAGCTATAATCGATAGCTGAATACATGGAACTTGTCTACGCTTTATTAATAAACTTATTATATTTATTATAATTATTATCATTAATGAATTGTGCGTGTGGTAAAGCATAGCGTGCAATGCAAGCAAAACATCAATCAGCTGTCAACAGACAAGAGGCAGCGTCTGTCCATATTGTTGTTAGAGTACTTCGCGTTCACAGTATTGCGTGGTATTGCACTACGCGTCTATCTCTGAATTTATTATGACTGAAAAACTGACGGATCATAACAACCTAATCTTCTACAATAAGAAAATGAGGGACTAAGTATTGCAAATAAATAAGCTATACCGAAATCGTTGGGGTCATTTACAAATGTATTTGTATAACATTTCAATGATGGAGAATTTAAGATTTTCACTGAACTGAAGTTAGAGTTTGACGTCACGAGGAAAATCACTTTCCACTGTGCGTCTCCTGAAAAAGTACTAGGCGAGCATGAGCCGATAGCAGTTATTGTTATCAGTGCAGACCACAAAGGGGGGCGGAGCGGGCGGGCGGGGGCAACATGGCCTTCGTGACGTCGCATCACTGTTAACGCCAACTACAGTAGGTACACTACGATATCTTATCAGTGCCGACAGCCGAGCTAGAAGATCATTGTCACTCATTGAATAACTTCCGCGGAGCTATGAAAACCTAGTACAATGTGCGAAATTTTATCTAAATTCACCAAATTTCTCACTAAAGTTAAGCAATTTTTTTATTATATCTTGCATTTATATAAATAACTAAATAACGACACAAACTGTTATCAGCATTTGTAAACAATGATGTAAAAATGATGTTAAAACGATCATACCGGGAAAACAGCACTTAGAGCACATTACTATAGTAGGTATTAATACATAATGTATACAACTTTAATCATCAAATGTTACATCAATCAAGATTCGAATAATAATAATATATCTATTGGCTTTTCTATAATAAGTACTATGTGTTAGCTGAATCAAAAAAAAATAACGCAAGTCGCAACACAACACACAATTTCGTGAATTTCTCAAGACAACAACAGATCACCAGAAAAGACACACCAGGAGGAGCGCTATCATTCATGTATGTTTCGCTGTAAGCAACAAACATCCGTCCAGGCGGGCGCCGGCACCGGCTCGAGCAGAAGCTGCACAATGCGCGCAGAGAGCCGCCCGGAACACCGACAATGAATGATTGTATACGCAGTCAATGTGAAGGTGAACAAACACTGCACCATTGTCATTAATGGTAAGCAAACAGTTCTGTTAACGCAACCCGAGCCCCGGAAAACTGTCTACAGCCGATTGTCAAGGCCACTGGTCACAATGACATCTTCAGCTCATGACCATCTCATTCACAGAATACTAAACATAATTTTTTTCAACAGCACGACCGTCGTAAATGCACGATTTTCGTCTCGAAGAGGGTTTAGCATCACATTTGACAAATTTCCGTGATTATTTACTTGAACTCTGGTAGTACTTTCTTTTACTATTCCAGAACAATATAAAAGCCAATTTCTTTTTTTTTCTTTGAAATATTATTTAAACACAGAAAGGCACGTGCCTTAATCATTACATGATGCTGTCTATTATTGTTTATACAAGTTTGTGGAAGTGTACAAATGCATTGTTTATAATGCTACATTCCAATTGGACACAACAACTAAGTATCATTCATTGTATCTCCATCCTGACATTCATTCATACAATAGGTTCGTAATAATAGGCTATCACAATATAATTATAGATTTGCATGAGTAGAAAATAGTCTGCATAACCGAATTTTGCTTGTACTGTCGCAGTAAATTGCAGTACCATGTAGCTACCTGTGTGGTGTCGAAGAAGAATCTCTCTCTCGCGAATAGTATAAATCGACTAAATAATGGGACAAAGGCCTCAAACTAACAGCGCAGCGTCAGCATCCAAGCTGCTTTTGGTGGGAGGCATCGGCCGTGGCTAGTTAGTGGTTACCCAACCACCAACCGGACAAAGCCTTTTCGCTAAGCGACTTAATTGTCTTATTCCGCATGATCTTTATCTGGCATGGCTACAGTTTATTGGCAAAAAGGCGCTGCCTACCCTGATCGTGTCTACGATGCAGACGAAAAGGTGAAACCAAGTAGGATTTGTATGTCACTGGCCACTACCTATAGTGTCGAAAATGTCTGTGCAAGCCCGTTATCTGGGCGACACGATACTGTCTAATTTCCCTCCTGCTTTAAAGGCAGTTCTGCTCCACGTAGACCGCAATACCGATTACCATGAGATGGGCTTGTCGTCAGCTCTTTTTCAAAATAACAAAAACATCTGTATATTACTTGGCTACTACTAATTACTACTACTACTACTATATACTACTAATTCAATCAATCCAAAGGTCTCTGATAAGACATTTTGCTAGTATCAGTTTCTACTTTTCTTGGAACAGGAAGGTGTTTTCTAGTATTTGCTGTATTTGCTTCGTGATTCCCATAAACCGTAGACCACAACACCATTTCACCAAATAGACGAGTTTCCTTTTTGTGTGTGAAACACGCAGGGAGAGATGTTTTTAGTGGGTGCAAGCTCGACATAACTGTACGTCCTCGGACGTGCGGTATGCGGTAGGTTCATTTTTTTTCCTCCCCCAGGCCACAAAAAAAAGCCACCAGTCAAACATTTGTCAACAAACTTTTTCATAAACGTAAATTTAAAAATAGGACTTTTTAATTTACGTTTATGAAAAAGTTTGATTCAACGCTCGGTTGTGCCGTGTGGTTTCCGGCCTGAAAATAGAACCACCCCTACTCGCCCCGCGGGTGTCGTTAAAAGCGACTAAGGGAAAGATCAATCACAAAAACACTAATCATCTGCTACTGCCAACCCGCTTGCCCAGCGTGGCAATTATAGGCAAATACCTCCAATGAGCGCACAATAGTGGCGCGTATTGGGAGAGGCTTATATTCAGCAGTGGACTAATACAGACTGACAATGATGATGATGAATTCAACGATTAAGCTAGAGCCCGTAAAAAAATCATGATCATCGTGATGATTTAGGTTCGGTAAGACCTACCGTAATACAGTTACGAGCACGATATTATGTCGTTAACTTGTTTATATGTGTGGCCATTGTATGTCGGAAATGATAAGACGATGTGCTATTGACCCCGCGCCGAGTGAAGCTCGACTCATGCGCAGCTGTATGTCAGAAATCACTATTTTTGTGGAATTTTCTAAAGAACATTTATTTTAATTTATTGCAACGCTATTCTTGGATCTTTTTCTTGTGTGTATTGGAGCTAAATAAAATCTATTCAATTACAGAAATCTTTGGCAATCGAAACAAGTACGGGTCACTGTACTCTGCTGTGTCGTATACTTTCCATTTCATTTGGTATCGGTTCAGCTACTCTACGTGCAGCCAAGCAACTCCTAGTCTACTTCCGAATGAGGTGTGAGGTAGTTAGCACAGTGTCAAAGTATGGCGTTTCATGGTTCGTGTCTAGTGCGTCTGCGCACTCAATTAGCGCCACCTCCCCTCTCCCCACGGTCCCACGGAGCCGCCAGGTGTACAAACAAACGTCGGACGTCCGCCTCTCTACAGTTAACTACATAATTATAATTTACCCACTTAGTCCTTCACTAATTATGTAATTATGAACTAAGAACTGTCATGTTACATCAAAACTTGTAGTATGTAGTAACACCATAATATCTATATATTAAGGTTTTTTTTTATTAGAAGTAGTTTTTATATTTAATTTAGGACAAGTATAAAATAAAAAAACCCCCGATACAAAAAACTTCTTTTTAACCAAGAACACACGATCAAGTCGTTCATCCGTTTAGGAGCTACGAATACAACGATACCACAGACACAGATACACACGTTAAACTTATAACACCCCTCTTTTTTTGTCGGGAGTTTAAAAAAAGCAGGACTACAGTAGTACAGTTTCGTACCGTGTTTTCTAGCTACGACATCCTTTTCGATGCTGGCTGGCGACTGATTGCTGTAGTTACACTCGTTACGACAAGGATGTGTAGTAATTTGCTCTCAATCTCAAGGCACTGACCGCGACACACCACATCTCTACCTTATTAACCACAACATAAGATCTAGATTGCGTTGCGAAAGTTGCAAAATGATTAGCGAACATTTGAACAATGCAGTTCGGAACAGAACGCTTATCTTATTCGTTTTGGGGTCAACCAGTTCACGCGCCCACGCACCGGGGCGCGGGGCTTGGCAAGAACTTGCTACTTGTCTTTACAGCGCATGCGCATTGTGAGACAACAGACAACAGATTCACAACGTCATGGTAAGCGAACACCGGTCTATGAGGGGCACGATACTCTATTGTTATTTGTTATGAAGTTAAATGAAATAATTGGCAGCATTTTATGCAGTAATTAGTGTGTTACTGCACTGGTTCTTGTGCATCTTGTTTCTTATCATTCTGTTACTGATACAAAAACTATCATGAAGGTTTGTTTGTATAGTTCGGTGACTGTTTTACAGACGGCTGCAAAAGTACTTTTGATCATAGGCTTTTATCAATAGTACTTTTGACTAAAATAACAGTCAAACGTGCTATTGCCCAATGAAGCTGGTCAAAAGCACTTTTGCAGCCGTTTGTAAAACTGTGATTCCGTCAAATGTAATAGGTACCAATATTGCTCGATTGAGTCCCGAGTCCCGATTCGAAGTCGGTTGAAAATACCTATTTATTAATATTGAATTGGATAATGAAACAACTTTTTAACGGATATAATTCGCGTTTTTATTTTGATAATACAATCCTGACGTTTCGAGTACTTTGCAGTCAGTCTGCCTGCGACCACGAGTGCTGCAAAGTACTCGAAACGTCAGGATTGTATTATCAAAATAAAAACGCGAATTATATCCGTTAAAAAGTTGTTTCATTACGTTGAGTGTTCGCGAAAGTTTGAGACTATATTATTGAACTGGATGTTTTTGAGATAAGCGCAAACATAGATGGAACTGAAACCCTTGTTCAAATACTAAGCTAATTAGATAGAATTAATTAGAGTTAGAATTGATTTATTGTTAATCAAACAAATAGGTACCTAATATGTTTTCCTTGTGAAATACTTAATTATATTACCGTGTTTCCCGTATAATAATAAACAAGAGGAATATACTTAGTTTCAAGCTTGGAATATGACACATTGTATTTTAATGGAATTAATTAAGTGTGTCAGAAAAATAACAGGAGGCACTTAAATTCAAGTAGGTTTTTACCATGCAGTGAGTGCAGTGATGGCCTAGTAGTATGCCATTGACTGGCAAGTCAGATGTCAGAACCTAAGGCACGCATCTCTGACTTTTCGTAAGTTATGTGCTTATTATAAATTAACTATCACCTGCTCCGTGCCTCGGAAAGCACGTTAAGCCGTTAGCGCCTGCTATCATGAAGATCTTGGACAGTTCCAGCACTCCTCACACAGGACAGGAATCCTCACAACTAATCTAACTTTAGAATATCGTAGGTATCTCTTTGGGTTGCGGGGATCAGATAGGCAGTCGTTCCGTAGAAAACTCATAAGCTGCATCTAGTTAGATTAGAAGCCGATACTTACAAAGTTAGGGAATAATAAGGCTAGGACGCTAGGAGGATAATGAGTTGCTATGCGGTTTAAACAACTACATTTATTAGGAAGAAGCAATACCGGCGGCAGGATGTACTTGTAAAGGGGACAATGTAATTTATTAGCATGTGGGTTTCGTACCACCGACTAGTGTCTACCACACAATGGCGCGACCACGACTCACACTTGACCAGCTTTTGGGCTTGTACACAAAACTGCGATGCGACGTCCCTTAATCTGATATCGCACCGATTTCACGACCATACCGAATTGCCAATAAAGCCGATTTTTAATCCCGAGTCTGATTTCGCGACGATACCGTGTTACCGATCAAGCCGGTTTTTAATTCGGAGTTGCACCGATCAAGCCGGTGTTTAATTCGGAGTCGCAACGATCAAGCCGGTTTTTAATCCGGAGTCGCACCAATTTCGCGATGATACCGTATTACCGATCAAGCCGGTTTTTAATCCGGAGGCGCAGAGATTTTACGACGATACCGATTAAGCTGGTTTTTAATCGCACTATTTTTACGACCTCGATTTTTATACCAATCAATCTCGAAGAATAGAAATGCCACTTGACTGGCATGGTGTAAACGGACTCTGTCCAGACTCACTACTTGCTAAAATATTTTGACCAATGTAAACCAACTCTCCTTCCACTTCTTCCTTTCTAGAGCTACTAATACAATAATTTAAATGTTCCGATTGATATAAGTAATGAAAATTATAGTTATTTATACATTTCTTTCTTCGCAGTCCGGGTGGTAAGATTCTAAATATGGTTAAATGGCAAACAGCTTGACCTTGGCTCGTAATGAACCGCTACATCTGCTGACCGAATTAGAAAGTTTGCCACTGCGAACACCATGTAAGTACAGTGGTGTGCAGGTGTCCCATTCGTAATACAATTTTTACAGAAACACTGGTACAGGCTTTGAATATTGTTATTAGTCTAAGGGTAGGTACAGGTTATTTTACACTATTAGGTAAGTATTCATTTTGTACAAGTCATTTCTGCTCTTAATGCGTGTTGCTCTAAAGGTCAACATGGAGATAAAACATAGTCACATTAGTCAAAAGACCGAGAAAGACTGGAAGCTTTAGAAATGTGGAGGAGGATGGAAAGAATAAGGTGGATGGAAAATGTGGAAATGCTTAAACGGGTGGAATAGGAAAGAAATTTGTGGAGGACGTTGGAGGATCGAAGCAGATAAATAATGGGTCATTTAATGAGACCATGATAAACTGACGACAAATATATTGGAGACGAATATTGACGATAAGAAGGGAAGATAAAACGTTAAATTGACTACAAGAGAACCAAAAGTAAATGTCTTAACGGACAGGGAAGTAAAAGTGAAAATGCTTCACTCATTAAGAGAGCTCTATAATGAAGAAGCTCTTGATAATTATTAGTTTTTCATCCGCCCACATTCTCTCTATCTATGTAAGTAATTGCCGAAATAATGAAAGCTTATTCCAAACTGAAATCAAGGAGGATATCCCGTAAGTAAGAATTTATCTGTACAATGGAATTACAAGTACTAAGAATAATATTGTTTAGACAGTTTTATAGGCTGTATTCTTAAAATTCTTACCCGTAAAACCATCACGGTGTTTCTATCTCAACACCTATATTTCAAGGCTACAGGAACTCTCATCTGTGGGGGTTAGAAGGTTGGATAGATCCTTCGGCATGCGCTATAATGACAGTGACAGATGTCCCAAAGTTCGCTTCTAGCCTGGAGCCATCGTCAACAGAAGAGTAACAGTGAGGGCAACCAAAAATGTACCGACTTGAAGAGCAGTTGCCAAATAAGCTGGAGAAAAGACATCGTCAATTTCTCTATCCTTACGAAGTATCATAATATAATTCGATACGTATGAGTCAAGTGGGTCGCGTCTCGCGGCCAACCGCCATCTTTATTCGCCTCGTCAGCTATCAATTAGTCAGCGACTTGACCAATCAATACCCACATCACGAATATTCACAATTAGATTAGATTCGCGTGAATCGCATCAATTTAGCCAAATTAATTATTCGTTGATGGCCACTAAAATCTTAGAAAATACCTAAGACTGGCACAGAACTAGAAACATAAAACAGGGCAAGACCGGAATAACTATAACGGAATAAAAAACCGGATTTATACGCAATAAAAAGCTGGTCGAAGGTAGACGAGCGTCCTTAGCATACAGCCTATCAGAGACTAGTAAAGCCATATTTTCACGAGGCAACAATTGACGCACAACATGTTGAATAACGATGCGGAACATACATCGCAATTCGTATACTACACACTGCTGCGCACAAGATCAAGTATAGTGCCCAAGAAGCATCCCACATATTTTCATGTAGGCATATAGGAACATTTAAACTCGAGTTTTCTATGTGCAAATGCCATCAGCTGCTTAAAACTTTACAGACTTGGAGATTCGTGGCGAGTACAGAAAGAAAGAAAGGAATATATACATTATACATTGTGGGTATACCTCGCGTCATCTGGCAGCGTCGCACGACGTTGTGCAATATGTTGAGAAGTTGAGCGTCATGTAATTGCACCTCAATTGTTGCCTTTGCGTCTTTGTTTTACTCGAATTTGATTGTAAGTCAAATAAAGCATTGGTAACAGCCTCACCGGCTATAATAAAAGGAAGACTGTATGCAATGATTCACTTATGACATCATTTATTCATTCAACTGTTTCTAGACAGCTGTGACTTGCAAGAGGACATATTGTGATGAGTAAAGAAACGGATATAGGTACAATATGTATTTTCCAATACAAAGAAGTTGATTCAATACAGAACAAGTGTCCCTTATTTAAAGTTGAGTGAGGATTTCGAAAGATCTGTAAAGTGCAAGCGCATTTGGTGTGTGGTGAAAGTTGTCCCGGAGCCGGGTTCGTTCCGCGCTGATATCAACTGCAGTATCTACTAACTGAAGTTTCCGATAATACAATATATCAGCTGTTTGTAGCTGCATGCAATGAGGAAAGCAACTTCAGGATTAGATTAGGAACTAAGCATTATAAAACTATTTTCGTCGATTTATATCTGTGAAATCCTCGTTTCGAGAACTTTGCAGCTTTGGTCGCAGAAAGACCAAGGTGACAAATGTCATAACTTTTTTTTAAGTATTTTTAATCTACTGTCAGTTTTATTTAGTAACTTTGTTTGCCCATATTACATAATTATAATTATTTAGTTTAAATTATTATTTTAAATTCTATTTTTGTGATTCTTACTACCGTTTCCTAGTGCTGTGCGTTGTTCAGCGATTTTACGCGGACCAAACAATACCTATTTTTTTTTTTTTTTTTTTGGTCATATACCGACTACTTTAAAACCGATTTTCCTTAAAGCATTTAGGTACTTTAAAAATGTGTTGGCAACTCTGATTTGGAAGTAGGTCACAGGAATATTACACATATTATTAATTAAGTACTTAATTCAGCTACATTAGTTACTACAGGAAAACGCTAGAAACAGAAATTCGCACACCAACCTATTTATTCTGTGCACCTACATCCAATAATTCAAATCAATAAATAGGTACCTACCTATTGTAATTTGTCGATGCTGAAATTTTGTTTATTTTGTTTTGATTGCCTTTATTTGAAAGGAGTCATTGAAACTATCAATGAAGCCGAATACGGTTGTAAGACTAATAATAATATTGTCTGTTGTGAAAATAGATGATAATTTATATAGTCTTGTATACAGTCATATTATGACATATATATACAGATATGACTGTATATATATATATATATATATATATACAGTCATATCGGTAAATGTCTTGAACATAAAGCGGTGAAGTGGGAAAAAGTTCCCGCAGGTTCACGACTGAACAACCAATCGCGTGCACCTGCGCGGTAGAAATTTCTTCGCCCCTCCTGCGGTTCACCATCATGAGACCTAAAAATCAACTATTGCGCCATTATCAATGTCCAGGATGTAGGTACAGGCCGGCGGAGTCGTTGTGACGTCATCTGACCCTATCTGCGGCTCATCGATGACCTTTGCAAGGCGTGTGGTGCAGAGAAGTGGCCCACACAACACAACCTCTATTCACTTTATGTACTGCCCTATTTTAATACATTATCGATATTTCAAAGTGGATGCTCTTTACTCTCAATCGAGAACAGTACTTTTAAATTTAAAATTTAATTAATTAATTATAAGAAGAATGTAGGATTTTGACAACCACTGTCTACTGTCATTATAATTATCCAACAGATGCTATAATGAAAGGGACCATCATTATCATCAAGTGCTATGATTTTATCATTTTTGTTCCGGACCCAAATAGTGCCAATGCAATGGGACCCTATTATAATAGGCCTCGGGCCTCCGCTTTCCGTCGATCTGTCTGTTCCAGGGCTGTATCTTTTGAACCGTAATAGGTAAACATAGACACTTAAAAATTGTCTCCAGAGTGTGTCCTACCTACTACTAGAAATAGAAATTTATTTACTAGAAACGTGGTAGGTAAGTACATAGTTCTTATAATAGGGCTATAACTATGGGCTATAACAACAAATATCTTGTAAAAATAAACTAAAGTTAGAAATTAAAGGGAAAATTAAAAAAAACTATTTTAATAAGGAGAGTTTTTTGAGTGCGAGTCCGACTCGCGCTTGACCAGTTTTTAAAATCCTGAACTGAAGCACATTCTTGTATTTCCATTTCCAATCAACATTCTGATGTTACCTCTTAGTAGGTACTTCTATTACAACGAACGAACGATGTTCAATTTGTTGAGTGGTCCGTTCGTCGGTCATTAATTCCTTAAAGTAAATTACAAATTGTTACAATAGGATTGGTTGGATCGTCGAGAAGAATCAATAGGACTTGAGTGAATGCAATCAGTGGCACAATGCAGGCATCGGTCGTCGCTCACGTCGGTCGTCGACGTCAAGCGCTTCAACTGCACAGAACACCGCTTGCGACACCGAGCGCCACCCGCTGATCGCAGCCTCATTACAAGATAGATAATACACCCAACCAGTTACGACTTTGCGAGTACCTATCTACAATAACGCGCTTGTGAAACCGTCAAATAATGACTAAACCCAACTGTCAGAACACTCACGTTTCTGTGTCACGCAATGCGAATGCAATCGTGAGTGGAGAGATTTAAGTTTTAACACCATACAAAATCAGTCAGACATTATTGTTGATAGAGTCCCGTTTGCATAGCAGTATTGCCCTAAAGTTCTTTACTTAACAGTTTATTTAAATTATAAAGAGACAGTTCATATTTTAGCTGCCAGCGATGCGACGGAACATCATAAACCGCTGCAACGCTTCTTTCTAAAATAACAAAGTTTATGAAGTGTGTTTATTAGTTTTAATTCGGTAAGACAAGGCGGCTACGGCGCAGGCGCGTTATTAGATGGCGGTGTGCATTGTCAGCATTTGTCAGTGTCCGCTTCTCGGCGGTTTGACTCCGACATAAATAAACATAGATGTCCGAGTAGATTACCTAAGACACATGCGATTTGGAAAACATTAATATCCAAGTAGACTTCAAATTGTTATAACTACATGGCTAGAAAATACATTGGAATTTCGGATAGAATATGGTAAAGCCAGTAATTTATCGCATACATTCAAGATCACGAGTCAACTCAAGTGTAAATCTGGCATCACGTGGAAGGCTTACATCGATCGATCAACCGTGAAATTGTTATAGATAGACAAACCTGGTTTGCATGTAAAAACTCAAGTCAATTGAAAAATAACAGCGCTCCGAAAATAGCGGTGAAAGTGGAACGTTATTATTACTTTAGAAGGACGGAGGTACTCGGTAAGGTTGCTACGCCACAAGCAGAGGGAGAGGAAGCTATTCTAATAACTTATTCCATTAAGTACCGGTTACGTTAGTAAACTTTGGGAATGAAGGTAGCTGTTAGTGGTAATCTATTAGCCTGTCTAATACTTAATATATTCCCGCTACCTGGCTACAGCGGATCGATGGATTTTAAGCGATAGGTACGCTATTAACTCGATGTTATCGTGTCCGATCTTAATAGGCTTACAAGAACTAACAACATGTTTTTGACAAAGAAAGAATCGGAGTGACACTGGTCGCTATATTTATACAGCTTTTGGGATGGCACGAAGATGGCATGAACAGACAAATGTCGAGTGACGTCAAATGGTCAAATAATTTATAATGAAACAAAATTTCAGTCATTCTTCGAAGTGTTCGACCGTTTAACGGTGTCAGTATCGATATCTTTACGTGACAATAGTTCAGATGTAGACTGAAGTTGCCCGAAGTGCCATAGCCGAAGTAGAATTGCGGAAATTTTGGTCGCCAAGCGTGACAGCTAACGGCTTATATTATATACACGGGAGTCACTTCTTATGGAATAGCAAGAAGTATGCGGAAGACAGCCGTCACGCCACATGATGAGAAAGAATAACGGAGACCGCGCGACGTGAGAACAAACTGTACACTTGTAGACCTTGTAGTGAACACATGCTAGTACTGTTATCCGTGTCACAACACAAGTGTTAAAACTGCCATGACGTTTCACTCACATCAAAACAATAAACTAAGAACCAGTCGTTTTTGTACTCACGGTGAGCACAAAAACGACTGGCAATGCAATTGGCATGTCCGGCGCGGCCCGTGCCTCTAAAAGCTCGCGGCAATAAAATCTTCCGAGAGCCGAGGTTTTGAAGAAAGTCGGTCAAATGAGGTATTTGCCTGCCAGTGCCAGTGCACTAGTGAAATTGCATATAACTACAGATATTTTATAGTTTAGATAGCCAGTTTTTCATAAGCCCGATTTTTCCCACTGCAGGGCAAGCCTTAATTTCTCTTTTTTCACCTCTGTCTATGTAGAGCTGCTAACAACCAGTCTATTAAGAGAAATGTCCATTGAACGCGCTCCAAACTAATTATCAAATTGAAATCAATGAAATTTTGTACATAAAATCTTTCATCTAATGTGCAAAATCTAACCTACAATATTCAATTACCTAAATATCTATAATTACTACTAACACACTAATTAAATAAATGTTACTATGAATGGCTATGGATGTATAATTATCTCAAAATAATAATAATTATTATTATTATATTAATATAGACCTTGACATTGGGTATTGTCAGGTTGAAGTAGACCAGATGACGGTACCAAGAATTTTACTCTAAAAATATTTCATGAGAAGAAAACGTGTGTTTGCTGACTGTACTGTACGGTGCGTTTTAGTATTGTTTAACTTCAACTAGCTTATCAAACTTGGTCAAGTACGAGTCGGACTCGCACACCAAGTGTTAAGTACAAAAAAGGAAAAAAATATGCGGTTTTTGTATGAGCCTCCCTCATACTAAAGACCTTAGAGTAAAAATAATAAATAATCTATATAAATACTCTAAGCTAAAGACGCATATTTAATTATTCCTTAGTCCTATTTCATTAGTCCTTTCATAATTAACTTTATTTTATCCATTTTTTCATGTCGATGGTGCCTAGGTATATCTATAATGTATATTTTGAGTTGGCTTGATTAAGGTCGATAGGACCTTAATCAAGCCAACTAGCAACGCCATGGGTGTGGCCACCTTCTGGGCTTTGACTTTATTTTATTTTTATTATTAATTTCTTGTTATAACGACCGCAGTAAAACACACTTTGTAAAAATTAAGTGTCTACATATGCAACCATAGCTATATTAGCTATGGTTCAAATACAGCCTTGGGACAGACGGTCGGACGGACAGCGGAGCGCAGGAATAGGGTTCCATTAGCATCATTTGGATAGAGAACCCTAAAAAAGGGGCCAAAAGCCACACGGCAATAAATAACTTACACAAAGATAAACAGACATGCAGCAGGGAATACGAGGTGTGGCATCATAAAACTTAACAGTTAACAATTAACCGGTCAAGTTGAGTTTAACGCAGTCGCTCGCATCAAATTGACGAGAATTTAACGCGTGTCTCTGTTTCCGCAATTAGACGCAACTGCGTGCACTGCCACTCATCAGACCACCCTGTCGACGACGTTAACTTTGTTATGGTGAGCGCTAATGACCCTATTCGGCGTTTAACGGCTCATTAACACATTGTGTTGTGATAGCTTACTGGTATGATTGTTGACTGGCAAGTCAGAGGTGTCAGGTTTGAGCCCAAGGCTTCGGCCGCACGCTTCGAAAGCACGTAAAGCCTTGCGCTTGATTTCTCTCTGGTCGTCTCGGCTTGCCATCCCATCGGATTATGAGAGTGAGGGAATAGAGCACCTGAGTTTGCGCACACACTTGTGCACTATAATGTCTCCTCCGTAGTTGGCTTAATCTCTTTGAGATTGGCCGCTGTGCCCGAAATTCGGTCCGGACAGACGTTATTAACTCATTGTTCAGTTTAAATATCTGCTTTACGGAATATAAATACAAGGTGACATTGATGATTATTATTGATTACAATTCATCGCTGTTGAACTATAATTGTCTCTTCAACACTATGCCTAACAAAAACTTGTCGCGACGCACAGCAGTTTCTGACAATGACAAGCCGCACGTAGACTATCAGAACTAGGTATGACGTCACTGTCTTTTTCCTGGCGAGAAAGTACCTACACAGAACAAAGACTGTTGGGTACAAAATCGTGACAGGTACCGTGAGTCAACCAGAAGGCGCGCACAGACCGCTACCGTGCGGTTACACTGCATGCACTACATGACCTTGGTGGCAGAAAGTAAACACATAACAGTGACATATTATAACATAATATTACATAACTAATGTCAATGGTATCTGACGCGATGTTAATCATGATGACGAACATTTATCTCTTTAAATTCAAAGCTCTCTTTCAAAATGAAAGAGACCCGGTCCTTTGGAGGGCTTGCCTGGGGAAGTGGGGACACAGGTCCAACACGCAGAGGCCCCTTTTATTATTTAGCCAAAATTTTCCCACTACAGGGCAAAGCCAGAAGAGCTATTGTTTTTTACACAAAGTGTAAAATTTGAACAGAGTTGTATTACTCTTATGTACTTACTTAAATCACTTTTGGTCCGACCGTTATCAATGTCAGAGTGATATTAAATCACGTATTACTTTATTGCGTATGCGCAGCCAAATTAGGTAGGTACTAACCGCTTCAAATGTGGCTTCAAATAACTCGCTTACCTGGAAAAGAAAAACATTGCTTTAGTAAGTGTGCAACTTAATCTAATTTTAAGGACGTAGATGGTATACCTTAAAGATAGTAATACTACAGTACCAGGGGCGTGCACTTCATATAGGCAAAAAGGCACTGCCTACCCTGATAAAATTCGAATTAATATTATTATAATATATTCTATTTAATGTATCTAATTGTTAAAATCAATCGCAATTTATATAAACAGAATTACACGATTATAACGCTCAATAATATCAATTCGTAACCCTAACGCCATCTGTTGGCACATTACGCACGTAAACACCGAATCCCGCGCTGGTCGCCTTCAAAGAAACGTTGCTACTTGCAAGTCCGGCACAATTTCTTTTGCCTATCGTCTCGTAGACCAAATCCTACAACGCGCATGCGCGCAGTAAGTCACGTGGGTCTTTCTACCAATTCAACCAATCACATGTCATCTGAATATATTCAGACTGGCATGTGATTGGTTGAATTACTTCAAGTTCGTGCGCGGAGAACCAATCACATCGCTTCTATGAAACCAGCTGTTTACAATGCGAAATGTCAAAAGTTTTCAATTGAAGTTTTATTTAGTATAATTTTCATTGATTTTAATTACTTGTTTAGTCTGTTAATTTACCTTTAGATATGGATAATACTAAATTATATCAAAATACTGAGAGGAGTGCTGGCTGTTTGTTTGCAGAGGTTAAAATCTACAGTGTTTCTGTGTTTGTTGTTTGTTAAATTGCGTTAAAATCCAAATTATAGAAAAGTTAATATTGGTAAGTCAATTCGATCAACATAGTTGACTTAGATATTTATAAACAACATACAGTTTACAGAACGAAGATAAGTGATGGAGTTTTATTGTTGTATTATTTTTTGGCCGGTGAATGCCGCGCGCGAGTCGCGCCGCACGCAGTAGGTACCTATTTGTTGTATCATTGTTATATGTTTATGCAATCAATATCTTTATTTTTCTATGAAGACTATAACTATCTGCTCAGGTATGTCTTTATTAATGAAATACACTTTACAGTACAAAGATAGATATTCTATTTTTGTTCTTATGATTATTTTCTTGCCGGTCGATGATGCGCTGATGTTTGTGTGTGTTTTCGGCCTGGAAATATGCGCGCACGTACTTACACAAAAACTATATTTAAAGGGTACAACGCCGACGCGACGTAATGGTAGTAGGTATTATAACATAAAAAGTGGTATTTGTCCCAATGAAAGTAAGTTTTGTATCATGTACCTATGCCTGCCTACCCTGTTGAAAATGTCTGTGCACGCCCCTGTACAGTACCTACTAAAATTAGTACCATTCATAGTTCATGCTTAAATGATTGAAGTTTAATTTTTTTAAACTTTTAAATCCAAACAAATTTAAGAGTTAGACAAAAGATGATGATGTCCTCCCAGATATATCCGTCGACGACGACATGAGTGCAGAAAGTTGTAATTTATTTAATTGAACGGGTAGACTACATATGAACAGAGCAGCCCTGGTGTCATGGAAGCGGGAGGCGCAAGCACACGCAAGGTCGACGGCCGCTACGCGCGATGCGCCTTGCGCGCGCGCCTATCAAGTATCAACGCGAGCATTATAGCGACCTCTGAGTGCACTCCATTTACGAGCTGTATCAATCAACACAGCGCTTCAGCGAGCTTAATAATGTACTCTTATCTTGTACAGACGATCATTCGTGTCCAGTAAGTTAGCGCAAGGAATGATTAAAATCGTGGATTTGCGAGACAACTGGTTTTTACAGAAGCTAGCCAACAAGGAACCCCCGTTTTGGCTATTAGACGTTTTGGCTAGATCAAAAGCGCGAAGAATTAACTATTAGCATGATAAGATTGGTAAATCGCCCCCTATTACATGGGACTTATTACATAGCCGGCGAAACGTGGGTGTACTACACACCTCTGCCTACCCCCTCTGGGGAATACAGGCGTGAGTCTATAAAGATTGGTAAAGTAGGTACCTACCTATATTTTAAGTCATTCCAAAGCTTATTTCGCTAAAAAAATGTAATCCACAAAATTTTCAAGAAACGGCGTTCATTTAATTTTAATTAATTAAACAACAGTTTTTAGTAAGAAACGACGTTTTTTAACTATCCATCATATCGGGTAATGCGTCAATGAGAATCGGGAAATTTCGGGGAATTGAGCTTCATCGATCTAGCCAATACCTAATATTCCTACACTCTAAGATACCTATCTATACTCTAGATAGATTCTATATATACTCTAAGGTATCTATACTGACTAGCACTGCGGTTGTATCGTATAATCGTATAGGTACCTACCGATCGACGATATCAACAGTTTACATTACAAAGGGGGACAATGGATTTGCATGTAAATGGATGGAAATGGATGATAAAAAACAGGCGTGTCTGTATGTCATTCCAAAACAAATTAGGTACCCATTGCGGAACTATACCCCATTATAAAAAAGGAGGAAGTACTTAAAGGAATTCAGTTCAGGACATCTTATTTGGTTTTCTACTAATTTCCCAAACAACTTATCACGATTTTTTTTCCCGGAGTCGGTTTTTGGACAACCCCGTTTAATGTGAAAAACGGCCCAGCCCAGTGATACAGATGCATGGCCTGTCAAGAAACTAACGGGATCAGTTAGTACAGAAACACCACTTATTCATCTGCCTAGCCTTTTCCCAACTACATATATTGGGGTCGGCTTCCAGTCTTACCAGGTGCAGCTAAATATCAGTGTTTTACATGGAGCGACTGCCTATCAGACCTCCACAACCCAGATACTTACTGGGTTACACAATACCCCTTGGTAAGACTGGTTGCCAGACTTTCGGGCTTCTCTGACTACCCATAACGACTGTCAAAGATCTACACTTGACAGCCGAGGCCAACAGCTTAACTATGCTATCCGAGGCACGAAACACCACTTATTATACCAATTTAATTATACAACCAAGTAGGCATGGAAAAAAGGAAAAATAAATAAGTGGAAATAATCAATGTAGGTACCTAATTTATTTATTTTTTATACAGAAATTACATTGATTGTTTGAATATTTCTGAACTTGTCACGGTTGATATAGGGTGGGGTGTCACGTAGCGTGGTATCTGTCGCGGTCGGATCACTCGCGTCTATTTCTGTACATCCGTCGAGGCGCGGCGTCCCCGGCGTTGCACTTGTAGTCACTTTGTAAAAACTGCATCCCTTTCCTTTACCAGCGACGGTCTGAACTATACGTGTGGCCACGACCCTTACCCTGACACCTGATTACGCATATTATTTAATAAACTTCCAAGTTCCAAGTTAGGTAGTATCATTTTAAAAAAAAGCCTTACTGGCATATAAACTATTTTCTTTAGATGTAGTTAGGAGTTCAAAAAGAAGTATTTAATCCCTTATTGTACAATTTTTGCATAAACACTGCAGTGGTCCAGGACTGCAGTATGATGGGAGCGGTTCATATTGAAACCTGAAATGAGTCTGCCATTTTACAAACGTAATGACGTCGTGTTTATGCAAAACTCCAATTTATGTATGTTCATCTGTTTCTTTATCATTTCTAAAATAGGACATCATAGTTTGACAAATTAGGTATCATTAGAAGCGTCTTGATCGTCCGCTGGGCGCTGGTTATAGGCTATACACGTGCGTGACACGTCACATTAAAATAAAAATATGGCGCCCTCTAAAAACCTTTTAAGTTTTTTTTGTAGTTCAGTTTTATGTGTTTTAACTTTTAACTTAAATTTTCATAGATACTCATACTGTCCATAATCCATTACCTTCCTACTTCCCAGTAAATAAATGATACACAGAAACACACAATATTTACAAACATAACCAACTGCCGACTGGAAATATCAACAGTCACTACAATTGGGGCTATTGTTTGAAAAATTATGTAGCTCTTATTAATATATGATGGATATAAAGTGTTGATAAAACTTTAATTATGTTTGCATTTTTCATAGATGAGTAACAGCAACGTTAACAGCAAAATTAGGTAGTTGCTAGTCCACATCAATACAGCATAACATTAACACAATCACTAAAGTGGACTGGCTCAGGTACTTCACTGTAATTGTGTGTTCAGATTTTATAATATGTAGGTATACCTATTACAGATAACTACTATCCCTATTTGTTTAAGGAAAAAGTAAATGTTATTTAAATTTATCATAACATGTTGTGTTTATCAATACTTTACCAAGAAAACGAAAATACCTACCTAATAATTTATTGTAAACAAGTCTTTTAATCTAAATACGCATTAATAAATTTGTAAAAACATTTATGAATTTAAGTACCTATTTACTTATTATTCACTAAATATCATGGTAAGTACCTATTATCTTTTTGAAGTTCTAAAAATATTTATGCATTACCTCCCCCACCCATGACTTTGCTAGTGTGGTATGACTGCGTTATACTGATATAGGTATGTAGTGCTGCATGAAATTGTATAAGTATAGAGTAACAAATATCCATCCATCCATACCAACATCCTCACAAACTATCATACCTATTTATAATTAATTAAGTATATTTAAGTAGGATAATGAGTTTATAGGTTTAAATTGTTTTTTCCTTTTAAACAAACATGGTATAAATGCAATTTACAAAATGTATAAACCAGTTTCATAAAAAATGTTTGAATTCCCTAGAATACTGTTATAAATAATTCATGTCTAATATTATTACGGTTGGGCTTATCATTAATCCTTAGCTTTTATAAATCATTGTATTTTTTATTCTAAAGAATGTTATTAAGTATGTCATTGAAAGAATAAAATATTTTATTTCATTCTTACACATTGTACATTAAACTGAAAAAGAGTAATGTTATGCCAAAAAAGGAATAGCAAGCACGCAGTATATGGGCTACGATGTGGACCTGCGGTAGCCTGCTTTACCAAAAAGGCATATAACATGGTAAGAAGTTCGCCTCGTTAATCCTCGGATGCACAGCAGATGGGAACACCATGCTGTGGTGATGTTCAACCGGACCAATTCACTTTTAATTACTGTACCTACCTACTAACATAGAATATGTTTCATTGTTACTAACACACAAGACCTACATCAACAACTAGATGTTGTTGTCAATTACATAACGATAAACAAATAGTAATTAATTGTATAATTGCAACGTCTAAAACTGCTTTGCATAGAGCTTGACTTTTTAATCATTTGAGCTTGGATAAATTGAGTTACATACATACATACATATTTACTCAAAGTTGTGGCATGTGGGGCATGATATATTTTTTTTTCTATGAAGATTCTGGCACTCAAAAGGTGGACATAGGTGGACTGTAGACATAACAAGCATAAGGTTGGACCAACAAATGCATATTTGTCAGTCAGTGACTTGAAATGGAAATGGGCAGGTCATGTTCAAAGAGCAACTGATGATAGATGGTCCAAAACAATCACAACTACCTAGTAGCCAATAGATAAAAAAACGCAGACCAGATAGGCCAAATAAAAGGTGGAGTGAAGATATAGTTGCTAAAGCTGGCTGGAGAATCTAATCTGATGGGACGGCCATCTGACGCAACCGGAGATAGATCAGACCCAGGCCCAACAGCTTTACATGCTTTCAGAGGCACATGTGTGTGGTGTATCTATGTAAGGAATAAATAAAGCCTATTATTATATCAAGGTAAGCTTAGTATTGTTTCTCAGCTGTACCTATTGCCCACATTACTAAAGCCATTGTGAGCAGTGTACCCATTGTATGGAAATGTAGCATTTGCAGACAACATTATGGTGATTTATTGATTTCAATGAAGGCTTCAATTTATCAATTAATAAGGATATTTAACTAATAAATTATTACTGATACTGATATAATCTTATCAGCTTTTAAAGCTTGCTATACCTACATAAGTATACTACTTAATTAATTAGGTTTATGTAAATACTTATTTAGAGTGGACCAAATACCTATAAGCATGTGAATTATTATTTAACTACCATGGGAATGCCAATATTTAACAATATTGATTTGCTGGCTCATTTCTCAGTGTTTGATGGCTATACAGAATTAAAATTAAATAAGTACAGGTTTTATTACTTTAGTAAAAATAAATTTAAAGAAGAGTATGCCACATTGTAGGTATCTGTTCACATAAATTTATAATTTGGTCAATCGGACAGCTATTTAGGAACAATAACTTTGACATCAAGTAGGTCTGTGAAAAGGAATGGTGTTGAATTTGAAATTATTTTGACTGTCATAGTCGTTTCAAATTAAATGTGTTAGGAATTGGAATTTCCAAAATAAAATACTAATATTTATGATAATATTCAGCTACAAAAATATTACCTAAACCTTTGTTTGATGCACTGTTTAAGAAGTTGAAGTTTTGGTCAGTGTCATTTTAGGGCCGGTACCTGACACACATTTCATGATGACTGGTACTTGTCTGGTAGGGTAGTGGTCTATCTTGCCTGGTGTTCTATTGAGTATTGACATGCTTACCTTTAGGGTAGGCCTCCTTCCTGGAGATGCTGTCGATGACGAGCTGCGTGTTGTTGTAGAGCTTTCCCATGGCTCGCATATCGAAGTCCACGCTGGCCACGTACGTGGCGTTGATGATCGGCTCCGAGTAGTTCACCTCCATCATGTCCATCACCTCCGCTACCTCCCGCAGCATGCTGCGCGAGATGTTGTTCATGTTATGCCCGATCTCCGCCGCAGCGCCGCCCCAGCCAGCCACCATCACACACAACACTAGCTTCCACATTTTTCTGGTCATCAGAACCATCTCAGAGCACTAACATAACTAATTCGCGACGCACCACGCACGCAACTAATGCACTCACACTATTTATAATTCGATAGTGGGTAAACTGTCTGTTTGCAAAACAAACTGAGATACCCGTTTACTAAACATAAACAGTCGAATGAGGTCGTTAATCACTGAAAATGAAACTATGAAAACGCAGCTTTTCTGTTAGACTTTCTTTCTAAAGCTTATTCAAATATAAATAAACGCGTTTTATGTTAAGATTTACATATTTAGAACTAAAATCTTTTGTTACACTTTTGAATATAAGCAGCCGACGACAAGAGTCGGTCGATAAAGCGAGGCGGCGAATGATCAACGAATACAGAATAATCAGTTCTCAAAACCGCAACACAGCTACGAGTCGACTTTGTCAGTCGGCGCTTCGTCGGTCGGCGACGGGCGACTCGCTCTGACTCGCTCCGCCCCTCGATCGAGCTCGCTCTCGCTGTCAAGAGTGTCAATGTCAACGAACGAACGGCAGCGGCAAGCAACGAACTTGTTCCCTCCATTCATTCATTCGGCTTTGGAACGATGTTGCCATAATCTATTTTGATTCTCCAAATCTTAATTTATATTATAATAGCCTTAGAGTATATATAGAATTAGGAATTAGCCCATAGATTCATGTTATAGATAGCTTACGTGTGTATTTTACGGATATTTTCTTAATAATATTCATAAAAGTAGAATAAGAATACAATAATTAATTTAATGAATTTACCTGTACCTTTGTACCTGTCTGAATCACTTATGACTTGGGGTTCCAAATTGTATCATCATCTCATTATAATAGAATCATTCAAACGATTATGTACTAACAACAACAACACGTAGGTATTAAACCTTTAAACACCGAGACATAAAATACAAAAGTAAATCAATTGTAACTCGACACCGGTGGACTACGCGGGAGTCAAAGGATCTTATAATTTAATTCAGCGCTCCTTTCATCAGACTTGCCAACATTCATTCGCGTTTTGCAATTCCAACCCTAAGTAAAATAGGAAACCATTTACCTATTTATTTATGTTACTAGAAAAGTATAAAAATAAGAAATTAAGTTATTTAAGTATCTATACTCACTTTCCCAGGCCATTCTTCTTCTTCATCGTATGGTTGATGAACGACGTGTTGTCAGAGTTTAAATCGCCTGTAGGCCTCTGATATGGCTTTACACACCGTTGAAAAATCTCTCAGGTCTCCCAGGCCTCAGCCCATATACCTATAGAACACAATCGGATATTATATTTGCAACCCCATTCTTTATCCATACGGGTAGTAGGTACAAGTAGGTTGTACTGACATGTCATGATATTTATGACACTGTTATCCCTTATTCGAACTTACTCGGACTAGGGTACCTACCGAACAGGCATAAGTTTATAATGTGGTTTTCCAAATAGTAGGATAGCGATTGGAGAACTCATTTTATTTTTTATTTTATAGCCTCACGCCTGTATTCCCCAGAGAGGGTAGGCAGAGGTGTATGCAGTACACCCACGTTTCGCCGGCTTTAAGTCCCATGTAATTGAGGTCGATCCACGAGCCTTTGCCATTAACAGGACACAATTCCATTCTCCGTGTTGCTACTGAAAATTTCGTAATGGAAAAACCCAATAAAACTTTGCCCACTTTGCAACGAGGAGAACTAATGGGGTACAAAAAAATCATATATATTTTAATCTCCCCGTAAAATTGGAACTTTTATGTTGTGGCATGTGGTGACTGAAAACATGTAACCTTGCTTACTGTGTATACATTAGTCGGACAACATTAGAACTAACCGATTAATTCTATACTTAATTAATAAATTTCTTAAAATTATGGTAAGTATATCACAGTTATGGTTTACGACACTGTAAGTATCTAATAATTCAATAATCATGACAACATTTGCGCCTGCGCCTGCACGTTTGTTGTAGCAAATTGTTAATAATCTGCTCACTTTTAATTTATGGTTAGGAGAAGTAGGTAGTACAGGCTACTACTACGGGTATAATAAGGTGTGTGTATAGATAAGTAGGATATAATAATATGGGCTTGTAAGTTAAATAAAAATTATGTAGGTATGCTTAACATGTTTATGCAAACATTTTGCTTATAAAATGAAAATATTTAAAAAGAAACTCGCAAAAACAACTATTTCGGACGAGATTTGATCTCACGAACTTTGGCGAACCGTGCCAAGTTTGACATGTCTGTGTATGGCATCATAGCTCTTAATAAACACTTCAACCGATTTAGATTTTTAAACGGCTTTACCTAGCTTGACTTAGTAATCGATATTTCACCACCTTCCTGATGACAAATTGATCTGATATTTGCTACACAGTTTTGATGACAAAACCGATTTACTTAAAAAAAATGTTTGCTTATATTTTTTATTTTTATTTGGTGTTCTTACCTAAAAAAATAGAGGATTTTTGGTTCGAGGGTTTCTTACATTTTTAATTTAGAAGTAGGTAGGAACCTAGTTATTGATAAAAAATAAAGCTTGTCAATAGTGTACCTACCTTAAACTAATATACTTATGTTATTATTCTAAGGTACCTACCTATTAAAAAATCGGTTCACAAACAGAAAAGAAAATAGTAGGTACTGAATTGTTTTGTGTTTGAATATTTATTTATAGGTAGGGTACATACTTACATTTAAAGTAAGTAGTATTAAAATAACACAAGTAAGTACAGTAATTTTATTTATTTTGAAAAATAATGTACAGGTTGATCTTTATTATCGTATTTCGACAGTAAAGAATATTTAACTTATTCTAAGACTAGTTAAATTTAACTCAGGGCGGCGTATACACCGTAACTATACTCGGCAGTGGCTAAGGGTGCATTTTTGTCAGAGCTTTTATGTGAGCCGAAAAAAAGACGCACAGGCGATAGACACTACTGAGTAAGCCATTTATCAACGGAAGCCGGTAGAAATAGAGTTATATGGAGCCTTCACCACTGATACTCGTTTGGATTAATTTAAAAAAAAATAGGTATTTACATTTATAAACATCCTACCTTTTTTATAAGTACAACACTTTTACAAAATAAAATTTATACAATCTGATTTTAGAAGGTTCGTGCACAGACATTTTCGCCTTTCGAGAGTTGTCGATAATGTCTAAACACGCCCCTGCCATATACAAGGTAGATGTCGCTACCGTCTTCGACGTTTGAATGTAGCAGAGAATTTCGATAGCACGGACAGTTTTTAATATAAAGCTATAAAATGGACAACAGCAAAATAACTATACATAATACCTACTTACTATATATGTAGACTGGTTTTACGTTAGAAAATTTCAATCTGTCGTGTCACACTTATTTGTTTTGCTTATAATATAATTTCACTCTATGAATAAATTATATCTAAGTAATACTAATTATGTATTTACAAATTTAATCTTTTAATTAGAAAATAATTGGATAAATATTTAATATAGTATAAAAATATTTATTCCTTAATAATATATCTTCATTGTTTTGGTAAAACTAATATTATTTTAACTTTTGTGTATATTACACAAAGTTAAAATAATATTTTGCAATAGGTAGTTAGAAACTGAAAAAAGAATTGAGTTTTTTTTTGTTGCACTTGTATATTTAAGGCGGCGTACCTACACTTTGTAAAAGTTTATATTTACCTACCCTTAAATATTACAACAATCCTGTATGCATGCCTTATGTATATTTTCAATGTCTGATACAGACAGTTCACCTACCGTGTAAGAAATTCGGCATAAGAAATCAAATCATTCCCATCATACACTATAATAAAAACCCATTCGCTGAGGTGCACGCCAATTGGCGTATTTTAATTTAACACCCAGGCGCGAAATACGCCAATTGGTGTTAAGCAAAATTTGCTCAATTGCTCATAACTTAACAATATAATTTAAAGTATTAAAATTATATAATAGTACAACAACGTTATATTCGCCGTTTCCTGGAATTCTTATTTAGGTGTTTCTTTTATTTTATTTAGGAATTCTTATTCTTATTTCGGTGCGCTGACGCGCGTCTCCAGATTTTCTTAACATTTTGATTTAACAAAAAAATTATAAAGTTCACATTTCAATACGCCGAAAGTAATCTGTAATGATCGTGGTATCTGATATGTGCAAATATTAAGTGGAGTATATCACGCGTCGTCCCGCAGCTCTTGGTCGCTGGTGAGTAGCGTGAGCGCCTCGTCGTGCTCGTGGCCGATGCTGGCCAGCGCGTCGCTGAGCGTGGCGGCGCGCAGGGCTCGGCGCTCCACGCCCACCAGCATCTCGTACTTGTGAAGCAGCTCACTGTTCACGTTGTAAAGGATCAACTTCTGCTCGTCCTTCTTGAAATCCGCAATTAGACGCTCAAACACCTGGAATTTTGGGCGTTAGTGTATCAACACTCAATATTGTCTTCCCAAACATTAGTTTGGGAAGACAATATTTGTAGGCGTAGGTAGTATGTGACAAGTACAGACAAGTAAGACAGCTGGTAATGTGTAATGTACCTACTAATCAGCTGCACTCATGCAATGTCAGTAATAAATTGTATAATTACTTTGCCTAGTGACTAGTATAATTAATTCGCAAGGTGCCTACGTCAGAAAAAAGAAGTTATTGTCCAAATGTGAATCAATCTGTTCTTCGACAAGTGAGTCAGAACAAGTAAAGATAGCTATAGTAACCTGCATGGCCGCGTAGTCCAGCATGGCGAGGTGCGCGCAGTCCAGCAGCACGGGGCAGGGCGCGGCGCGCGCGGCGGCGGTGCGCACGCGGCGCGCCAGCAGCTCGGCGTTGACGTACAGCGCGCCCTGCGCCGGCCGCACGCGCACCACGCTGCCCAGCGCCGTCTTGACGCAGTGCAGCGCGATGTGCGGCCGCATGAGCCCGCGCAGCAGCACGGCCAGCGACGCCACCGCGCCCGCCAGCACGGCCAGCTCCACCGTGCGCACCACGCTCACGCAGAACGTCAGCGCCAGCACGGACAGCTCCACGCGGTCGCGCTTCCACAGCCGGAACACTATGCGCACGTCGATCTGAACAATGTTACACAATACCGACTGTACTACACACAGTGAATGCACAGAATAATGACGTGAAATAATATTATTTATTTTATACTGTTGTATTTGTACGGTCAGCAATCACCTTTGTTAATCTCGCACCCGCTTACCGTCAGACGAGTCGTAAGCTTGTTTGACACCTTGTTTACGTGCGTGCAATCACACTATGCACACTCACAACAAATGTATCATAGGCTTGATATTGCAAGTGTTAGTAATAAACGGTAGTATCTTTTAACCTACCCATTTTTTCCCATTCGCTCCTATCTATATGACAGCGAAAAAATTACAGAAAATAATCGACACGAAAGATGAAGATAAAGAAGTTACAGTTAGAAGTGGTCTTAGTTTTAAAATAATGGAGATTTGCATATCGTGCCATTCGTGAAACACAGAGCCTCTTCAGACCATCTTTTTAATTTTAACTGATAAAAAAGATAATTATCGAGCTGACCTAGAAAGTAGAAACAATAATATTGTTGAGTTTACTGTTTCGATAGCATGTATATTGTATGCATAATAATAACATCATAACTCATTTGAAATGGAAATACCTACAAGTTATTAATAACAACGAGTTATCTATAACAAAGTAATGGAATATAATAATTAATTAAGTGAAAGTATATTCACTTCGCTGGAAAATCACCGCTAATGGTTTTACGAGTGAAGCTGA
Source organism: Protodeltote pygarga (assembly GCA_936450705.2). Lineage (NCBI taxonomy): Eukaryota > Metazoa > Arthropoda > Insecta > Lepidoptera > Noctuidae > Protodeltote > Protodeltote pygarga. The sequence continues at coordinate 1,665,679 of OW388258.2, forward strand.
CAGACGCCGTCGGTAATTTATTAAAGGGCAGAGTTTATCGCCAACAATAGCATCCCCAGGCTAGGAGCTCGGACGACGCCCAACAGATAACGGCTATGACGTGCTCCTCACCCACGCAACTTGTCATTCATGAGTTGAACATTACTACTGTTGACTACAAACTAATCCTTTGTAAACAATTATTAATATGATTGTGTTAAAATAATAAACAATTTGTTTGTGTACCAAACCAGAGAACAAAAACTGATTTAATTATAATAGGCATTCTCTGCCATGCCGAACCAGACAATAGACTAGAAATACCTAGGTATTATAAAAAAAGTCTTCTCAAGACGATGAAAAAAGGGAATTTGAAAAATTTCAAATTCCCTTTTTTCATCGATTTTTTCATCAAATGATAGTTGCGGGCAACGATACGGTAGTTCAGTTGATTATAGCATTGCCACGGTACGACGGGTGTCGCGTTCTTATAATTTTTCTAAGGTATTAAATACATGGCCGTACATTAAAGAAAAATCAATATATATATCATTCATTAGGTCTAATCAATACGTTAGGAATTACTTACCATAAATATAACTGCACAGATAAGGACGGACGAGAGAGTAGCCTTCGGGATGAAGTAGAAGTACTTCGTCAGGAAAATAAGCGCCAACAATGTGATTATTCCTGTAACCATCACATTCGGTTTAAATTTCCAAAATATTAATACAAATAATGGACCATACGGATAATCTACGGTCGGCTGGGTTGTATAATTAAAAAATGATACAAAGTTAGCCTTAGTCTGTAGACACGGTTGGCCATCTTCAACAGTACGTAGGTACGTATCACGGTTGGCCATGCTTACCAGTAAGTGACGTGACACTATAGGCATGTTTTACAGTGAATACGAGACATGGTTTGAAATGTCCAATAGTAGGTTACGAGACACGGTTGGCCATGTTCAACAGTTGGTTACGTGACACGGTTGGCCATGTTCAACAGTTGGTTACGTGACACGGTTGGCCATGTTCAACAGTTGGTTACGTGACACGGTTGGCCATGGTCAACAGTTGGTTACGTGACACGGTTGGCCATGTTCAACAGTTGGTTACGTGACACGGTTGGCCATGTTCAACAGTTGGTTACGTGTCACGGTTGGCCATGTTCAACAGTTGGTTACGTGACACGGTTGGCCATGGTCAACAGTTGGTTACGTGACACGGTTGGCCATGTTCAACAGTTGGTTACGTGACACGGTTGGCCATGTTCAGCAGCTGGTTACGTGACACGGTTGGCCATGGTCAACAGTTGGTTACGTGACACGGTTGGCCATGTTCAACAGTTGATTACGTGTCACGGTTGGCCATGTTCAACAGTTGGTTACGTGACACGGTTGGCCATGTTCAACAGTTGGTTACGTGACACGGTTGGCCATGTTCAACAGTTGGTTACGTGACACGGTTGGCCATGTTCAACAGTTGGTTACGTGACACGGTTGGCCATGTTCAACAGTTGGTTACGTGACACGGTTGGCCATGTTCAACAGTTGGTTACGTGACACGGTTGGCCATGTTCAACAGTTGGTTACGTGACACGGTTGGCCATGTTCAACAGTTGGTTACGTGACACGGTTGGCCATGTTCAACAGTTGGTTACGTGACACGGTTGGCCATGTTCAACAGTTGGTTACGTGACACGGTTGGCCATGTTCAACAGTTGGTTACGTGACACGGTTGGCCATGTTCAACAGTTGGTTACGTGACACGGTTGGCCATGTTCAACAGTTGGTTACGTGTCACGGTTGGCCATGTTCAACAGTTGGTTACGTGACACGGTTGGCCATGTTCAACAGTTGGTTACGTGACACGGTTGGCCATGGTCAACTGTAGGTATATGAGATGACAGGCAATCGGCATGTTTAAGACAAGGTTACGTGATATGATGGGCCATGTTGCAGTTAGGTATATGGTTCTGTGGTACTAACCGGAGTAGAGACCCGCGGCGGGGGTGCGCACGCCGCTGGAGTGCGATACGGCGGAGCGCGTGAAGGCACCGCACGTAGGCATAGCGTGCACCAGCGATCCCGCCATGTTGCACAGCCCCAGTGTCACCATCTCCTGCGTTGCGTCCACTCTCCCTCCTGTGGCTGCACACACAATAACCTCACTGTCACGTCCACACAACACAAATCTTCGCTTCCGTAATATCGGGACACGGTGACATTCTAGTAGGTACATTTCACACCATAGGTAATATCTATAGGTACTTATTAAATTCACCTGACGTTAACACCAAAAGCATTGCAGATTACAATGGAGCATTACGAATACTGTTTTTCTCGCCGATATTCTGTGAGAGGGTACTACCCCGGTCGATCGGCTCATTCGTGCTAAAATCAGCTTGGTTTTACCATATTAAATGTAATAATCTTTAAATCAAATAATGGCGAACTTACAGAAGGCCTTAGCGATGGCGATGTTGGCGAGCACCATGACGATGGGCAACATGATGACGGCGGAGCCTAGTGTCTGCACCATGTCTACGAATGTCACCGTGCTGTTGTCCAGCGACACGCTGAAGGGTGGCGGCGACAGCGGCGGAAGTCCTGGCTGCACGCGCCCTGCAGACCAAAATTGTACGAATGAGTCACGGAAAGAAAGGAAATCTAAATATATAAATAATATGCATTTATTGTATTTAATAAACCTTTAATAAATTCTTAAATAAGTTGTTGTCGGGGATCAACGAGTACCTATATGTATGGGGGTCTGCAACATAATTTCTAGACTATTTTACAATAGTCTACTATAGAAAATGGTGCGAAATTATGTCCTGTTTTTTGTTATAGGGGTCCTATGATAATTATTGCGCTTGATTTCTTAGGGGTCCGTGGCTAAAATACGTTAGCTAACTCTATACCTAAATGATAGTCAAAACCGAAACTGCAAGCGGAGAAACCGATATATGAAAATTTTATCTAATGAAAAAAAAAGTGTAGGTACTTACCGGAGAGCTTGAATAGTGGCGGATGGTCGGGGTGGTGCGTGAGGAAGGCGAAGCTGGCGGCGGCCAGCACCACAATCGCGTTGCGACTGATAGAGATCAACCACAGCATGCGCTTCAGGCGGTGACGCTTGTCACTCACGCGCACGTTTTGTAGTTTCTGCGTAAAACATTATTTTTTCATCAATGTTAGCCTACAACTAATGTTCGAGTTTTACTATCAGAGGTCCCCACGGAACTTTTTTAATGTTCTGTGGAGGCAACTGAAATTAACTGTCAACAACAATTTTCTATAAAAAATTTGAACTTTAGTGTTCACAAGTACCTATGCATAAATACTTTATAAAAATGTTTATGATGGTGGTGTTAACCACAGAAAACCAAATACCTAAGAAGACATTTTTATAATTTATTACGACAAAGTTCAAAAGCTTCAAATATCTATTTGGTGCAATTAACAGTTTGGGCATTGGTCATACCCTAAGCAGCAGCAACACGGAGCAGCAGACGGCGCCGAGCGCGCAGTCGGCGTAGCGCACGTCGTCCCACTTCAGCACGATGTGGCGGATGTTGTCGGCGACCGACTCAGCCGTGAAGGTCAGTCCCAGCAGCCCCTTGAGCTGCGCCGCCACGATGATCACCGCCGTCGCCGACGTGAACCCGCTCGTCACCGAAGGGGATATTAGATCCACCAGGAAACCTACAAAATGGGTACATTTACGGCTGAAATGGCATCACATACGAAGGTTTTTAAAGTGTCGGCAACGAGCATGTGCTGGTGTTGCAAGTATAAAGCGCTTAACCTTTAGGCAGGCAGTAAGCTTACCACCATCGTGGTTTAAAAAAAACATAGTTATTTCAAAAATAGTCCTATAAACAAACCATTTTGTTTTCATGAATGATGTGTGTAGGCAAGTCTGATTCTTCTTTCCAATATCTTTGATGACATAGATACGATTGTTCATCTCTAACCATCTAAGTTTTTTGGCATTTACCTTAAAAAGTCTAGATACGATACATACACAGAACACTATAGTCACTATAATATGCAGTTTATTATCTTGTAAGTAATTAAAAATGAAGTATTTAATGAAGATATCAAAAATCTTGTCAGTATTATGTTAATGTACACATTGCAAAGTTTTTATCAAGATGGATCGTAATTTATAATGTAAGTAGCTGTGATTTAGTGTTGGGATCAGTAATAAGATGTCGGCAAACGTTTTTGTTCACATAAAACGTAATCAGTTGTAATTACATGCAATTACAACAGATTACGTTTCCGTTACTTGTGTTACGTTCAGAAAAAATGTTTGTACAGTCGACTGCACATCAGTGATAACAATTTGACATTAACAGCACTCTTATTGCGTAGATGTAGAGGTGCTTTTCGTAGTGCAAGTGTTACCACAGTCATGCGGTTGATTGTACACTTAGAGTTGCCACTTTTTGGGAAAAAAGTCGGGAAAATCAGTCGGTCGTCGGACCATTTAACTGGAGGAAAAATAAAAACGAACGAGGCAAAAGTCAAAGATCCTTCCATGTACCAATGTGACTTAGTTAGGTACTTTAGTTAATCTGAGACACTACTGAAGTACTGACTAACGGTAAAGAAACACGCGGTGAACTAGCTCGCTCAACATTTGAAGAAAATATGTTCAAAGCGCGAGACACCAAACAGGCTCTAAGCCAAGTGATTGATAAGCCGTCGAGACGCGCGACCATAGAATCTTTCCAATATCTTTGCGCGCGACCATATCATAGAATGCGGGACACTCCCGACAGAATCGGGGTGGGTGACAACTCTGCTTATACCTAGTACGTGTAGGTAACCTAACTGAATGTGTATAGTGAGATGTGACCGCCTAGAGCCGGTGTAACGAGCATATTTGGAGCTACAAAACATTAAAAATATTAGCCTCTTCAAAAAGGATTAAAGACATTAAAATAAATTATTTGAAAAAGGTCGAGTGTGAATTAGTATATTGTTAGTTACCTAGCCTTAGCAGCCCCATGATGAGTACGACACAGCCCGAGAGGAAGGTAAGCAGCACGACGAACTCAATGGGCAGGCCGCGGCAGATCTGCAGCGTGAACAGCGCCATGAGGCTGGTGGGTCCGATCGACACCTCCTTCACCGTGCCCAACAGCACGTACAGCATCGTACCTGCACAACATGACAATACATAAACACATGCATTTGAGATTAGCCATCGACACAGGTGCACTCTCTATTCCTTCACTCTCATAGTCCGATGGGACGGCAATTCGACACGACCGGAGAGAGACAGGCACTGGGCCAACAGCTAAACAAGCTTTCTCAGCACGGAGTAACTAAGTGATAATTAATTTATAATACACACATAACTTTACGAAAAGTCAGAGGTGCCTTTGGTTCGAGCGTAAGACCTCTGACATTCCTAGTCATTCATTGCACTACATATCTTTCTTCCGTTCCCACCTGTCGTATAAATGCCGTCGGGTTTACTAAGAAACACAATAGGTTTACATGTCTTTATGTTTGAATTTTGTTTACGGACACATTGCGCGGCAAGGAAGTAGATTGATCGCGGGTTCTGGTTAATTCTGTATTCCGTGCGTCATCCATACATTTAATGGTAAACCTATGCAATTAAATTAAATATTGCAAAGCGCAAAGTTGTTGAAATTGTAAAGTACTTAATTTTATTATTTACTAGCGACCCGCCCCGGCTTCGCACGGTGCAATATACATATAAACCTTCCTTAAGAATCACTCTATCTATTAAAAAAAACCGCATCAAAATCCGTTGCGTAGTTTTAAAGATCTAAGCATACATAGGGACAGACAGACGGCGGATAGCGACTTTGTTTTATACTATGTAGTGATAGTGATGACACGCAATGAATTTGATTTCGATTTAATTAAAGAAGAATTTTGTGCCGTGTGAGAAAGAAAAAGAAGAGAAAAGAGAGAAAATTGTGCCGTGTGTGATTTCCGGCCTAAGAATAGAACCACCCCTACTCGTCCCACGGGTGTCGTAAGAAGCGACAAAGGGAAAGATACGGAGGATGGGCAGCAGCATCCTTCTGTGTAACAGCAATCATCTGCTACTACGATCGCCAACCTGCTTGTCCAGCGTGACGATTATGGATCTCTAATAAGGAATCCCATCAAAACCATTTTCATGTAAAATGTTGTGTTGTTTAAGACGAGACCATATGGCTCGCACTGTCAATAAGTTATCAGATTTTATGTAGAGCCAAGCTTCTAACGCTACACCCCTCTCTACAAGCCACTACACAAACTCTACACCTCTCTGAATATTGCTAGGTAATTTATGTTCTGAATCAGCCAGTGGTTTTATTGGTTTAAGCCATTGAAGTGAAGACGGAATCGACTGTGATAGATTGTAATAATCTCTGATCTAATAGAACTTTGAATATACACTAATAACATCCTAAATCCTTACTTCCTAATATTATAATTATGCGAAAATAAGTTCGTTTGTTTGCTTGCTTTTCACCCCTGAACTACTGCACCAATCATCCTTAAATTTTACATATTGTTGTCTATCACGAGTTGATGTTGTTGTTGAGTGATGTTGTCAGGCGTACAGAGACGAACATATGGTACCTTTCATCCTAAAAAAAAGTACAGTTCCAGAGAAAAACAACAATAACGTTAATAGATGGCGCCACGTGACTTTCGAATCATGTTTTCGTGAGCACATGTTATAGGTAATTACCTATTTAATAAGAAAAATTGAAAAAGCAACTTATACCGATGGGATTCGAAGCCATGATCTTCGACGTACCTACTTAGGCCCTAGGCGTAGAAAGAGATTATAAAATTTCGACTGATGCTGGTAGGATACGGTGGCTTAGCGGTCAGAGCATCAACACGGTACGTCGAAGATCGTGGCTTAGAATCTTATCCGTATCAGTTGTATTTCAAATTTTCTTATTAAATAATTCTATTTCGAATCATGATTGAAATAAAATTCTAAATTAACGCGAGGAAAGCCGTGAGCAAAAGCTAGTTCCTGATAAGTACTAGCAAGCTGTGGACACACCGGGCGATTGTTTGTGTTTGAATACTTGTGAAGTGGTGTATACTACCCGATCAACACGTTACCTATTGTCTATCACGAGTGGAATTTGAGCTTGCGTATACGCACAACATAAGGAACTGTTATTGTAATATAGGTACCTGAATTCCTTGATAGCCTATAAGTGACAACTTACTGTATTGAGATAGAGTAACGAAAAGAGTGTTTAACTGTATTATTGTTAGTTTTAATTCCATTTTTAAGCGTCCATCAAAATTAATTCAGAGACAAAAACCGATATTTGATTTATATCTAATATTAAATAATTAAAGTATTAATAGTATCTATATAAGTATTCATAACACAATTACTATATTATATAGGCACTGAACAACCTGGTGTCAGAGTTTAAGCCGCCCATAGGCCTCTGACATGGCTTTACACACAGTTTAAAAATTACTTAGGTGTGCTGGTTTCCTCATGATGTTTTCCTTCACCGTTTTGTAGCAAGTGATATAATTTCTAATACGCACATAAATTCGAAAAGTCAGAGGTGCGTGCCTGGGCTTCGAACCCACAACCTATGACTTGGCAATTTGGCAGTCCTAGGTCATACCACGTCTAGTATATTACTGCTTCGCATTGGTCTAGGGTACATTGGAATGACGTCATTTTTTACTTTCAGTCAACTTATGGAGCACCAAAGTACCTACAAACTACTTGTGTGGGGAACAATAGGCGCTCGCATTGTACCGGCGCGGGCGCACGATGATCGAGTTTACAAAAATAGCCGATACCATGCTTATAGTGTGTAAGTGATTGCGCTTACGCATACTTGGTAAGTTTTCGCACCTATCACGACACTAACATTTTTAACTTACGCAAAAAGAGGAGTGTTATACGTTTGACGTGTCAGTATATCTGTGTGTCTGTATGTCTGTCTGTGGCATTATAGCTCCTAAATGAATGGACCGATTTTGATTTACTTACTTATTTAAAATTTGAAAGGTGACTTGATCGAGTGTTAGTGGGTGTTTCTACATCAAACCATTTCAGATGATAGTTACATCCACCTCTTAGGTACCTATACGGAGGACTTAAAGAGTATCAATTTGTTAGAATGAAAAAAGCGGCTACAGTCGACATAATAATAAAATAATAATGTACAATAGGCTGCAAAAATGCATGGACAGGAGGAAAGAGACCTGTCTTTTGTGCTTACCTCTATCATCATCATCTGCCTAGCCTTTTCCCAACTATGTTGGGGTCGGCTTCCAGTCTTACCGGATGCAGCTGAATACCAGTGCTTACCTCTATCGCATATCAATAATTTCATATGTATTCAAACCAAGATACAAGAGATAAGACCAAATACATTAATTCCTGCACTTTTGCAGCCTACTGTATACATAGTTATAACAACTCTCACGTGCAAATTAACTAAGTCTAGTTACACTTAGTTGAAAGTCTTTTTTCTTTATTATCAGATTGCACGTGAGTCACCTCCGATAATGTCAACCATTCAGTATCTAAGCTTTTGCGTAATAACAATTTGCCTACACTCAATGTCCTATAGGTACAGCTAGGCAAAAAAGAGTCTGAGGTGGTGACAGCTGGAACTAAAAATAAAAATCTTAAAAACTAAGTTTGTGAGTACTAAAATAACATAAAAATTATTCATTTGATTATAATTAATGGCAAAAAACGCGTCATAAAAATATGTAAGCACTAAATAACTTGAAATTTTGAATTGTCGTGTGAAAAGTGCACCAGCGGCGCCCCCAATTTTTCCAGATTCTCTTTGCCAAGCTGTATACTATTTTTTTAGTTCGTGGGAAATGTGTACCGCACTACCAAGAGCTGGTGATGGGACTAAATCAGAGGATCGACTCGTACCTACTGACTAAAAACCATACGCTTTTCGGTGCGAGCATGGATCTACATTTATTTTACTTTTAATTTAACATTTCTCATAATTAAACGTCAAATTTGACATTAAATTCATTAACTCGTGTCAAATTTGACGTTGCACTTCAAAGCGGATGTACCGATTTTGATGATGTTTCTTTTTAACTATCAACAGCACGCCAGATGCAGAGACATACCTAACAATTGATTTCCTTTTGTGTCTCATTTCTCGATGTTTACTTACTACATGATTTCAAAATAGATCGTCTACTATTTATGCTATAAATAAATACGAATCAATCGCTACTACACTTCATTAAAATCGTTTTCTGTGGAGCTAGATTGAGAACTACAACATAAATAAAGATCTAATTAATGTCTACTTAGTTTTAATTTTATAAACAATGTTAAAACGTTAAGCACATAATTATGTAGATAACAACCGGTTATACTCAAAAGTTAATTATTAATTTATTTTCAATAATTTTGCCCAACCCAGGCGCAGGTAAAATTATTGCCACCTCAGGGGGACATCCAAAAACAACTTAGGTATGGAAATTACAGCGATATTACATAGCGATAGAATACATGTATATTTAAGATATCAGATTACGGATAGGGATGGTCACAATGGTGATTATATTTTATTAACGGTCGAAAAATGGACGACAAGGTTCTCAATTCGATATAAACCGAAATTTATTCAATCTCAAAAAAAATTATAAGTGACAAAATATTTAAATATTACAAAAATTTACGTTATAATTAAATGTTATAATGGTTCGAGTATTCTTTACTTGATAGAGACATCACTATGTCGTCATTGTATCAACAAATACAAAGAAATGTTATTTCTTTTTTCTTTTATCTTTATTTTGTGGGAAAGGGATAGCGATTATCCTCTCCAGAATATTTGAAAGCTTATAACTTCGGTAAAAAGCACATTATTAATAATTTTTCAACCATCTTAACGAAAATGTATATTTTTTTAATAGTAGACAATTAGTACCCTAGTGTAACTGTTCTAATGTTCTTAAGGGCGTTGCAGTTGTTCGTGTTGCAATTGCCGTCCCATTTAATTAGACTATGAGAGTTATAGAGGGAAAGAGTGCACCTATGTTTGCGCACACACTTGTGCAGTACAATATCTCCTGCGTAGTTGGCCAATCTTAGTTGAGATTGGCCGCTGTGACCGAAATTCGGTCAGGAAGACATTATAAACGAACATAGAGACAAAAAGCTTTAAAATTGAAAAAGACTATGGGAACATACCGACAAACGAGGAGTACAGTCCATACTGGACTGGCAGGTTGGCGAGCGAGGCATAGGCGATGCTTTGCGGCACCAGCGTTAGCCCCAGCGTGATGCCGGCCACCATGTCCGCTATCGCCGTCACGCGGTCGTAGTGCGGCAGCCAGCGCAATATCGGCACTCGCTGCGCCGCCACGCGCTTCCAGCTGCTGCCCGCCTTGCTGCTGGCCACGAATGGCAAGCCCTCCTCTGACTCCATGCCGGATGCGACCAGTACCTTGAGCTATCCTAGCTATGGAGCGGTGGCGACCGATTCACCTGCACGCTATGTGGTAATGGCGATACCTATCGATACTTTATACAAAAGAAAATAATCGTTTTTAAAATTTATTTCGCCGCGGCGTGTGCGCTGGTTCCCAGCTCGCCGGTGTCGCGAGCCTCACTGTGCTTTCGGTCGAGCGAGCCGCCGCCGTTATAATTTAATTCATTATCTTGATATCAGTAAAACCTTTCCGATGTGTTAAGTAAACAGCAAGTAAACAAACACGGTGACAGCGTGCTCGCTATAGCGTGTGCGCCTGCGCAGCTCACCTATCAGCTCACTCCTCACGCTAACAACAGCAAGTGTGTCTATACATGGCACCAGCTTCATATAAGTTTTGCGGTCCTGGCACCACCACCATAATTTTCGGTTATTTTTAAGATTTATAAACTACACCATTAAATAAGTTGTACACAATAAATTACACATAGTTGATTTCACTAGACACTCTTTTTCACACCGAGTAAATACTTGGTTCTGCTGGGAGTCTGGAACTGACTTTTCTACAATCATACGACATGTAATCTTCTTATAAGTATCAGTATTTATGAATTATTAAAATAGTTTTTACACAATTTAACTTTAAACAATTTTATATTCTTACTCACAATATTTAAAAAAATAGTTACTAAATTTACACTTTTGAACGTTATTGAAATATCGTAAAAACAACAATATAAAAGTGGGAGAGTTTTATCGATCAACATGACCGATGTAAACAAGTGTGTATTGTGCGGTGCGCGACACATAGGCAAGTGCAGCGTGACTGCGTGACGGCGGAGCGGACGCGGCGGCCGACGGTCACGTCACTAACTCAGCCTCACCACCGACGCGAGACTTGTCCACTTGTGCGGCCGCTGGACACAACACTACTGCTGGATGACTCCGATATTTCTTCCGTTGAATTGTTTCGGGAAAATTATGAATTGACTCAGATTTTTAGATTAGAGAGACGACATCCTTAATAGGACTATAATTCTTATGAAATCTGTCCATTCAGTCGCGCGTACAAATAGATGAAAATCAGTATTTTAAATTACAATTTTCGTTGAAAAAAAAAAAAATCACGAACAGGATTTTAAATTGCTAAGTAGGTACCTTCTCGAAAGTCGCATGTATCCGGTTAAAGAGCATGGCTGAGCGGCTGCAGCCGCTCTGCCCGTTGAGCTATTTGAAATCCTAGGTCGCAGGATCAAATTTTGCTCGTTATAGCCTTTAAATTCTAAATTTAATAAAAAATACACTACAGCAGTTCGCTCCACTTGCAATGCGTACCTAATTAATTAAAAATATTATTCAATATTGCTCTCATACATTTTGACTTCATGAGCAATTAATAAACTAGCCTGTAACTGTCCCCTGCATTAATCAACACGCTAGCTCACTGTATTGGCGATTTCAGACTGAAGGAATTATAAGCAATAGATATTTTTTTTTTTTATAAACAACTTAGTTATCATTGATGTTTAGGACGTTGCTGCACTGACCGGCACCCGGTGGTTATTGGGTTAATACTGGTCTAATCGGCTCGTCAAATACCATTCATATTAGTTGTAACTTTATCTATATTGCCGTGTACAGATTGGCGAAAAGTGATTCGTGTTACAGCTGTCAAGAGGAACTTTAATCCCATATGCATTTGGTAAGCTTCTGCGAGTATTCGCGCACCTTCAACCCTTACACGCGCGCCTCCATCCTATAATGCCTATATCCTAAGAGAGAATTTCCGACCGTATCCAAATTTTTGTTTAAAAGATACAACAAAATATCTTGCACTTTGGGGTAGCGGAATTATTTTAGGTCTCGTAACCCACGACCAGAGGGAACACAGGGGTTGGTTTTACCGGTTAGAATTCCACACTGTTCTGCAGAGAAAGTACAAAGAGAGGCTCATCATCAGAAAAGGTAAATTAAATATGTCCTATAGGGTAGCGTTTATACAGAATTTCATAGCATATAGGTAGTAGGTACCTACTAATTTTGCACGCTGTAGGCCACGTGCTGCTCTGACACGGTCACGTTAATCGTTCAACGCTCATCTGACAAATATCACTAAAGTGCCGGAATTCATGTCGCTGGTGTCAAGAAGTGCGTCAAGTCGCCGAGTTGATGTTCCACAAACACGCGTTATCTAGTACAGACCTACCAACTTAATCTGTTTAGTCGAAAAAAAATGGAACTAACAATTTCGGATAGTAAATTTCATTTAGCAAATTTAAAGTTAAGTTGGTGACATTATACCACTCTTATGGGACACCACGGTACACATTCGTCGACATTTATCACTTACGCCATATCGTTCAGTCAATACCTATACCAAAACCGCAGAGCATATCAAAACCGCATGTGTACCTACTGCTGCGTATTCTTTTGTGAAATTCATGCCAGTTTCAGAGCTTCTTGTTAAGATCAGCTTAAGCTACGCAACGAAGCATTGCAGACGCGTTGCCGGCCTTTTAGGGGTTTTAGGGGATTAAACGGTGCATGAGCGCAGTTTAGAAGACCCAAATCTTGGTACTGGTCTGGCCTTTCTGCGCCCCTATAGGGTCCTCTGTGCCCTGTGCCTGGGCACCGCTGGTACCGCCCTAATTACGACGCTGATTGTAAAACCCAGTCTAGCTCGCTGCAAGGCTGCATGTACTAAATTATTTGAATCATTTGCATAAAACTGATCACGTAAATGACGATATTTATAAAATAACCTGTTTAGGTTTGTTTTATTTTACGAATTCTAGGTATGTGGCAACTGGCGAGATCCTAAGATCTGATAACAAAGTTGTTTCTACATCTGAATATTCCAGTGACATTTGCATAATGATATTAAAACTTATCAGAAAATCTCGATATTTTTCGAATCTTGAAACCTTTACGTTTAGATACTACCTGCTTGTTGTAGGTAATGTTGTACACAGCAAAGCTACGTTGCAAAATAAATAAATGGGGAAGCAAGTCACTCTATGGCCCAAACGGCACTAGAACATAACATAACATAGACTCACGCCTGTATTCCCCAGAGGCAGTAGGCAGAGATGTATGCAGTACCCCCACGTTTCACCGGCTGTGTTATAAGTCCCATGTAATATTACGAGCGAGCCATGCCATTAATTGGGCACTATTCCAGACTCCGGGCACTAGAAGACACGGACATATTGGGAGGATGGCCGCATTTGACCAAAGAAGACAGTTGTAGGAAGCCTATCCCAAAAGGCACGCCGAATTGAGGGATATTTTGTAAATAAATTAAGGACACAGAGACAATAAATAAGCATAACTATGTAAGAACCCAATATTAGGAAATAAATGGCTATAATTTTATTATTATACTGCCAACTAGTTTATAACGAAACTCGCAAATGAGCACGACGTGCGATGACATTACGCCAATCAAGTTATTAAAATGCCTTCTGTGCTGAAATCCCCGTATGGGGAAAAAACTATTGGTAGGCAGTTGCAAGAAACTGTTGTATTCTTATAATGGAAATTAAGAGCATTTGTTGGACCACGAATCAAGCTGCATCCACGACGGAGCTTGCCTGCTTTAAATGCAGAAGGACAGAAATTGGACGGACTGTATCGTCCAGACTTCTCCCCCAAAAAGGTCCATGCTTAGAGTATATAAGAAAATATAGAGCAACCCTATAGAAGTATGAACCGTGAGCACGGGTATGAACAACGTGGCCGCGACACGAGCTCCGTTTGCGATCATACCTCGATCGACTGCGGTTCAACTATGCTCCACGAGCGAAAAAGTTACATTTTAGCTTATATCATGGTTAACTGCTGAGTTAAATTTTGAAAAATGTCAAGAAAACATACTCGTAATTTGAAAAAATGACATTTTAACATTTGTATGGTGAGACCTGCTTTCGCTCCGCACAAGGCAATGTGGTTGACGTTATCACTCTATATTTTCTTGAATACTCTATGGGTCCATGTAAATTATCGTCAAATGTACCAATAATATGAAGAGGCCTGGTGGGATAGAAGCGGATGCGGAAGGCGACGACATAATGATGTGAAAAAGACATGTGTCCAGCAGAAGATTGCTAGAACTTGTGTATTTATTATTTGTGAAATCAAAAACATTGGTGGTTTCTGTTTAACGAAATGTGCTTTCTCTGAACTACGGCTTGGTCTATGTCATAGGGATATTTGATATAGAAATATACGATGAGGCGTGGAGATAAAAGAGGACACGCAGAGATGGCAAATATTAATGTATAGATAAACGTCAGAGACATTGACACACTAATTAATAGTTGTGTAAGATATGCAATTGTATTTATTATTCATACTTAATATACAGTATGGTCTCCATCAAGTGCACATCATAATAATTATGAAATGAGTGGAACTAGACATCAATAATTTATCATTGCGAAAAATACAATACGAACCCTTTGTAAAGAAAATGCTGTAAGTTTTGATCTAAGAGGTCTATCGGGAAATAAATACAATTTAATGAAACAACTTTTTAACGGATATAATTCGCGTTTTTATTTTCATAATACAATCCTGACGTTTCGAGTACTTTGCAGCACTCGTCGTTGCAGTCTGCCTGCGTTAAAAAGTTGTTTCATTATGTTGAGTGTTCGCGAAAGTTTGAGACTATATTAAATACAATTTCCTCATAAAAATAAAATAATGCTGATATATTTTCTCCTGGTTTTCTTTTGTCTAACGTCTATTTTGTCGATATAGCCCTTAATATCGGTAAAACAAGAAATGAGATTATAATCTATTCTTCTCTCTTACAAACAAAATAGGGAATTTAAAAATATTGAAGCTTTTTAATAATTTATTTCTAAAGCCTCTAATGCATGTATATGATGTGCACGCGCAGTATAATATTAGTTACGTTATGGAACATTCCTTTAAAAGTTAAGTATATCCTTACCGTACACTCAAAGTTAAGAATAGAATTAATTATACTGCTAATTATTATCATTAAAACCTAAAGTACTCCTTGATAGTCCAAAAGCCTTCGGAAAGTAGTTTCATATTTGAAAAATCCGGGAAAAGAAGAACACAATTAACTTTCGACTGAATAGTTCAAAGCAATGTCAAGCTTAAAGCCTTAAGATTTGGTGAATTGAATCAGAATTTCGAAATTTATGCAGACAAAGTTGCGGACGAAGCGTAGTTATAATATTTGCTTAGATTGTAATCTATTCTCGTTTATCTACGTGTGAGGTGACAGTGACAGTGACACGAATCCCCGGCCCCGCCTCCTGCTAACGTCATTTGATAATTATTAGTAAAAGCATTATACCTAAGATTATACCTATTACTGTAGCAACTTGAATTAACGTCAAGTACAAACAGAAGAACATCTACAGTATGGAACATAAGGGCAAGGGCGTCGCCAGCAATGATCAAAGAGGGGGCTCGTAGAAGTATAGAGGATGGGGAAAGTATGTACAGACAGACAGAGAGCTTAAAAGCAAGTGAAAACTCAGCAGCCCCAGATGGGTATTTCACCTCTTTTCACCACTTAGGCCTAATTTCACCATTCACTTTAAAATCTTAGTTTTGTTTGCTTAGTTGCAGTTCTGAATTCAGTACTGCAACTATTAATTGAATAAAGATATTATTTAAAAAAAAGTTAAGTATTATTTTTTTATAAATGTTAATATTCTTTGTTAAAGAGAATTCTGATAATGCCGGCAGTATAGCTCAGTTTGCAGAGTAGTTGGCGGTTTTAACCAGTTGGCTGCAGGTACAAATCTTGCGCGTATTAGAAATTTTCTTTTTACGAAAATTTAATTAAAAGAAAAAATCGATACGAGCGAAATTCGAATCAGCGACCTACTGGGTAAAGCCCCGAGTCACTCTGCCACTAAGCTATTCGTAACCCCACCATGCCAGAGCTATTGAAATTTTCTTTCACATTCAACTATCTTAAATGGATAGTTACATCCTCCTTCTCAAAGAGAATTTCGATAGCACGGACGGGGTTCGAATAATTCAGTGGCAGACCCGACTGATGGCTTTTTACCCTGTAAATCTCAGGTTGCAACGGACGTCCGCGGCGGGTTCGCGGATGTAATACATTGGGATACCGCGTTCCCGCCACTATGCGGATAAGAGGTGACACAGAAGGGGTTTTAGTCTGTATGCCGGCCACCCACCATCTCTAGGCCGGAGAGCCCAACATAACCGACTCGCATCCCCGAGCGGGACGGTATGCATAAGGCGCATTTCCCCTTCTGCGAAAAAAAAAATCCCGCTTGAAATTGTTTTTTTTTTTTCAAAAATGCATTATAGGTACCAATTTATATCAGCACGCATATGAACTGCGCGCGCTTATGTAACCCATCAGTTTGTACATACCTACTTAGTAACCATAAACGATATCGTTACAGCTCCTGTACTAACATAACTAAGACATAAATTTTATGAGTTTTATAACACTTTCCTCTACAGATTACATTGTGTAACGACGACAGTTTATTAAATTAAGACGAGAGACAAATATTAGTATTAGAAAGCACGTGTTTGTGTCTCGTGTCCGTTAAGATAACTAAATAAAACTCAATTTTGAGTGGCACGTTTGCTTTAGTTAACTTCAGTCGATTATCAACAAAATAAACAGTGAATTAGTGGTTTGCAATCGACCGATAGTGTTTAAAAAAATACAACGTGTAACAACAGTGTGAGACCCTTTAGGAGGTAAATGTGCTCATGAAATTGAACAACTACACAAAAAAATTTCACTTCCCATACAAACTTGCAGATCAGTTGACGCTTTTTAAACGTTTTACTTAGCTTGACCTGTTTATTATTTGGTTCAAATTTAGTAATCGATATTTCACCCTCTTCCTGTTGATAGATTGATCTGAAATTTGGTACACAGCTTTAGTTTTGATGACAAAAAAAAATTACTTAGATAGTATTGTACGAATAACCAAAAATTATTGTTCTACAAGTTGTTCAGTTTCATGAGTAGATTGACCTCTTAAAGGGTCCTATTATTACACTATTTATTTTAAACTTTGTACCTATATTATAAAAATACGTATCGGGATTACAATTTTTTTGGGATACAATTTCCAAATTTTTTCAATCCCCTGGCCAGTCCATTTTTTTTCGCAGAACAATTTGTCTTGGAAGAAGCGCACGCGCATCGATATAGTTCGCGCGAATATAAAATACCTACGTACAGAGTTAGCGGCACTCTACAAGTTCACAATTGGTGGCACTGGGATTGGGTTAAATTAGAATCACGCGGGAAAAACCGCGTGAGGGTCAACTATAATCCTAATAATATAGCTTGATCTCTATATGACATATATATGATATGACAGATGTCAAATACGAACATTTTTAACCTATTTTGACATTATGTGTTCGTATTTGACATCTGTCACAGACATCAAGCTATATTGTAAGGACTATAATATCTAATAGTTTAAATATTATCATTCTTTGACATTGTAGTGTGTTATTATGTAATGTTTACAATTTCTCATCTTAATACAATTTCTGCTCACACAATTTCACACCATCTTTTTGTTTTAGTATGTTAGTAGTAGCTGGAGTTACATTGAAAGAAATAATACTCACTCATCATGATACCACAGATTTATTATAACTTTTGCAACTATATAACATAACTATACAATATATGTGTATATAGTGTAAATGCACCTTGTCACCTCATGTTAGTGCTAGCTATACATACTATAAGTAATATAAATATAAATAAATTATGCGTGTGTATATAATTTACAATAAAAGGCTCGTCAAAAGCTCAGGTACTTACTCTAAATTTGTCGCCTTACGATATATTAGTACTAACAGGTAAAGGTATTATTTACAATCATGTGCGCATGTCGCGCATGCGCACCGCTGCAGTTTCTCTACAATTGTCAAGTACGAACAGGGGGGCGATCGCGATTTTTAAAAGTCTAAAAATGCTGTTGCGTTTTCGATCAGTTGCTTTAAATGAGCTGTCGATTTAAATGAGCGGATTTTGGTATTGCGATAAATATGAAACGTCAAAGATAAAATAAAGACCATATCAAAGATCAAAAATAGTTTTAATATCACTTCTCAAAAGTAATAAGACAATACAACGATCGAATTGCGGTCCTAAAAACGTAGACTACGGTAAAAACTTTTAATTTGACAGCTGTCACGTTTCAGTCGCGAGAAGCTGCGTCTCAACTTTCTGTCAAATCTAACAACGCGATACGAAACGGTCCAAAAGTACGATCGAGGTCCAAATGTGTTTAAGTTGTTACCTTTAACGCGACTGCCCCCCTGTGCACGACAATTCTACTACAATAAGTGCAGCAGGTCGCGTTCAAATGAATTCTACATCGACTAACAGTTGAGCACCGACTCTTATTATGCGATACAAAAATATAAACAAAAACGAATCAAATGGTAAGTGCATCGCGGAAAACAAATGCGTCGCGCACGTCTTGTACTAGTACTTACCAGTACACTAAAAACAAACATTAGCTCACAGACATTACTTGATCTTCTTAACGATAAGTTCGATCTGCTCGTCCACGCGTGGACTCGTTCCCCTGCAACAACATGCGCCATAATGTTATGTCCTTCTGACCGAATTTCGGTTACAGCGGTCAATGTCAACGTAGATTAGCCAACTATGCAAGAGATATTATAGTGCACAAGTGTGTGCGGAACAACAATTGCACTCTTTATTTCCTCTCATATATACTCTCATAGTCCGAGGCTAGGAGTAAATTATTTTTAATTTATAATTCGCACATAACTTACGAAAAGACAGAGGTCGTCTAGGGTTCAAACTTAAGAACTCTGACTTGCCGGTCAACAGTCATAACACTAGGCTATCAGGAGCTCTAAAAGTAGCGACTTATTATGAATTTAATTCAATCTTCTAGTAGATATTCCGACATTTCATATTTGGTCGTCGAAAGTTAATACCTTGATGTTTCAGCCTGTTATCAAACATGAAGTATTAATAATCTTGAGGAATTCAAACAATAAATAATTAAGAAAGACTTATGTTAATTCCGTAGTAGATGTCCGAAAGATTTAAAAAACATTAAATAAAATGTTGAAGCATTTAGTTGTCTAGTGAAAATATTGATTGTGTTATTATATTTATAAATTCACCAATACAGCGTGAGAGCCTTGTGGTATGATCGTTGGACTGCCAAATCAAAGAACTCGAGTTCGAACCCAAGGCCCCTGATTTTTTGTAAGTTATAGGTATGATGCGTATTACTGATTAATATCACCTGCAAAGCATGTTAAACCATTGGCCCGGCTGTCATAAAGATTTTTGAAATTCGATAAAGGGAGTCAGTACCCTCATAAAATCCTGACAACTGATCTAACCTTAGAATATCGTAATCCTTTGGGTTGCGGGGGTCCGCAAATAATACCGGCCCTAATATTGACCCCTGTGGAACCCCTACATACACTAATTCTTTACATAAGATTGTACCATGAATGTTAATAATTTGAAATCTATTTTAAAGGTAATTAAACATTTTTTTATCTCATTGCCATCAAAACAATAATATTCAATTTTGCTGAGCAGAGAATATCGTGACTCAAGTTGTCAAAAGCCTTGGATAAGTCGCGAAATATACTCTTATATTACTGTGACTGATGTCGTTTTAATCATTTTGGGCAGCAACGAATGTATTTATGAAGTCTTCGTTTAAAAACAGTACCTATCTAAAATTTTTGAAATTTTGATATTGTTGAAGTTTGCAGATAAGTCTGTAATTATTAATCTTATTATATTCCCCTTTTTTGTAAAGTGGTAAACAACTCAACTTTTAGGGATTGTGGTAATATTTAGTTAGGTAATTTCTCCAAACAATTGAACCGATTCGAAAAATTATTTCATTAATAAAACATACTATTCGGCTGAATTCGGCAGCCCAAGTTTTGGCATTAGCGCTTGTGTTGGTATATTATTGTACCTGAAGGCGGCGGGGTCGGGCCCGATCATGGCGACGAGCTGCGGCACGTCATGCGAGTGCGCCACGAAGCGTGCCAGCGCCTTGCACGCGCGCCACAGGTGCTCCTCGCTCGGCGCCCACTGCAGCAGCTGCAGCAGCGCCATCGCCAGCTCCACGCACACCTCGTCGAACACCTGCGGACACACGTACTTATAATATGACGCGCCTTACATCTACTCATAATTATGTAGCTACGACAAATAACGACAACTCTTTATTTGATGTTCCGCTTTTCGCCAGTATGTCCGTTGGAAACAGCCCAATTACTTTTAATAAAATTAACCACCTCAGTCCCACTGGGCACAAGGCAAAGGCATCTTTTCATATAGAGAATGATCGAGCATTAATCGCCACGCTAACTCACTGCGTATTGGCAATTTCAGATAGTTAAATTTAGGGTTCCTCATGATGTTTTCTTTCACAGTCAATCAGTAAAGTTTTAGAATAACTAAGAAAGTACTACAATATGCCACTATATAGTAGCAGTTATTATTAAAAAAATAGTCGTTTTTTTTTTATAATAACTGCAACTATATAACTACAAAAGTTAGTGAATAATATTTTCAAGCTACATAATGTAAATTTCAAAAAAAAAGTAAACATGTAAACAAATTAAAATTGAATCAAGAAACACGTTGTTTTTGATTTAATCTGTTCAATGCTCTCAAAAAGGAGAGCTCGTCCTGACTAAATAACTGCTAAACATTTAACATTGCGAAGATGTAACATTAACGTACAATGGTCTTGGGTTTGACTATCTACACAAAAGAATGCTATGAGTATTAATATTTAGCTAGTTGACAAGATGTTGATTTGGGTAAATATACCAACACTCATAACTATACTCTGTTTGCCTAAATATTAGTCAAATAAGCCCTGAAAATACACGAATATCTTTCAAACCTTTTATTTTATTACGATTTAAACTCCTTTTTAATCATTCTGAGTTTAATCCATGCTGAAATCAAACAGGTTTTTTTTTCTTTCACAAATGGTAGTTGTGAAATGGGTCCCGCCTGCAACTCATATTTTTAGATCATTTACTTGTTTTTTGCTTTTACTGTTACTGTTACTGTCAGCCCATATCATCCCACTGCTGGGCAAAGGCCTCTCCCTCTGACTTCCACGTGTCTCGATCCAGAGCCCAGAGCTTTTTGCTTTTCAGTGTATAAATTAATTTTGAATATTTTTTTGTACCGCAGTGCAGTCGAGTTTTTTTATCTTTAATAAATTATAGTATTCCTGAAGACTTTCCCTAAATTCGGACAGCCTACAAGTTATATACGCTATCTTCTAGCAAAAACAATTTCCTTTTTCAAGTAAATATGTCACTGAATGTCAACATCTTGAAACGGAGATAGGGAAAGCCAGTTAGAATTCTTGTAAACAGACAATCACAACATGTTGTTTAACGGTACATTAATACTGAGAACAGGAAGTATAGGAAAAGGCTAGAATAGTATTCTTTCGATGTGTAAAACGACGAAGATTTTCGCGTTACATCGCTTTCGCTCTAAGGCCGTAAACTACAATTAATAATAATAAATAAAAATATTTGTTTAGAAAAATAAATACTTATACTTAACATAATGTACTAATGAACTACCTATGTTGGTTTCAAGCTAACTGTGCCTCAAGGTAGAAAATGCATAGATAATGATAATAGTTTTATTTTATAAATTCACAACAAGAGAAAATAAAAATGTGGTAAAAGAGTATAGTAAATTATTGATCGTTATTATTGACATACTTCGAGTAAGGCCCACTAAAGCGGAGAGGAGACGTGTCTCCATACAAATAACAACTTATACGAGTACTTTGTAAATAACTGCATTATTTTAAATTACAACTAAAATAATAAAACTTATAAATACATAGTTTTTCGTTTTTAGTGCAGACAAATTTTGAGCTCGCAACTAGACAAATGTTGGATCGTATATTTCATTTTCAACTCAAGTCAGTGGTCGAAATTCGACCACTAGTTTTTGTGTATGCAATAATGTCAACGTCAATAGAGCTAATTGGTAGGATTCTACCAATTAAAACTATTGACATTCATGTAGTAAATTATCGCGACAGGAAAATAAACAAAATAAAATGCTAGTGAATCAACATTAAACATCAAACAACATATCTTCAAATTAATGTCATGTTTACATTACGCGTAGATTAAGTAATGAAAAGATGGCACTGATAACACTATTTTTTTCTTTTGATTTAAATGTCACAAAACTATAGACATACACTATTTTACATAGATAAATATTTTTTAAATGATAAAACCTGCTTTGTACACAATATGATGTGTGTCAAACATCCTTGCGCAAACTTATAACTAAGCTTATAACTTACACACACTTACACACGCGCACACTAATGGAGTAGCTCTGCCAGATTTTATTTCCAAATATAATAAAATACTATCACTTTAATCTTAGAATTAGACCCACAGACAACAAAAATAGCAATATAAAAAAACAAATTAACCTTCCTGGATGTTTATAGTTCCTTTAATAAATAAATATATAAATCTTTATTTTAGACCAAGTTACAATTTAACAAAGTTACAAAGTCCATACTTACTTATAACCAAACGCTTATAAAATGGACCATGGGGGATTTTGTATGGACCCCGTCCCCACCCCCCAACAGTCACGGGCTATATGTCAACATGTTTGTTAGGAGCCATAGAAAAGCAAGCCACCTGTTTTAAGAGCGAAATCAATGGAGATTTTTTTTTACAGGACAAAACGTTTGGGTACTTTTATGATTATTTTTCATAAAAAATCTGTTATTATGTACATTTTTGTACAAAAATATATTACTAATAGGATAACAGTAATGTAAGAAAATAAGAAAGCTTATTTCAAACTACAAAAACCAATGTGTGTCTCCTCACGAGGGAACTCCTCAACGGTCAGTAGCTCGTACACGAAACTTTGCGTATACCTAGGTTTAAACATGATATTCACCATATGACCTGATGCTGCACCAAGAATTGTCTTCACACGCAGGATTTCTTCAACGCTTATTAGCACATTTACGAAACTCTGTAGGCAAATACTTAAGTTTACTTCGTTTATTGCCTGCGATGCTACAGAACTTTAATTATTTTGATCATTTAAAATCTGAAATAATGAACATTGGCAAAAACAAGTGAATAACGCCAAAAACAAGTGAACATCGGCAAAAACAAGTGAATATCGGTAAAAAACAGTGTATTACCGGTAAAAATATGTGGACATCACCCCAAGTGAATGCCGAAAAAACAAGTGAAAGCCGAAAAAATAAGTGAACGCCGAAAAAACAAGTGAACGCCGAAAAAACAAGTGAACGCTGAATAAAAAAGTGAACATGGGCAAAAACAACTGAATATTGGTAAAAACAATTGAACTCCCAAAAAGACAAATGAACGCCGAAAAAAAAGGGAATGCCGAAAAAACAAGTGAACACCGAAAAATTAAGTGAACATGGGCAAAAACAAGTAAATATAATATGGCAAAAATAAGTGGACATCTGCAAAAACAAGTGAACGCCGAAAAACCAGATGAACTTCGAAAAATAAGTGAGCGCCGAAAAAACAAGTGAATTAGGGCAATTTTACGGGTTTACGAATACGTATACGTATACTACTACGTATACGAATACGTATTTAATCAAATTACAAGATTTTACGGCGTCCATTTTTTTTTCTGCGTTAACTTGTTTCTGCCGATATTCACTTGTTTTTGCCCTAGTTCACTTATATTCTCGGCGTTCACTTATTTTTCGGCGTTCAGTTGGTTTTTCGGCGTTCACTTGATTTTTTCGGCGTTAACTTGGTTTTTCGGCGTTCACTTGTTTTTTCGGCGTTCACTTGTTTTTTCGGCGTTCACTAGTTTTTTCGGCGTTCACTTGTTTTTGCCGATATTCGCTTGTTTTTGCCGATGTTATTTTTTTCATACTTGTACGATCAAAAAAATTAAAGTTCTATAATAGTACCACAGGCAATAAACGGTTTATTTATAATACCTACTTTAATATTGATCATAAACTAATGATGCAACCAGGATCTTCTTCTCACAGAAAACTCCTTAATGGTCAATAACTGACAGAAGCCTTGCATAATTATGCTTACGCATATTTTGATAATAAAACGTGATATTCACCATATGACCCGATGTAGAACTAAGAATCGTCTCCATCCGTAGGATCTCTTCAACGGTTTTTGGCAAATACAATAAACACAGTATATGTTTACTAATTAAACATGATATCCATCATGAACCCACGATACCGCCAGGATCGTCTTCTCACCTGAGAACTCCTCAACGGTCAATAGCTCGTACACAAAACCTTGCATATTCCTATGTTTATTTAGATGATTCACCATGACGTATGTATATGCAAAGTTTTTTTGGACGATCTATTGACCATTGGAAAATTCTTACATGTAAAGACGATTCAAGCTGCAGCATCTGGTCAGTGACTGTCTTGTTTAATCAGCTAAATAAACGTAGGTATGCGGCGCAAAGTTTCGTGCACGAGCTACTAACCGTCGAAGAGTTCTTACATGTGGAGACGATTCTAGCTGCATATCAGGTCATGTCAATCATATAATTGTATTGTTAACAGAACTGAACGTGTATGAAAAATTCTAGCTAAATCGTTTAGGAGGAATTAATAAAATAGCTAAAAATAGCTTGAAAAAATGGCACACAAAAGTGCGATTATTTCATGAACCCCATTCATTTCAAGATTGTTGCCATAATAAAAAAATATCAACATGTTATGATGCTTCGAATGAGATATGTTTCAAATCTGTTGGAGGGTGGGGACACTTTTACCCAAGGTCCTTTGTGTTAATGCATTGATTAAATAAATTCTATTTCTTTCTCGTTTTAGAAAAAGATATGTGTGTCGATTTAGGAGATCTATGAGTGTCGATTAAGGAAAGGTCTATGAGTGTCGATATAGGGAAAGATTGTCTATTTAGGGAAAGGTCTAAGAGCGTTGATTTAGGAAAAGAATGTCACTATAGTGTGTCGATTAAGGGTACAGTCTATGAGTATCGCTTTAGGAAATTAATGCCGATTTATGGAAAGATTAATGCCGATTCATGGAAAGATCTAGGAGCGTCGATTAAGACGAAGATAAGGCCTATGGGTGTCGACTTTATTAAGACAGGAAGGTTGTTTGAGAATAAATAACATTTCTCGCAGATGAAGTCGCGGATCACAGCTAGTATTGAATAGTCTATATAGTGCCTTTATTATCTATACTTATAAAATGGTAACGTGACTGACTGACAGACAACGCACAGCCTAAACCGGTGGACCTAGGGACTTGAAATTTTGAGACAATATTCTTTGAGTACCGTAGGGGTGCACTAAGGAAGGATTTTCTGAAATTCCCCCCCTAAGTAGGTAAAAAAGGGGGAAACAGGTTGTATGTAAATCCGTCATTCTTAACGTTAAATGTACGAAACTTGGTATTCAGCTTTCCGGTTGATAAATGAAAGGACGAGCATTGTTTTTTTTTTTAAATTTACCCTTGACTGGATAAAAAAGGTGGTGAAAGTTTGTATGGAAGATTCGTTATCTTTTAAGTTACAGATGTAAAAAAGGGGATTTAGCTTATACGCTAAAAATAAAAAAGACGTGTATCAAAAAATTTGGATTTTTTTTCCCCTAAGGAGATATAAATGGGACTAAAGTTTGAATCCGTCATTAAACTTGATAATTAGATTTTCGGTTAACGAATAAGACGTGTTTTAGCTTTTTGATAACTCTACCCATTAGGGGGAAAGGGGGGGGAGGGGGGGAGTTTGTGTAGGAAATGCAAAAATATTCAATGACTATGGGGAGAAAATATAGAATATAAAAGTTTGAATGAAATTCTGCCATTTTTAAAGTCGAAATCATGAAAATTAGTAGGTATACTCGAGAACTGCTGGACCGATTTTCATGGTTTTTGATTTGTTGGATTAGTCTCCGCCTGTAATATAATAAAAGAATCGAAGAAGAATAAAATGGAATTATACCCCTTAGGTATGGTAGGGTATGGGTAGGGTAGGGTAGAGGTAGGGTAGGGTAGGGTAGATAGAGAGTAGGATAGGGGTAGAGTAGGAGTTGGGTATGGTAGAGGTAGGGTAGGGTAGGGTAGAGTAGGGGTTGGGTATGGTAGGGGTTGGGTATGGTAGGGTAGTGTAGGGTAGAGTAGAAAAAGCGTAGAGGTAGAATAATCGCGCGTACAACGTCGCGCGGGACAGCTAGTCATTAATATAAATAAAAGTTAATCTTAAATATAGAGACTTTAAGGCCATTTCTAGCTTTGCGCGCTTATTGACGATAAAACTTATTTACTGTTACACTAAAATTCGTGGAAAACCTACCACGTCATTACGTATTAAATTGCAAGATAACAACAAACATAATAAATTACGTGGTGTTACAGTAAGTTATCTTTTCTGATAAACTTTCATTGCTTAGCAAGTACGCGTAAATACTTTATAAAAATGATTTTGTATAGATAAGCAAAAAGTTAGAAACATAAAGTTTAATGCTAAGTTAGGCATGCTATTTCTAAGAACGGACCCTCTGTATGAAGTACTTAGAAATAGCATAATACCAAGTACTATAAGATGGTTGGATGTCGAAGAGAATTTTGATAACACGGGCGGGGTTACGAATAGCTTAGAGGCAGATCGACTGGAGGCTTTATGTTTTTTTTTTGGTCGTGGCTAAATCCCGCTCGTAATCAATTTTTTCTCATTTCAAAAATTTCTAACTATACATAGAGTGGGTACCCGAAGTACTATCGTGGACAAAGCCGGTGCACCACTCTTAAGGTTAAAATCACTTGCACCCGGCGTCCGAACGTAGCGCTATCCTCGCCCCTACGCATGTAACATCGTTCAAAGCATTTTGATCGCAAAATGGTGCACCGGTCGTGTCCGCGATAGTACATGTTTAGTAAATGTTTTAAACTTCATCTTCCAATCCTAAATTAAAATAAGAAAACATAACAAAATAATAAATAATAATTTTTGAAATTAATTAATATCGATTACGCAATTAATTACTACAAGTTTGGATTTTGGTGAACAGGCTTTGTGAATATAATTTTAATAAAATTAAAACAAAAAAAAAACAGTTTATATATTACATAATTCATAAAATATTATAGACAAGAGCGAGAAGGACTCGCGCCCTGGCTCCTGAGCGATACAGCCTTCAGCTTATATTGGCACACTTTTTTGCTGCGCTTGCGCTAGTTTTACTACTACTCGTACTACTATAATGTAGTGTAAAGAAGAGAAACAGTAATAGATTCAGCAATAAGCCTAGAAAAAAGACTTAGTAATTTAAGTTTCAGTCAAAACTAATATAGAAGCCGAAATTAGGTTTCGAATTTGGCTTAAAATCTTATTATGGTAATTTTTCGGTCTAAAAGTATAGTGGCATCATACAGAGATATAAATTTTGATATAGGGCAGTAAGACAAGTTACCATAAGTATCCGATATTGTTACAGATTCGGTCTTAGAAGACTGTCCATGAATCGTGAAGATATTTTAATTGGCATTTACAGATTTTGAAGAAAGGTATTTTCACGAAACTTTTTTAAAGATGATGTGGGTAAAGGTTAAAGCTTTGAAGTCGATGGATAGTTCGTTGTGTACGTACGGTACCTTGGACTTGGCGCCATTGGGCAGCAGGTCTCGCAGCGCCTTGCCCACTTGGAACCGCTGCAACACACGCACTAGCGCTGCAGCACGCACGTACATACGTATGCATCGCGTTGCATCTCACAACAACAGCGCAGGATAGATATTATTCGTAGTGACGGCTTTTTTTATTCGATATGGTCCATAAATTTCCCATTGGTCAGTAAATTAAAATAAATATCTAAAATATTGGGCTTAGATAACTGTAAATCAAGGATGTAATTGAGTATTAAAATAATAAAAATACATTTTACACATATTTTTATGTTTTATATTATGTATTTTATATGTATTGTAAATGAATATAAATGAGTAATAAAATACATTTTACATAATATAAGAGCACGTAATTACGTATTAATAAGAATGTATTTCGATATTTTGTTGTAAAATATAAATAGCCGAAATAATATAATAATATTGGGATTTTGTTTTTGTTGTTGTGAAATACAATTAGGGCCAATAAAATAAATATAAAAAATAAAATAAGGATTTTTTGAAAATTTTGATCTAAAATAATTTATGTAAGCTATGGTAAAATAATTAATTACGTCTGGTATAATCTTTCCGTGAGAACTAGTTCACGTGATTGTCCAAAGACTACGTCATCAGCCTTGATGAGTCCATAAATATTAAAGACAATCTATGGCAATATTATCCGTGTAGTGTTTGGACTTAGTGAGAAGAGAATACCAGGCCTAAATATATTATAGTACCATGTGGTAAGCGACATCAAGTGAAATGGAAAAGAGTGTGAAAGAGTGCACAGTGAGCCAGTGATGTGTTAGTAGAGATATAGTGTTAACACGGTCACATTCTAGTGCTAAGTACAACTTAAACGGTTTATTTAGTTAAATATTATATTTAAAAATTGGTAAGACTAGGATGATAAGCTGACACAGAGGTGACATAGTGGTGGGTAGTTGCCTACTAAATGCAATTATATTATAGCAAATGCCTATAAAGGATAGCGACTACCTGCTATCCTATTCAGGCAAAATATAAGTATAATAATAAAAGTAATACAATAAATAGGGTGAGTGTTTTGACTTCGACGTTACAAACAATGACGTCATTTGTTGGTACTGCTGTCTTAGTCTAGTGACGTCAAACTTTTTTTTCTGAGAAGAGTTAAATAATTTATTTTTAAATAATAGCCCAGATCCCTATCGTCAAAACAAATACTTATTGTTTTTTTGTTCGGTATTGAAATAGATTCGATTTTACAAATCAATCAATGTTGTATGAGCCAACAATGCTCATACAGCGAATTTCTTTTATTTGTACATACGCTATTAATAATTTTACTCAGTCGTAACAAAACATCCATCACGCGCTTAGGTATCGATCATTAGGTAATTTACTTACGTAACGTGCGAATTAGATTACGAAACAAATATCCCTTTATTGACTAATAAATTCTTAAACGTAATAATGGTTTGGTGTTAAGTATTCTCTAACTACAACAACTACCGGCATCAACAACGGAGATAGCCCCAACAAATGTGATGCGAAGAAATATTTTTAAAAGTTGCTTTATTGAATGTAAATTCAATTTCGGTTTCATTTGACAATGCCTGTTTCTGTATTCCACTAGGTATGCGCTAATTTTATGTTACGATCATTTATTAGTCTGCCCTGATACGAAAGAAGGCCGTTAAGTGCATATCGTAACTTTCGAGATAAACAGCAAAAACGCGAAAAACATGAATTCTAGAATTGTTTGATAAAAAGTGCAAGTTTTTGGATTGAGTTGAGGTCTTTTTTTTGCATACTCGAAAAAAGACCTAAAAGGTAAAATATTTTTCGCGTTTTTTTTTTATATTTCGAAACAAACGTTATGCACTTAGGCTGTTACTGGCCTTCATCCGTATCAGGGCAGAAGTAACAAATATTTTTCGTAAATATGGTTTATTAGGATACCTAACAGTATAAATAAAAGAGTGATTAAGGCACCTACCGCTCTAAGCCGCTATCTCGCTGACGATATAAAATTACTAATAATTAAAAATTGCAAAAAAAAAACAAGTTAAGGAGAATAACACGACATTTAATCGGAACAACTTTTCATCCACAAAAATTGCTTCAAATTTATTTTTGTTTCGGAAATTTTTATATCTATTGGCTGCCTCGTTGGTCTAGTACTAGCAAGCGAGCACTAGGTCTTAGGCTCGATATCTGGGTCGGGCAAAGTGTTATTGAGTTTTTCCATTAGGAAATTCTCAGTAGCAGCACGGAAGTCTGGCATTTTGCCCGGTTAATAAAAATAGGTTCATCCCCTATTACGAGACGTGGGTGTACTGCACACCTCTGCCTATGATAGTCTATGTTAATTTTATGTAATTTTCATGTATGAAAACTTGTTCCGATCAAACTGAAATATTAGTTAAAACTTTGTAATGTTATTCATAACTTGGTTTTTGCGATCTTTCATAACTATATTCAATGATTTTATATTTTCAATGTGCGAGCGAGATAGCCTTAGAGCTAAGCCTTAAGTGTATTCGACATCACTCTCGGAATTTGTGTTTTTAAAGTTGGAAAATACACGTTTAGTATCAAATTCCCGCAATTAGCATTAAAAATGATCTTATTTGTTTATTTTTAGAATCATTAGTATGTGTTTTCAATTAATTATTTTTCTTAATTCTTGGCTAAGACAGCTTGTTAATAGGCGTGTCATGTAACCTGAGAATTATAATGGTTCTTATGAATATTTATATGAATACTGTTTTGCGTAAAAATTACCAATATTTGGCATTGATCAACTGTAAACATTCTAGAACTTTGTCACCGTTACATTTAAGCTAGTATTTTTTATACTATTATTAAATGATTTTATTATTTTTGAAACTCGTTAATTTTTAATTAGGTTTAGATTTCAACAATAGCTTTAGTTAAAAGATAGGTTGCAGAGTAATAAACTGTAAGGTAACTAGCTCACTGCGGGTTTAGACTGTTAAGTCCAGGTTTCCTTTAGATGTTTTCTTTCACCGTTAATATTGGCCGATTGTGACCGCAATTTGGTCATGCGGTAATTTTTTTAAAATTTATAATAATGTTTCAAATAAATATTACCTATATTCCTTAGTTATAAGTATTTTGCAGCTTCATTATGAGAGACTGTCTAAGCTAGCAGAAGCCAATATTTCATGTCAGGCCACCATTGCAAGAACCAGTTTTATTTTTCGTTTAAAAAAAACAGAGCTGCGGATAGAGAGCTGAGACTCAATGTTAGTTCAGTTCAGTTCATTTATTAATAATTTTTATAATTACATGTCAACTTCATTCATACATTAAATAGATAGTCAAGTATTTCAATTACAACAATTATTTACCAATATCATTCACAATTAATCAGTCATAGGTAATTAAGCCATTCTTTAAGGTCATACAAAGTCTGCTCAATAAGTCAACGTTTTAATTTAAGTTTGAAAACATTGTGTTATAGCAAAGTAACAGACTGTAATTAATAATCACATCGGTATCGATAATATTTATAGGCGTATAGCTGTAGTACTCTATTTGTAATCCTATACGACAAAAAAAAAAGTATTTGGTCGAGATAGCTTGCTTTAGGAGGTAGTTTAGAAATAAATAAGCTCATAGAAAATGCGTAGGTACAGTCGGCTGCCAAAGTGCATGGGAAGAGGGAAATACGTATATGGTCTTGTCTCTTGTCTTGGTTCAAATAGCAGATTGTATCCGATATCAACAGCCAGGGCCCCCAACCCTAGGGGGCCCCAAAATATCGATAAATCCCCGCTTCGAGCGTATTAACTTTTGTTTTACAAAATGTATTCTACTCCAAAAATGTAATTATTGAGGAGACCACTCCGCCACTGATTATTATATTAGCGAATCAGAAAAAGAACAGGTGAGGTTTTTAATTTTAAAATACTATCGTTCTTTTTAAAATTTAGTATTCGTGAAGAATTTTTTAAATTTAGTGTAAGAAATAAGTGAACTTCGCTTGACTGAAGTCGACTAGAGCCGAGTTCACCCGATTCAACGTAACTAACCCGAACGTGACGGCTGAATTTCGATCATAAGCTAGAAAAAGTTTTCGCTACAAAAATACAGGTCCCTATTATATTGACACTTGGGCTACTAGAATAAAAAGCAATAGTTGTCGGTTATTTGTCGATTGCAAGAGTGGTACTACGTAACCATTGTAAATATTCACCATTCAAGTAGGATCTACAAAAATGTATAACAAAAGGTCAGGTGAAATGCGCAGTTACTTTGATTACGTAGTATGCTAGGTGTACAGTACAAGTAAGATGAGATGGGATACAGACCACGGTCTTTACCTCCTTGGTGGCGATGTTATGCATGAGCGCGGTGCCCACGTCACGCAGCTCCAGGTCCTGGCTCAGGGTGCTGTGCACGCACACCTGCGGACAAAAAAATGTAGCATTAAAAAAAAATAACGTGGCAAAAACGTTTACGGCTCGCCTGATGGTGAACATTTCCCGTAACCTATAGACACTTGCAACACCAAGCGTCTATTGAATAAATGCGTCAGGGGACAATCCGACAATTTGTAAATTGTTTAATAAAAATTACCATCGGAAAATTTGGAATAACTATAGTTATGGGGAAATCCGACAATTTGTAAATTATTTCATTTGGTTAGTAAAAATTACCATCGGCAAATTTGGTACTTATAACTCCAATTATGGGGAAATTTAATAAACGCGACAGGTGACAATTTCCGTCCAACAATTTGTCAATTATTTGTTCAATAAAATTACCATCGGCAAATTTGGAATAACTACAATTATGAAGAAATCCAACAGTTTGTAATTTATTTGTTTAGCAAAAATTTCCATCGACAAAGGAAAGAATAATATTCAAACTTTATTCCGACAAAATTTGAACTCCAATGTGTTATACCTTGTTAGAAAGCTTAGTTATTAAACTACTTGATCATAATTAAAAAATATTTTTTTCAGTTTTTCTAAAAATCTGAAAAATTTCTGAGCAAAAACAAAACGCACTTTGCTTTGATTTATTCGTCAATATGCAATCTAATTCATTAATCTGAAGCTAAAGTTGCTGTTTCTGTTAAATACTTTGAGTTTTTATTAGAATATTGGCTGCAGCTTCATGCAATTAAGACAAAAATATTAATTATCATGAATGCAATATCAAAACGTGGCGCTAAAGCATAGGATGTGGGAAAATTGTCTGTCAGACAGTCTGATTGACATTTCTGTCACTGTCACGTTATTTGCCACAGGGTTGTCAACTATTATATTAATATTTTGAGTGATCTAGTGTTGCAAGCTCGTTGTTTTTCACCGCTTCATTAAAAAAAACGGATGACTTTAAAAACTTTTTGAATGCGTCAAAAAATCATATTAATTATGCTCTTTAACCCTGTATAGGTCAGATTGCAATTCAAATTTTCCAATAGTTCCAACACCCATACATTTTTTAAACGTCACCTTTGTCATAGTGAAAAAAAACCACAATATGGCGATTTGATTTTCACTTGTTGGTCTATGAATAATTTTTTTCATGCATTGATTAATGGGTACATTACACGTACAATATTAGTGGTATGTTACCTTAGTGGTGGCGCGTATGTTAGAGAGTGGCTGTCCGTTGTGTTCCCACTCGCTGATGTACAGCAACCACTCCGACGACGAGATGTTTTCGAACAGGTTGCATAGCTGGGAATAAATAAATTCGATTCTATTTTTTATTATTTTATTACGTAAATACCATTTAAAATTATTTCGTTGTAACTTATTGAAATTAAAAAATATATATGTTTGTTTTGAGGGGGAAAGGGGGAGTTAGTGACAGTAAATGATAGTACTGACGAAGAGCGCTAGCGCATGCTGCTCGGGCGCGGAGTGCGCGTCGATGGCGTGCGCGTAGTTGAGCAGCGCGTGGTGGCGCCGGTCCTGGTGCAGCACCAGCGACACGTCGTCGCGCAGCGCCGCCGCCGCCAGGCAGCGCAGCACGGACACGCGCACCTCCGCCGCGATGCTGCTGTCGTTCAGCAGCCGCCCTGCCACACACACATACATACATTTGTAAACATAATATGGGCAGCACACAAACCATTTAGCTCATTTTAAGAATTTATAAAAATTTCTCGAGCCCGAGTCGATGCTACTGAGCCTTCACAGCTCGAGCTCTAAGGGCTCGTGAGTCTTAAAAGCTCGAGCTCTAAGGGCGCGCGAGTTTAAAAGCTCGAACCTTAAGGGTTCTTACCTTAAAGGCTCAAATCAAAAGCCCTAAAGAATAGGCTCGAGTCAGAGCCCGATCTTTTTTTATTTAGCAATCTACCAACACACCTATATATTTTACACCGGATAGAAAAAATCAGAGAAATAAACCACATGATTCAATAATTCATCTTATATTTCATCTGGCCGGCATGAGCCTTGAAAGCAATACCTACTCAAACTTCGACTCAAGCTTGACTCGAGCATTGAATAGATAAACGACTCCAGTCGCGACTCGGGACTTGAATAATTATAGGACTCGAGTCTGAAGCTCGAGCTTTGAATAGAAAGACGACTCGCAACTCGAGACTTGGATATAGGACTCGAGTCTGAAGCTCGAGCTTTGAATAGAAAGACGACTCGCGACTCGAGACTTGGATATAGGACTCGAGTCTGAAGCTCGAGCTTTGAATAGAAAGACGGCTCGAGTCACGACTCGGGACTTGGATATAGGACTCGAGTCTAAATCTCGGAAATAAGGCTCGAGCCTTCTAAAGAGACTCGAGCCTTTAATAAGTTTAAGATTAGGAGGCTCAAGCCTTTTAACAACGCTGTCTTTAAGTCAAGTGTTTTTTTCGTCGTGCAACGAGAAATTCGTGGTGCGCGCCTATCCTTACACTTCAATAAATGTCAAATAAATAAAGTTTAGTTACTCTGCCAACATCTGCCAAGAATTAAGTTATTTTAATGAAATCTTAAAGGAGCGGAATTTTTAAAGGAGTAGCGTTAATAAAGAAGGAATTAACCCAGAAAAACCAGAATTTGCATTAATAATAACTTTTGATTCTTCCAGTTTGATTGTTTATCGATTCGATTCTACGCGACATAACGATTGCACCGAAATTGACTTACAACTGCGGCCGTACTCATTATCTTCCATTACTAGGTGGATAGGTTGAATGCATAAATGAATGGGCCGGAACGGATATACAGGGTGAAATTAAAATCATGAGCAACCCTAAAAGAAAAATAAACATGTATGCGAGTTATCCGTTTAAAGCTGTTTTATTATCCCTAAAAGAGGTCATTGTACTCATTATTATGATCAACTTTTACTATAGGACAAACCCTGAAATCGCGAAAAAAAACGTCTCTTTCATGAAGCATAATATTAGCATTTCAAAATCTGTGAAAGAGCTGATATATTTTCTGCGATTTCAGGGTTAATCCGATAGTAAACGTTGTTCATTCGATGAGTTCAATGACCCCTTTTCGGGATGGTCATGATTTCAATTTCACCCTGTAGAGATCAGATATTTTGAAACAAACCGTTGTGCAGCTAACGGTATAGACTACCTTGGCTATCCGAATGCACTAACAATAGGATGTAATAGAAATATTGGATGAATCCGAATTCAATTCATCGCACTATCCGAATCCGAAAAGATTCCGAATGTTTGCGGTTCGAGTCCAAGTTGTAGTAAATGGCGTACCTATAAATGCGAGGAAGTCATCGCCGAGCACCCAGCTGCCCTCGCCCTGAACCAGGTACTGCTGCAATTCGTCCAAGCTCTGCAACTCCTCCGGTGTTAGCGTCACACCTTCCAGGGCCTTTGATAACTTCTCGAACTCTTGCACGCCCTGTAGCACAATTTTTTTAATTTACTCATCTTCTATACTCTTCTATACATATAAAATGCTTTGTCCTGAATGACTGACGGATCAACGTACAGCCTAAACCGCTGATCGTAGAGACTTGAAACTTGGAGGGTGTGTTCTTTGAATGACGTAGAGATCCGATAAGAGAGGATTTTTCGAAATTCTACTTCTAAGGGGGTGAAAAACGGGGGCAAAGTTTGCATGGGACAACGTGATTCCTTGGTCCAATCTACTTCAAATTTTGCATAAACATTCTTTTACAAAATTGATGGAACACGTGTTTCGTATTTTTTTAAAACTCTTCGCATAACGGGGTTAAAAAGGGATAGAATGTTATTTTGGGGATGATTTGCATCGAAATTGATATCAATACTCCTTAGTGCATTTGATTTAAACTGGTTAGGTGCAATGTATTACCATTTAAAATTGGAATGTCAAATATAAATCGGATTAGAATTCGATATTTCAATTTTATTTGTTCTTTTATATTTGAAAGAAAAACTTACCTTATAAGTACCTTGATTTTCATTTGAAAATTCCTTGGATTTTTTTTAGAATTAGATTATTATTATAGGCAACTATTTGTGATTGCTATACCGACATTATAATTGACTGTCATTCGCCCTGTACCTAATTCTGCTTATACAATGACACTAAAAGTTGTGGCATCGACTCAAAGCAGTACAAGTTGTTCTCATGGGCAGTACTACCTAGATTATATTAATTCGATTTAAATAAATAAATTCTATTCAAAATATTCTATAGTCTACGTGAGCGAAGCCACGCGGGAAAAGCTATTTGTATTATGACTGCATTTTCAACGGCTTGTGTCCGTGTTCCTCAGGGTAGCTACACACATAGTCGATTCGGTACATTCGGTTCGGTATTTTCGAAGAAGTCCCCATGAAATTTCTTCTAAAATACCGAACCGAATGTGCCGAATCGACTATGTGTGTAGCTACCCTCAAATGAACAAAACTATAAATTTAAAAAGCTCCTGACACAAAAAAGCTATATTTTTAGCTAAGAACACTATCGATCAAGTTAGCTTTTAAATAAAAAAACTAAATCAATCAGTTCATCCGTTTGGGAGCTACGATGCTACAGACGGACACATACGAGAGGTCTGTTTTTGCGTCGGTGGTTAAAAATGTGTGGAGGAGAGTCGAGTATTGTAATCAACAGTTGACAATCAATGTTTCTCTACATCGTAAATCGTTCAACGTGATATTTCCATCAACCTGAAATACTTATGAGTTTACTTTTGGCATTGTTCTACTCCCATAACTCAATTATTATATTAACTCTTTACAAATTGCAACAATTTAATGACCCAAGCAGCTACAATTTGGCTCCTTATACGACAGTTGACAAATTAGCGTAGCACATAAACATGTTCCAGTGGAAACATCCGGCTCCCACGGAGTGACTCATGTCACTAAACAATGCTGAGCTTGTACTCATGCTGAAGCTTCTGGACTAACACTCATCAGTTTCACGTGTTTATAATAAAATCAACGACTAACATTCGACAAGTACAAATGCATCATAACTTTATATTTACTGCTGCGTGACTCATCAAGCGAAAAATCATACTAATTTTACGCTTCATAAACATTCTATAAGTATTACAAGGACGCTGTTTCAGGACCTTCTATCGAGGAATGTTTGAAAATCTAACTCATGCGCATTGATACTATAGTCAAGGTACTGTAAAGGGGGGTTGAGACTATGGACGTGTAAACAAGGTACGGCAGTTCACGTGTGGTTGTTTGTAAACACGTACAGTAACTTATATTCAAACAAAAACTACGACTTTACAATATGATACTGATTAGTTCGATGAAAAGTTAGAACAATGATCGGTAACACTAGCCACAAAACAGTTAGTTTACGGTAGTACTCACATCAATATCAGAGAAGATAATGGGTGGGTCCCGGCTGCGTTTGAGCAGTTCTTCCTGGCGCTTCTCGTCGGCCTCGTTGGCGAGCGAGTCGGAGCTGGGCCCCGCGCGCGAGAGCTCCTCGGGTCCTGCTGCCGACGCCGTCTCCACTGCCTCTGCCATGTCTGCGCACCACAACAACGAGCTTTTAGATCACCTCTAGGCGCCCTCAACACCGCGCCCGACGCCCGCTGTGTTGAGGAGGTCACACTCCCCGGCGGACACTTGTTTACACTTATCGACCAGTAGATATCCGTATATCGTACAATACAATGTTCATATTGTTTGCAAGTCTGCCACTCTCAGTTACTGCGAGTTCAATAGAATAAGATTACACCCGGAAGCTTTACAAAATGTTAACTTTTTGGCATTAGTTAATTTGATTATAAAACTGACATTTTGGAAAGGACAATTGATTTCTCAGGAACAAATAACATAACAACTATAATGAAAACTAGCACATTTTTCGTAATATTAGGTTAGTTACTAACCTAAAAGTTAGCCGACTCGCAAATATTCACCAAGCAACTCTTGAAACAACACAGCGGTATTCTAGAACAACGAGTGGACTGCGGTTGCGGATAAATATATCACGGTGATGGGAAAAACATACGGTTTAATGGGATCACAAAAATGTTGAGTTAACGCAACGTGGCACACGCGCTCCGTGTGGAAATAGCCGCGATATAAATAAAGTGGCACTGGGCGGCGGCGCGCACAGGGCGGCCAGCGCACAGGGCGCAGGGCGCAGGCAGGGCGACATACGCACCTGTAGCCGCTGCCGAGGGTGAGGGTGTGGTGTGTGGTGGTGCTGCTGTCCGCGCTCGGAATGCCGCGGCACCGCCTGGCGAGCCGCCAGCCGCCTCCGCGCCACTATTATATTTATAATCCCGGCCGGCGGCGGCGGTGCGCGCGGGCGGCCAGTACATACAGTTCCACTCATCTTTTGCATGTTCCTTTTCGTTTAGTAAACACGTCGTTCCAGTAATCTCCTACCGACTCGGCTTGCATAATATTTCGCGACGCTCCAGACGTGCAGACGGGCGGAAAGTACGCGGCCGACATTCTACAATGCTTGCAGCAGCATTGTTTAGACAGTATGAAGATGGTATTCGAAATGTATATTGCAATGTGTACTAGATCCTGCCGGTGACAGATTGGTGTGTGTTGAATTGTGCGAACACTTCCCGTCCACCAGGGCTGGTCGTTGCCCTACAACGTCGGGAGTCGTCCCCTATCCCGACCTACTTGTGGATCGTTCAACTGACACGTTCAATAAATAGCGCGCGCTGGATCACATGCGCGTATAGGTTTACAATCAGAGTGTAATGATCTCTTGTAATTAGCTAATGATATCATCGATGTGCGGCGGATAAGTACCGGGTGCAAGATTAAATTGAATTAATTTTCATTTTGAAAAGTGTAAGTGAGCGCGTTTATGATCTTTGCTCTTAATATTAGGCAAAAATACAGACATAATACTATAAGTAATTATGTTTTTTTCTCGTCGATAAATTAATGTCTAGTGTCACTAAATTTTATATGTCCACTTGATATAGAGTCTCGCACTGTATACAGTACAGAGTAAACATTGGAGATATCTAGACACGCGGCAGCGTGTCAAGCCAAGTTCAAGCATTGGCTAGCCAGCGCCGAGTGTAATATTACACGAACCATTTGGTGCCACTTTTGACCCTTCTATAACTCAAAACCTCTTTAACGTAAACACATAAAACTACGTGTGTTTAATTATATCCATAAGGACATGTAGAAGCCCAAATTTCATAAAGCTAGCTCCAACGGTTACAAAAATATGAAGGTCCAAAAATCGTAAATTTTAGTAATGACTGACTTATAGTACCTAATTATAACCTACTTCCAGATGACCTAGAAGGATGAAATTTGGAATCTAGCTTGGAAATTGCGTGTAAGCGAAGGAAAAAATCAAAAAATAGAAAAAAAAAACAAAAAAAAAAATAAGTGGTGTCCCCATACAAAAAACTTGTAATACGGGCAAAACAACAATTATACACAGAACAGAAGTAAATCTATATAAAAACTTTCCCGAGCAACACATAATAAACATAGGCAACGCTTACGAATACCGATTCAGTGTAGTATTTATTGTTTTATTATATTTATATTCATCATGCTTCTTTCTCAACGATGAATTAAGTGTAGTTTTCTTTACAAAAAGTTATGATATCCCATCAAAAACATAAATGTAAAATGAGAGCCAAGTTCAATATATGCCTTGGTTGATGACTTCAACGACAAAAGGAGTGATATCTAAATGGGTGCCAAGTTCAATGGTCAGTCCTGAAATTTATTTACAACATAAAATATTTTATAATAACTTAAAATAATATGGCTTCTTATAACTTAGGATAATATATTGTAGCTTAAAGTCTGACTTGGCTAGTTTTCATATACGATTTTTTGTTAAACTACTCTTGGGGGTTAAAGTTCGGAAAACCCTTTCTTAAACTAATTCTACCTTATAAGTTTAACAACATTTCAAAATTTCAACTTTCTAGCTTAAGTGGTTTGGGCTGGGCGGTGAAGCTGATGAGTCAGGCAGTTAGTCGGAGCATTGCAGAACATATAGATACAGATAGATATATAGTAGAATATATTATATAGAAAAAATCGTATATGAAAACTAGTCAGGTCAGACCTTAAGCTACAATATATTATCCTAAGTTATAAGAAGCCATATTATTTTAAGTTATTATAAAATATTTTATGTTGTAAATAAATTTCAGGACTGACCATTGAACTTGGCACCCATTTAGATATCACTCCTTTTGTCGTTGAAGTCATCAACCAAGGCATATATTGAACTTGGCTCTCATTTTACATTTATGTTTTTGATGGGATTATAATATCAGGGTATAATGAGTGATATTTTTCAAAATCTTCAAACCCAAAATAAGTCTATAATGATTTATTTGATTTTTTTTTTGTGTTAACAGACATTTTTATTTTTAAAAAAAGAGGAAATTGAAAAACGACGACCTCTAATGGGTACTCAATACATAGAGCAGAAGTATTTTTTTTTAAATTACCGTATTAAAAGTACAGAAAAGAATACAAGAAAAATAGCAGTTGTAAACCACTTAGGTTTGTGATGAATGCTACATGTAATTCTACATCGATAATAACATCAAAAAAATAGGAAATTTAAATACAAACAACATCGATAACATTTTTGAATTGGTATTCCATAAATTGGTGGCATTTCATAAATTCTTCTATGTGCTGTGGGTTTTTAGTTTTAACTTAATATTTCTGGGCGAGATTTTTTAACGCAAATCGGGAACTATAACCATCAGAGATGGTTGTATGTAAAAGAGAATTTCGATAACACTGACAGAGTTGCAATTAGCTTAGTTGGAAGGCTGCGGGCTTTACTCACTAGGTCGCGCGTTCAAATTCTGCTCGTAATCTAGTGTTTGGATAGCAGTATAAATGCTGTATATTCACTTACTGTCGCCCGCGATTTCATGCGTGCGAAATTTAATTTTCAATTATGATTCGTAAGACACGTGGCGCCATCTATTATTATTAGAATGTTATTGTTGTTTTCCTCGGAAACAGTACATTTTTTGGGATGAAAAGTACCCTATATTCGTTTCCTTACACCTGAAACCGTATATACAAAATTTCAAGATGATTGGTTCAGTGGTTTAGAAGTAAAACGGTAACAAACAAACTTACTTTCGCATTTATAATATTATTTAGGGTTAAAATTGGTTTTTTCACGATGTTTCCCGTCACTTTTTTAACGAGTAATTCTATTATTTAGCCCTTTTAAGAATAATGCGCATACGGAATTTGGGATTAGACATAGTTAAAGAGAAGTAGTAGCAGAAAGCTAAAATATATGCCTATTATGTGTAACAAATATATTAAATAAAAAATTAAATACAGCGCCATCTCTGAGCAAAGATGGAAACTACGACGTACGATGTAGCGCCATCTATGAATTGCACAAGTGAAATTTGCACAACAACTGAACATAGGTTATATTTATAATGAGAGAAGAAGTGCAGAAAGCTAAAATTTAAAAAAAAAAAACAAAAAAAAATAAGGCAGTCTTCTTTCTTAGCCATAGAGCTTCGTTCTTTTGGTCACCTTCCTTCGGTATTGCCAGTGACCGTAATATTCTAGAGTCCTACGCATACAAGTAGCGGAGAGAACATGTACCTATGTCATATGTAGATTCGAACGACTAACCTTGTTCATCCTCGTGCGCATCGTGGTCTCCTCGCTCGCGCAGCTGTTTTCTGCGCTTCTTGTCTTTGCGGCGCTCCTTGCGCGCGAGCTTCTCCGCCAGCGTGCTGCGCCGCGCGTCCAGCTCCTGCGACGCCACTCTGCGTCATAACACTATGATTACAGCTCCACAGAAAGTGATATTCTAGAAATATAATTATTTGACTTTACTTATTTCCACGCATCCTGTAAGACTAAGGCCGTTTTACCGTATACGGATGGGCTCTAACTACTAGGTAAATTAAAAAATGAAACAGAATTTGCATGAAATGATCTGTCAGGTAAGGGAACAGGAACTTACAAGGTAGCTGTTTAACAGGACCTAAAGCAGATGAGGGACAAATTGTCCTCGGGCTATACCGCCCGGCGGGCCGCGGGCGATTAAGATATATTCCTCGTCTGCTTTTTTTACAAGAAAAATAAATCAATATATATTTTTTTAAATACTGGCGAAGACACGGCTCACATGAACTCACCTTGTTAAATATGAGAAATAAGCAAAAAGACCAACTAGTTAAATACGAAGGAATAAAAATTTCAAGTTACAATTTATATAGAGTTTTAGACCACAGGAATCGAACCTGTGTGGTTTGGTGCATCAGTCCTCATTTTTTTTTAATATTAAGGTACCTTATTTTTATTTTTTTTTCGCCTGGGTCAACTTCCAATTATATTTCAAATGAATTGTTCATTCGAAGATTTAAAAAAAAATATATACCTACAGTTCAGGTGCAGAGCAT
This sequence comes from Protodeltote pygarga, assembly GCA_936450705.2. Lineage (NCBI taxonomy): Eukaryota > Metazoa > Arthropoda > Insecta > Lepidoptera > Noctuidae > Protodeltote > Protodeltote pygarga. The sequence goes on from OW388258.2 coordinate 1,708,659, forward strand.
TGTTTAATAGGTTTAGAGACTATGAGATTATTTTTTTCAGTACAGTTCGGCAAGTGACTAACGCACGTGACCACGCGCGAAATATCTTCAATTGGAGCTTCAATCGCCCATAATTTCAAATCTTCTATAACAGCATAATTTATTATTGTTAATTGCATATGACCAATTCAGGGACCCTATACAAATCTTGCCTTGAGAAGTGGAATGTACATATGTGGTAATTTTAAAGCATGATCAATTAATTACAATATGTGAGGTGTAGAATTAGAATTTCATTCCAAAAACAGATAGTTTCCCGAGAAAAAATAAATAATTCCCAAAATAAAAATAATAAAAAGAACTAACTACAAACCACATACACATGTATATTTTTAGCAAATTTTATTTTTCAGCCAAGGAAACAAAAATGCATAGTTGTAGCTTCAAACGGCTTCGGATGGGGTGGCGCGGGCGGCTTCAGAAGGGATGGCACGGGCGGCTTCAGAAGGGGTGGCGTGGCATTTGCGGCACGTGCGGGTCGGGCGCGCGGCCCGGGTTGGGCGCGCGGCCCAGGTCGCGCAGCACGCGCGCCGCCGCCAGCACCAGCCCCGCGCCGCGCCGCACGCCCAGCGCCAGCACGCGCAGCGGGCCGCCCGTGGGCTCGGGCCTGGGGCAAATGGAGTGCTAACACACGCCTAGCGCCTGCTAACTACAAGGTACTCTACTGTACTGTGGGACTACACCGCCAGCGTCGCGTTACCACTCCATTTGTTCAACGCCTCGTGTCTATGACCAGTACATTATCGTATCGCGTGCCGCCCGCGCCTCCTTCTCAATGGAGTTGACTTACGTGTACCTACTAAAAGCACGACGACCGGACTCCAAAGTACCGGTCACAAATGAGGTAGAACGATATCGCCAGAAACCAATCTATTAACATCATAACAAGGACAAAATATACCACAATATTCTAGTGTTGTCCATAATATGTACAACATAATGGTGTAGTCCTACTCTTTGTAATAGACTTTTATAATCAGCAAACACAAGACGTGATCTTCACGATTACTCTTTAATTACTGATTATAAAGGTCCATTACATAAAGTAGAACTTATATTACACCACATAATAAAGGACAAATATTGTTAGTCTGTTAGTAGTTTATTTTCAAGCGACAGGAGATCGAAGCGACGCTGACATTGTTTGTCAATTTATACAGTGTGATTTTCCATCAAGTACATGTTGAGTGATACTAGACATTTTACTAACGGAAAAAAAAAGAAAAAATAATCCACGAGCAGCAGTGGGCCTTTTATAAAGAAAATGTTGTAAGTTTTGACCTAAGTGCGGTCTATTGGGTTCAAAAAAAATGCTCATTGTCTTATAAGTAGCGATCAGATAATCGGTTGCATATTTACATAAAGTTAATATTTCGCTACGAAAGTATACAAGCGACTTCAGAAATACCTATATTTTTTTCCCGAATCCCAGGATTTTTTCGTTGCAAAAGCGCACTCCATATTTTCCAACATCACAACTTTAGGTAAATATGCATCCGATTATCTGATTACTGGTAATAAGGTATTAATTAAATATTGAATATATTACGCTCTAGGATCATATTTTAGATTTACCCTTAGAGTATATAAGAAAATATAGAGCAACCCTATAGAAGTATGAACTGTGAGCACGGGTATGAACAACGCGGCCGCAACACGAGCTCCGTTTGCGATCATACCTCGATCAACTGCGGTTCAACTAAGCTCCACGAGCGAAAAAGTTACATTTTAGCTTATATCATGGTTAACTGCTGAGTTAAATTTTGAAAAACGTCTAGAAAAGATAATTTGAAAAAATGTCATTTTAACATTTCTATGGTGAGACCTGCTTTCGCAACGGCTTTCGTCAACCACATTGCAATGTGGTTGACGTTATCACTCTATATTTTCTTGAATACTCTATGGATTTACCTTTCGCTTTCCTAGCATGCTATAACTCTCTTTACGAGCAAGTATGATAAAACAGTTCTTGTTTTAACCCGATAGATCACTCGAGTCAAAACTTGCAACATTTTTTTACAAAGGGTCCACCTAAAGAAAGCTTAAGAAAAAAGTTAGCCAAGTCAAACAATTTGTGATTGTCTAGTTTCACCCAATTTCATATGTGACTCGCACTGTATATATGCGTCCCACAATGCGTCAAGATTTCTTTAACACTGCGGGACACATTACGAAATACAATAGTAGTTTTATTGTTATCACGTCGAGAGGCGGGATAAAGTCACACTAATTTCTTGATGGGGATGTTTGGGCTGTGTTCAATTGATTTAAGCCATATATGTATACACATCAAAAGTGTCTAGGGATTAAGGTTCTTAATAATTTCTAATAAAACTGTAAAAGACCACGATTTCTGCATATTGTGGGACTTGAGGTTAGTTAATGCTGCAGTTATTAAGCTTTTGAGTGCGCTAGAGTCAAAAAAGTCAATGGTGCTGATTCTCTTGTACATCCCGCTAAACTAATTTTAGTCTAACTATATCTCTTTCTAATAAACACCACTGAAAAAGGACAGCAAATTGGACTACCAAATTAGAGCTGTCAAATTAGTCCTCCCCTCCTTGCAATTGACGTAAAATTAGACGAGAGCTACGACATGCCGACTTCGTTGATATTACGCAAATGGATTAGTTTGACAGCTAAAAATCTGCTATCCTTTTCTAATGATCCCTGTTAGAAAGAGAGATGGCGAGTCTAAATTAGTTTAGAGCGTGTGCAAGAGAATTAGCACCATTATAAGACAAAAATGTTCGTGCCCCATACACCACGTATTCTAATCCTAATTAATATTGTAAATGCGAACATAAGTTACAATAAGCAACAATAAGGCCATTAATGGTTAATTTACTGACCTAGCCTCCTCGATCTGTGTGTTGAGCGTGAGGTAGTCGGGACTGTCCTGTCGATTGTTACGCACTCTGCAGTTGTTCGCGTACATCTGAGGGACAAATAAAAACGTTACATCGTCAATCTAATAAACCATGATATTAAAGGACTTTACGGCAGTGACCGGTCATCCATACCACAGTATAATAAACATACAGTACGGAAACTACGTACAAACGCTCGAAACGGCACACTCACACCAACATGCGTAATATTGCGTAACGACGAGACTCCTAAGCGAACGTCGCGGTACTCGCAGTATCAAAGAACACGTCGTTGCGCATGTTTGTGTGAGTGTGACGTTTTCGAGCGTTTGTACGTTTCCAGTTTTATAGTTAGTTTCCAGTTTTAGTTATACTGTGTCCATACCTATCGCTATCCTAGTCATTTAACACATTCAATGACGCTCCTCTGTCAAAGGCTTTCACCAAGTGTCGCGTTTTTAAGACTTACATGTGACGCACATTAAAAAATATGTCAGAAAAGTGGACATCCTGCAAAGCTTTAATTGACACCTTTGGACAACGCGTAAGAACGAGTCACCATCTGAGGTTCGCTAGTTGCGAGGATAGGCTATAGGCGAGTTGGTACAAATATCTCAATATCTTCTAAAAAAAAAAACGACTTTCGTGCAGTGTCGTAACTAGCTAGTGGTGCCCAGGTATTGTGCAGCTTAGAGTATAGAAGAAAGTAGAGTGATAACAAACATAGTAAGGTTGCTCTATACTTTCTTATACATATATTCTAAGGTGCGCTGAAATAACCAGACCAGGACTAAGTTTTGGGTCATGCATGAGCGCAGTTATAGAAGCTCGCATCGGGCGCGTAAAAGGCTAGTTACTACACTGCTCCTGTGGATCATGCGCGCGAAACTTTACCACACACTGGAATTGAACGACACGAGATAATTCCAGTGTGTGCGCACGTTTATAAACATCATTAAATTATTATTTCAACAGCAAGAATCGAAGTACCTTTTCTTAGTACTGATTCTAAAAGAAAACATATATTATTTTGAGAGATAACTTGAGTTTAAGAAAGGCTTGCAAATGTGCTCAGATAAGATTTGAAGTTGGGGCTTAGGATATATAGAATTGCTTAATGGTGTCGAATTTTAACCAAAGGCGATATTAGTAATTAAATTTAGAGAAACACCCTTGCGGTGGGTACGTCAGGCGGCGACTAGAGCTCAGGGTAAGAGTGCTCACACTCACAGGTCAGCATGAGGACGAGCCCGGAGCGTTGCGGTCGTCCGGCGGCTTGCGCGGACAGCTGCAACAGTTTGCCGAGCTGCCCTTCAACTTTGCAACATTCTGCAACCACGCGACATACTCGTCATGCTGGCTATTCTACTTGGAAAATAGTGCTGGGGTTGATTGGGGCAACACAAGATATATGAGGGACTATGGATTGCGTGGTCTTAGTGGGCTACATTGATTTCTTACTATTGATTCGTTAGGTTGCCACTCACGTCATTTAGTGTTGCGCCGCGTCGAAGGGTATTCATCTGACGTCACGATACTGTGTCACGCACACATACACACACAAAAACGCACCCTAACAAGTGACAATCGCGAGTATTATAGTAGTACCTGCGAGGATTGCGGCACGAGGTTGTCGAGCAGCGCCTGCACGGCGCGGCGGGCGGGGGGCGCCAGCAGCTCGTCAGGCTGCGCTATGATGTTTTTGGGTATGTGCGCTCCGCATAGAAACTGTGCTATTTCATCACTAAAGTGGTTGCAGTTGTGCTCCAGTAGGTTGTATGTTGAGGGACTGTAATAGATACAATGGCTTCTTGTAGAAAAGTTCTTGTCAAAGGTATTTAAGGCGCCTCTTAGCGCTTAACTACTATCTCGCTCGCACATTGAAGATATAAAATCAATGAATGTAGTTATGAAACATCGGACTAAACCAATTGAAGGAGAACAACATTACAAAGTTTCTGCTTGATCGACACATGTTTGCAAAAAAAATGGCCTAAAATAAAAATTCATTTAAAGCAATTTTTTATCGATCAAGCTGTTCTCCTTCAAATGGTTTAGTTCAATATTTCATAACTACATATAAATTCATTGATTTTATATCTTCAGCCAACTTCAATGTGCGAGCGAGATAGCAGATTAGTGCGAAGTGCGAGAGCATATGGCACACGTCTGACAAGTAATGAGATAAAGATCATTGTAGTAATACTTACGTGTAGGTAGTGGTGGCGAGCCCCTGTATGTATTCGACGAACACCTGGAAGGGCACGAAGGTCTGGCCAAGCCGGTCCACACGATGCGGCGGGCCCAGCTGTGTGGTGCCCTGCAGATACAATATAACAACCTAGTGTTAATATTTCGAGATTCCAACATTGACTAAACTCCAATTTCAAGAGCAGATGAATTATGGGTTTCTGATATTTTTAAATTTATACTTAGGGATTGGGAATTCCCGACAATTTCAAATTCCCGGGACTTAAGGATTTAAGGGGTAGGGTTTAAAGTTTAAAACCCGCACGTCTCTGTCTCGTTTTTAATCTTAAAGTTTAAATCCGTGACACTTTGGCAATGCTCAAGCACAAATATATATTGGGGAAATAAAAGAAATAGACGACTAACGAGTCATCGAGACGATTTTCTTTAATACAAAATCATCTTATAGGGAGGTAGGTGTTTTAAGAGGTAACTAAATTGTGAAAATCTATTTAAAACATCTGCGAACATCTTGAAGCTTTGTTACATTTTCCTCTTTTAATTAATATGGTCCTTCATATGTCAGGATCAGAGTATTGCCGTTTATATTGATCCACATAATATGTGTTTATATTATAAACCTTACATTTTATTGTTTTGTAGGTATATTTATTTTTAGTAATAGTTGTTTTTGAGCCTCAAGATCTTAACTCTCAATTCGTTCACCTCATTTTCTTAACCTTCAAGGTGACGTGCATTTAAAATACACGTTTAATTAGACGTGACGCGATGCATACGTTAATTTAGTTTCCTATGCCGCGCTCGGTATTTGCCATTAACCGAGTGTCACCTTTAAGATTTGCGAGAATATCTCTGACGTGCCTAAGTTCGTTGACGACGGAATACGATGGTACGAAGTGTATGATATAACAGTGGTTAGAGCGAGAGCGTTGAAATGTTCACCTATTTCGAGTGTTCCGAAATATAAGCGCGTCGAATGTGTCAGCGCATGCGTTTGCTTGAATACAGCTGAGTTCCTGCAACACGGCGAGCGCGGCCCATTGCATTGTCTAATTATAAGCCTGTCCCAGTCACTGGCCGACTGCGGAATTGCCATTATAATACACTAATTACTATTTAATTAATGTGCAAGAATCTTGACCACATACTATTATTTAGTTTGACACTTCATTACGAAAAAGCATGTCTTGTATGCGTTCATTAACCTATGAAGCAGTGCAAAAATATAACAATTAAAATTAATTGTTTTAACGCTTAATTTTAATCGAATAAATGTAAATAAAACAGATAATTATGGTCACCAATTTGCGTCTACTAAGTTTCTTTTAAGTACCTACTACATACTTTTAATATTGTTTATAAAAAAAAAACAGGAGACAGTTTATTTAAAAAAAAAAGAAAATTAATATACTTTAACCGAGTCAGGATGCCACAAATTTCAAAGAACGCGAAACTACGACTTTTTAATTGATTGAAATGGGGACGATCCGCCATGGAGTCGATCGACTGGTCTTGGTGCCCTTACGATTTTTAGTTAGTCTCTTACATAATCAGGTCCTATTCAGAGACTATATTTTGATTTGTTTTAACTGTTTCAAAAATGAGATTTTTTCTTAGTAACTCAATCGCCAGGTCAGTAACTTCATAATGGTTCATTGTCGTAATGGTTCAAGTCAGAGGTCTCAGGTTCGAACCCAAGGCGCGCACCTCTGACTTTTCGTAAGTTATGTGCGTTTTATAAATTAATTATCGCTTACTCCGTGCCTCGGAAAGTACGTAAAGCCGTTGGCCCTGCGCCTGATCTCTCTCCGGTCGTGTCGGATTGCCGTCCTATCGGACTATGAGAGTGAGGGAATAGAGAGTGCACCTGTGTTTGCGCAAGCATTTGTGCACTATAATATCTCCCGCGTCGATGGCTAATCTCCGTTGAGATTGGCCACTGTGACCGAAATTCGGTCAGGAGGACATTAATGGTTCATTGAATTTGGGTTTTGTCAATCTATCAAAATTAGTGGTCTATTTCGTTTGTTAGAAAATTGTCACGAAACTAGCTCGTAGAACTGAGTTGTCTCCATCCGTCGCTTTGATCTAGAATAGCAAAGAAATAAGGAACTGTCAAATGTGCGAAAGGTGCAACTTATGTTTATTGCACTCTGTTATTGTCATTTTGGCGCCGCGCCTCGCGCAAAAATAAACAGTGTTTATAATTTGGGAACGTATAAATCGCACCAGTCCGATTGGAGACATGTTTGTGCGTCAGTCATGTGTTACGAGAGGTCACACTACGCTGGTCTACTTATGTAAAGCCGTGTACTCACTAGCAAGCCGTAATAGTTGCACGTTTCCGTAACAAAAAAAAACAATTTAACGTGATTCGCGAGCTTATCACAAGAGGAAAGCGGAATGTCCACAGCGGTTCGACGATTTTAGGATTTTGTCGATACATTCTTACACCACCTTCGTGGCCTTCGTATTTCCGTAATATCGAACAAAGTAAAAAATAGAGTAGAGTAAAAAATAGAGTAGACTAAAAAATATAGTATATATAAAAAAATTAGTAGGGTTAAAAAAAAAATTAAATTCATAAAGTACGTTGCTGCAGCAAGAGCACATCAGAATTATTCGATCGCGTAGCTACTAACACTGCGGATAATTGTGCCGGTACGGACGGTCTCCGACTAAGCTTGTTTACGACCCTGCGTCGTTAATAAACCTTCATAGTGTCCCGTACATAACCAACAACCGGACGTAGCCCCGGGACGGTAAACCGTCTCGTTAACGAAGGCTTTTACATTATCTGCAACAGTTACAGCAACACCAGTTGCTGGTGAATACCCGGCTTAGTAGCGAAATTATAATACATAATCGTAGGTATCTATAAATAACGTCGCGAGAGAGAATCGCGAACGACTTTTGATATGAAATTTATTAATACACGTCTAATATTACATGCGATGACATTAAACGGTCCATCTGTACAGTTTACGATTTCTTTATGATTATCAAAATGATTGATGTTAATGAACCAAGCATTATGTCTTGTCTTCATTAGTCTTAATGACAACAATGTTATGTTATGTTTAAATTGACACAACAAAAAATTCTAAGCAACACCTATAGGTATTAACGTGGACAAAGCCGGTGGACCACTCTTAAGGTTAGAATCGCTTGCACCCGGTGTCCGAACGTAGGCTAGCCCCGCCTCTACGCACGTAGCATCGTTCAAAGCATTTTAATGGCAAAGTGGTGCATAGTAAGTACATCTTGACAATTGCGATATAGCGCGTATAACCGTGCGTAGCCCCGGGACGGTAAACCGTCTCGTTAACGAAGGCTTTTACATTATCTGCAACAGTTACAGCAACACCAGTTGCTGGTGAATACCCGGCTTAGTAGCGAAATTATAATACATAATCGTAGGTATCTATAAATAACGTCGCGAGAGAGAATCGCGAACGACTTTTGATATGAAATTTATTAATACACGTCTAATATTACATGCGATGACATTAAACGGTCCATCTGTACAGTTTACGATTTCTTTATGATTATCAAAATGATTGATGTTAATGAACCAAGCATTATGTCTTGTCTTCATTAGTCTTAATGACAACAATGTTATGTTATGTTTAAATTGACACAACAAAAAATTCTAAGCAACACCTATAGGTATTAACGTGGACAAAGCCGGTGGACCACTCTTAAGGTTAGAATCGCTTGCACCCGGTGTCCGAACGTAGGCTAGCCCCGCCTCTACGCACGTAGCATCGTTCAAAGCATTTTAATGGCAAAGTGGTGCATAGTAAGTACATCTTGACAATTGCGATATAGTCGATTTGAGATCTCTTTGGTGGATCGAGGAAATCATTACCGCGCAGGCGCACGCGACTGGTTATGCACTCCTGAACCTACGCGAAGTTTCTCCCACTCTATCCTGCTTTTTGTTCATGACGTTTGCCGGTGTCTAGCATTTATTTATTCAATTAGGTATGTACATAACAGTGGCCTACTAAATCTGCAGTTGATTTAACGACTTCCATAACTATTCGTACAGGTCACTACAGTTCGAGCCCAGAATCTGTTAGCTATGTTAGTGTTACTAGTTGGAAACTAGTGCGGCCAGGTATTTTATCTTTGAAATATGACCTAATCATCATCATCAGCCTATATTAGTCCACTGCTGAACATAGGTCTTTCCTAATGCGCGGCACTTTTGTGCGCTCTTTGGAGGTATTTGCCCATAATCGCCACGCGCGCAGGGCAAGCGGGTTGGCGATCGCAGTAGCAGATGATTACTGTTTCACAGAAGTATGCTGCTGCCCATTCTCAGGATCTTTCTCTTTGTCGTTTCTTACGACACCCGCAGGACGAGTAGGGGTGGTTCTATTCTTAGGCCGGAAACCATAAGGCACGGAAATATGACCTACCTCGAAGTTACTCTTAACAACCATTATCTTTAGGTACATCAAAACTATTCGGTTCCTAGCGTGAATAGACCCTAACACACTTGTAACTAGTCATTGCGAAGTTATGCGATCTCAGAATAAATCGGTTTCTTTCTTTCTTTTTAATAGCAGCTACATTGCCACTGTTCCGTTGGTACTGAAAAGTCCAGATAACCTACTGGGATCGCATAGTACAATTTCTCGGCTTTCTTTTCACTTTTTGAACAAAACTAATATTTTCCGCACGATGTTTTGAATTTTTTAATATAACAACAGGTATTTTTTAACTCGCAATGAATTCCGACAGATATAACAGTTGTCTGACGACACTTCGCAAAAATATCTCCACTTTGGCCAATGTGCGTAATTTCCTTGAACAAAAATGTCCAAACTATTTTAATGTGGATGATGATAAAAACACAGTATACGTGTAAGAATAGACGCGGCGTGGGCGCACGTAATATAAAATCTAACTTACCTTGAATTTCAGATGCAGCAAATCAAAAACAAAGTTTAGTGGAAAGCGACAATTTATCAACAAAATATTAGTCCGTTTACGTAAGAAAATGCAACCGAGTGACCTGATTAAAGACTCTGGCGTGGGTGGAGGCGCGCTTTGCCAATTAATATCGTCATTATGAACATGTTATGATCGCTGTGTTCTTTGTTCTGCTGCATTACTATGATTTATTGCAAACGTGAGCGCAGTACTCGGTATTTTAAGTTTATACAAATTCGTAGTACGCCAAGTGTGCCAGAAATGTTGATCGAATGAACGCAAGTGTGTTGAGTAGGTAGGTACTGACCGGAGAGCAGCTGGTGATGCCGGCGCCGCCGTAGAAGAATTCGCGCTGGTACACAACCACGGCTGTGTGCCATACGCCCTCGATCTGACGACCTGCAAAGTGATGCGATTTCTATTACACACCCACTCTTGTTTGAGTTTTAAGGTATCGAAAGAAGAAGCTGTGAAGTGATTATTTTTATTTTTTCTGCCTGAATAATTCTCTGTCAGGTTTAGCAAAGGATTTTGTAAGATTTGGCCCTTACAACCCCAAAGAAGACAACAAACAACATAGGTATTTTAATCGACTTTCAAAAGGCGGTCAATTATTATGATCGGATGTTATCATTTATTTTTTGTAATAGACAAAACTTTGTCGAGAGCTAATGGTCGAGCATAGAAAAACATTTTTCTTAGACAATCAAACCTGTTGCCTATGTTAAATTCTAGTTACGTAATCGAATTCTTTGCTGGAAATATTCAGTAAATGACCGAATTGCCTGAATTGAATTCTAACCTCTTGTCTGTAGGTGTTAGTCTAATCGAACTGCAACAGCACGTAAAGAGTTAACTATGTAGGTACATAGGTATATCTCAATCGTTTCTACACAAGTCATGGATTATGTTGATGAACTCATCAACAGCTTCGCGTCTAATTATAAGGCGTTCACGTGCCCAACTAAAACGTACAGAAATGCATTCTCCTATATTTTGGAACCAAAATCTCTTATATTTATAGTAATTGCATCATTTTAGCGTACTAATGGCTTGTTTCATTGCTTTAGCGACATTTATTAACCTGACAGATAATTTCGTGTAAATTCCTTTCTATGTTTTTATTTATTTAGTCTTTAACGCCTATCCCTAGACTGTGGAATAGGCCCTTAGGTACATAAACTCGAAGAATAAAGTTTATTAATTTCTTCTTTTTCTCTCTTTATCGTACCTACTGTTGACATTGCTTGATAAGCAAAAATCGCCCTTAGGCTTTTGACATGTCTTTATCTGCCATTGAAAAATCTCTCAGGTGTCTGGGGTCATGGGGTGTGGTGTGGGGTCCCTGGTTCGCAATGTTTTCCTTTACCATTTAGTTATAAAAATAAAACGATGAAAGAAAACATTACGATAATTAATTGGTGATAGGTAATTAATGTTTACTACGCATATGAATCCGAAAAAAAAATTGGTATAAGTGTAGGTATGTATATTGGTATAAAATATTAATTTATTAAAATATTAAGTAGGTAAATTGTCTGTTGTAAAGTCTAGTCTTAAAAAGATTAATAATAGATTGTCATAGCTCAAAATGTGTCACAACACAAGCGAATTTTCAACTAACGCTTCCTGAAACATTGTGCAACCGAATTGCAACTCGCGCGCCAGTTTCATTATTTAGTGCGCTGCGGTCACTACACCGACTACCAATACCAGTTACGGACTCAGAAATGGAAAATTGCATTCAATTCACATTCAAATAAAACTGTAACTCAATTTTTTTTAACAAATATGTGTGAATAGTATGAGATGTTATTATTTCCCTGTATCGCGGACTCGAATCAGCAAAAACGCTAAACGATAGGCTGAAACTTACTCGGTTGGGTTGAAGTTAGTCACAAACAGCGTCGTAGTAGGTACATATTTTAGTGAATAAAAATAAATAAATATTAAAAAAATATATAGGTATTTTGGTTAAGTTAAATTGTTGCTTTTGACTAATGGCTCGTAAGTCTTTTAAGTAAGTATCGTATATCGTCTCGTAAGTAATTTTATTTTATACTAGCTTTTGCCCGCGACTTCGTTCGCGTGGACTTCAGGTTCGTCCCGTCTAGTCTAGTAATCAAAAATTGTAGCCTATGTGTTATTCTGATGTATAAGCTATATTGTGGTGAAGTTTCATTCAAATCCATTCAGTAGTTTTTACGTGAAAGAGTAACAAACATCCATACATCCATACTTACAAACTTTCGCCTTTATAATAGTAGTAGGATATTTAGCTTAGTGGCAGAGCGACTGGGGGCTTTAGGTACCCAGTAGGTTGCGGGTTCAAATCCAGCTCGTAACGGTTTTTGCTTTCTACAAAATTTCGATCTTTTATTTTGTTATTATTATTTTTTCTGCTCAATGTTGCTACGTGCGAAGCAAAAATATGCTTTCTTTCTTTCATAGATATAACTGTTATACAAATGAGAGATCTATGTATAGATATTTAAATAGAGCAACAAAACAGTCCTTGGAACACATCCGATGGCGTCTCCAGGTGTCATTCGATAAGTGGGTCACTCAAATTTTAACATAACATCTGTTGTTAGATGGTTGTTTGCAGTTGCAGATGATTTTTGCGATTTTAGTTTAGGTTTCAACCATTTTAATTATTTTTTCAATAATATTTGATCACACAGTAAGCGCAGAAGTTAGGCTATTTGTTGAGGGGTCCGCTGTGCTATGTGTGACGCATTTGAACGGACAAATATGTGTGATATTTAGGTCTAAATTAAGTAAATGTAAATTGCATGTAAATTATACTTAAGTCTAATTTACAGTTATAGGTACATAATTTAATATAGTCATGATTCTTGAGAATATTTGGTGTCACAATAGGACTTTTTCTTTTTTCTACCTTTTCTTTTTTAAGTTACCGCCACTTAAAAAATAAAAGTTTCTGGTGACATTTAGAGGCTTCCTGATGTAGTACTATACAATGCCTTATTAGTTCTACACAGTGACACAGATTACTAAATAGTTACTTCACAGTGATCTCGTCGCCGAGCGTCACGTCATCGTCGTAGGGCCGCGGTCAGAAAAAAGTGAGTCATATTAGCATCACAACGCCGGCGCCGTCATCTACAGTTGCCACAGTCGAGTCTGGGGCCACAAGAATGACCCCACAGAGTCTAGTCGAGCGGAAACTGCCTACCATGACAGGAAGTGTTTCGGCGAATTTTTGAACCCAAATTTTCGATAAAATATGTAGTAATCAGGAACATTTTTTTAAATGTGCGGCTGCAACGCTACTTATTTGAGTCGAGAAAAAAAGAATAATCATTGTATTTTTTTTTCTAGCTTTAGCAGTAGAAAAAAATAAAAATAAAATATTAAGTTCAATTTTATTGATATAAAAAATATCGTCATTGACATTTATTAAAAAAATATTGGGTAAGTAGGTACTTCCCGATATCATTAATACCTATAATAATAATAAATGGACGGTTGTTTGTTACTCTTTCACGCAAAAAGTAATGAACGGATTTTGATGAAACTTTACACAAATATAGCTTATATGTATAGACTACTATTAGTTGTACTAACAAACAGACTGCAATTTATCATCATAGCATGCGGGCGAAGCCGCAGGCGGAAGCTAGTAACTTTAATTAATTAAACTTAATTAATTAAACGAAAATGAATAGGTAAATGTGTATTTGAGAAACTTCTTAGGTGTGCTGATTTCCTCACAAGGTTTTCCTTCACAATTCTAGTAAGTAATAATTCGTTTCTAATATGCACATAAATCCGAAAATTCGAAGGTACCTGCGGCGTACCTGAGTTTCGAACCTATAGCCTTTGACTTCGCAGTCCAACGGTCATATGACTAGGCTATCACTGCTTTTAACTTTACTTTTTTTTTTAGGTGTGTAGCAGGCATAATAGACTTAAAGACTTACAGAATTAAAATCAATGTATTTATTTAAATGTTTACCTAATATTGAGGGTGATAGTAGTGAGGCCAGTCCATTGGTGAGATCGTAGATGTACAGCTCCACAATCGTGCCCTCCTCGGCCATGCTTACTCTTCACTTCAGTACTTGTTTCCTCTTTAACACAACATAATAAACACTTTCATCAATAACTTTTAAACAAATAATTAACTACGTACTTTATTCTTGTGTCTTATACGCTTTAATTACACAATTTTGAGTGGTTTGCGCTGCGTTGCGTTGTGGTAGTGGTATTAATTTTTCACAAGCATATCACATTATTATCATAATGACTACCTACCCCTAAAACGACCCTACACTTATTTGTAATAGAGCAGATAAACTAAAATATCAATAACACCAATATTATTGTTTGAGTGTATTTGAAGCCGTATTAAAAGTTAATACATACTTTGATAGTGAATTATCTGATTGATAAAGTTTAGTGTGAGGTGCAGCGGTGCAGGAGCGACTCGCACCTGCGGGGAACCGACCGCACAGCCTGACATACAACGACTATTCACACACAGTTCACACATTACATTATACTATTTATAAATAACACTGCGTTCATATATACAACACAACTCCTACGTCTGCTACTCGAATTGCCCATCGCACAGATAATTCGCGGACTATTCCATGTAAACAAACGTCAATGTAGAGGTAACCGTTGGCTACAGCCGTTATAGGGTAGTTACTAATTAGAAATTAATTAAACTTACCTTCTTTATTAAATGATTAAATATGAATTCTTAGAGCGTCGCTCTGGTTATAAAGGGGCACATGGATATTATGTTTTAGAATACAACTAAATATTTCTGTTTCTTTGGCTGACTCGCAAAATTTGATCTAACAAGTCGAGAATGACTTTGACTTTGACAAAGTCTAAATGAGTCAAAATGTCAACAGCTGACAAAGGCATTTCCTCCATGGTGCACACAGCTGATGATAATGGTAATCCATTGAAATATTACGTCTTCTAGATAGATCAGATAGTTAATTAAATATTACCAAAACGAATGTGTTATGAAAAATACCGTAATAAAATATTAACTGCAAAAAAAAAATGGTTGCCTGTAAAGTCGGTTTTACGGGCGAAGATTTTACGTGACAACGTCATAGTTGAGTGGGAGAGAGACGCAAGGCATTCGGCGGGCCTCTCTCTCGTTCGGTGACTCATCGTAACGTTACCGAGCGTTACACTTTTTCATAAGTGACTCCCAGCCGCAACCTAATTTAAGACGTTGTCACGTCAAAAAAACTTTTCTGTAAAATCAAACAACCTTGCTTCCGAATAAACTATCTCCTGTCGAGTCTACGTAGACTATCCGATCTCTAGTTATGTCACTTGTCATGACTGTGTCATTTGTTGATTGTTCAAAATATTGCGTTCCAGACTATCATGTGAGACCTAATGGTTTTTTAGAATGAAAGGCAGAGTAAAACATTCACATGGACTCTGAAAGAAAAGAGATACAAAACATTATTGGGTTATTTCGACATTGGAACATTTTTATCGTGTGGTGTCAAAAAAGTGTCAAGTCTAGATTGTTATGTCAGTGAATTGTTGGTGTTTTGCGATTATTTTACTTACAAAAAATGTCTGGATCAAAGAAAATGGTAACAATATTTGAATACTAACACCTAAGCGAAGTTATCTCAATTCATTATTCAAATATTATACGTTTGATAGCTGTTGATTGAGCCCAGGAAATTTTAAGTTTTCTGTTGATCTACTTGTCAACTTTTTCAAATTCAAATGTTTCCAATAATTTTCGTCGTAAAGTAATTTTTAATAAGTTTTCTTACTAGATAAAGTGTAAATCTATCAAGCACTATCTATGAAGTCAGAGGTTATCATGACACTGCACTTTTGGATGATGAAATGATACAATAGGTTCGTTCGTGTTTTATGCTGTAATGGTTGACTGCATGTGTTCAGATATTGCGGGTGCAGTCAGCAGAGGGCACGACGCGCGTTGAGATGCTAGATACAGACGTGACGGCGCAGCTGTTCGAACGCGTCTACGAGAGCCTGCATCTCAACACGTTCGCGTTCGTACTGCACAAGGACCGCCAGCGCAAAGACGAGGTCATATCGAGCAAGTCGCGGCGCTTGCGCGACTACGGCCTGCAGCACGGCGACATGCTCTACCTGAGCCCTGCCAATGGTGCTGTGCTCTTTGACCAACCATCCACCAGTGAAGAGGTATCACTTCTATTTACTTACATTATAACATTTTGTTCCTAAACATAAGTATGAGCTTAACATAAGTTGGAATATTGTTTATGAGGACTTTGTGTAAGTATCTGAAGTATTATAGTTGGTGTACTTTGTTTTTTTGCAGACTAATCAAAACAGCAAGCAATATGGAGAGCCAGTTGAGGCAGGACCTTCAACATCAAACACTGCAACAGCTCCCCCACCTTCAAGCGCAGCACGACCCATAACTCCAGAGGAAGACGAAGTAGATCTACAGTTATATCGCATGTCTGGAAATATTCAAAGACAAAGAGATGATAAATTGTGAGTAATACAGTGTTATCTTTTTATACTGATTAGAGTGAAGTTCTTGTACTTATTATGCCAAACGCCCACTTTTAGATTGAAATTAACTTTAGGGTCCCCTACATTTTTTAAACTTACCATTCTATATTTAAAACAAATTACTGCCTACTTTTTTTACCTTTTTTTTTACGGAGCTTCAATCATGCAAAGTGATTATGTCACTACCTATTTAAAATGAACTACCTCAACCACTTTGAGAAAGATTCTATGGACTGTTTATGTTTTAAATTAAATGAGCTATTCTTTTTACTCTTGTATACAATCCCAATATGTTATTAAGATAAAAAAAATTGGCCTGACAAATAAATAAATGACCAGTGCTTACTTCCTTATTCATGATTTCAGTAATTAAAAGTCAAAAAATGAGACACAATAGGAAATCCATCGTTAATGACTGACTACAGTTAACAAATTTTGACTTTGCTTGTAGATGCCGACACAATTCAAAAGGCTGCTGTGTTCACTGCTCACCCTTAGAGCCGTGGGACGAAGGCTATCTCAAAGAACACAATATCAAACACATGTCATTCCATGCATATTTGCGCAAGATCACATCCGGCAACTTTATATCACTAGATGAGCTTTCTTGCAAAATAAAACCAGGTGAGTTGTTAATACTACGTTGAAAAAAAGCATTGTCAGTGTGAAGTTTTTTTTTTATAGACTCACGCTTGTATTCCCCAGAGGGGTTAGGCAGAGGTGTGCAGTACACCCACGTTTCGCCGGCTATTTTATAAGTCCCATGTAATAGGGGGCAAGCCTATTGCCATTAACCGGGCACAATTCCAGACTCCGTGCTGCTACTGAGAATTTCCTAAAGGAAAAACCCAATAACACTTTTGCCCGACCCGGGGATCGAACCCAGGACCTCGTGCTCAGCAGTCGCGCTTGCTACCACTAGACCAACGAGGCAGTGTGAAGTTATTGAAAACAATGTATTTCTTACAATTTTATCTACTAAAGCAGACCTTAATGTAAAGTATGGGTGTCTAAGTTAGCTGCAGCTTGGCATTTGCTCATAGAATACTCTCTTTTAGGTGTTACTACATTCATGTAAATACGTGGAATGCTTATAAGGCTCTAATTATTTTTTCTGAATAAACAAACAACATATTTTCAATGACAAAAATCATTCTGTAGCTATTTTTACAAACTTAGAGATCCGTATAGAAGAGTATTGAGTTGGGTTGAATAAAATGCAGTTTTGAATGAAAACTCAATCGTAAATGAAATGCAATGTTAAATGAAACTCAAATGTTTAATTAAATTTAATATTTGTTCAGCTTTATAAAAAGCTATTGTGAAACTTATGTTTATTAATTTACTTATTTGATTGCAGGTTGTTCGGAGCACCCGCCCTGGCCGCGCGGCATCTGTTCGAAGTGCCAGCCGGGCGCCGTGACGCTGAACCGGCAGCAGTACCGCCACGTGGACAACGTGCTGTTCGAGCACCCCGCCATCGTGGAGCGCTTCCTGGCCTACTGGCGCGCCACGGGCCACCAGCGCGTCGGCTTCTTGTACGGCCAGTACGAGCGCCACCCAGATGTGCCCCTGGGAGTGCGCGCGCGCGTGGCCGCCATCTACGAGCCGCCGCAGTCGTCGTCGCGCGACAGCGTGTCGCTGCAGCCCGACCCGCGCGCAGGCCTGCTGGCCGCGCTGACCGAGCGCCTGCGCCTGCGCAAGGTGGGCTGGATCTTCACCGACCTGCTGCCGCTCGACGTGGCCACGGGCACGGTCAAACACATACGGTATTACCAATTTCAATTACTCCGTTATTTCAAACTACACCAAGAACAAACTTGCCAATTTAGCTTAGCATAGATTATCTCAAAATTATTTTATTTAATTTTTTTCATCATAAATACCTCATTTTTTTAATATTCTAATAGTATTTCAAGATTTATTAAAATTAATCTATTTTTAATTAAATGCGATCACTCCACCGCTATTCGTTTTAATACTGTAATTATTTCGCATAAAATTTTAATTCGAAGTAAGTATACGTAGTCGCTGACACTAACCTCGTGCCTTCACCCACCAGGGGCGTGGACACGCACTTCCTGTCTGCGCAGGAGTGCATCATGGCGGGCTTCTACCAGAACGAGCACCCCAACGCGTGCCGCCACGCCTCCTCGGGGTACTTCGGCTCTAAGTTCGTTACAGTATGCGTCACAGGTCAGTACATCAACTGTACTAGGTATATTATCTGTTGATATAGATTATATTATGCTAAGACACACTGTGAAAATTAAATTTCACACGCATTAATAACAATGCTATCTGTCAATTGGTCTTGTAAGCAAAAATTTTTTTTTTTTTTTTTTTGTAATATGCAAACGATAGTCAGTCTAAGAATAGTAAACCTATTTTATGGTCAACTATTCACACTATTTTATTATGGTCACTAAACAAAATCTATTTCAAATTATTTTCCATCGGGTCCTAATTGTGGGCTTTGTCGGGTTAAGAGTTCATCTTTTGCATGGCTATCAAATTCTGTATTTTTTCTTAGTACTGCAATAGGGTCTTTGAAGATACTCCAAATTACCTTACTATACGTCTAAATCGCACAATGGGCTGATGAAAAAATATATAGTGTGTCTAATACGTATGTACTTGTATTAGGCGACAGCAACAAGCAAGTGCACCTGGAGGGCTACCAGGTGTCGGGCCAGTGCCAGGCGCTGGTGCGCGACGACATCTTGCTGCCCACGCGCGACGCGCCCGAGCTCGGCTACATCCGCGACAGCTCCGACAAGCAGTACGTGCCCGACGTGTACTACAAGGTAAGTCCTGCACACACAGGTGCTGGGAGAGTATTTAAGAAAAGTATAGAAAGAAAGAAAGAAAATTCATTTATTCGCCATATTCATATACTTAATATTCATAGAGTGATAACGTCAAAAAAATTTCCTTGTGCGGAGCGTGAGCAGGTCTCACAATTGAAATGTTAAAATGTAATTTTTTAAAATATGGTTTCTAGTAATTTTTACAAAATTTAACACAGCAGTCAGTCGTTATAAGCTAAAATGTAACTTTTTCGCTCGTGGAGCCTAGTTGAACCGCAGTCGATTGAGGTATGATCACGGACGGAGCTTGTGTCGTGGCCGCGTTGTTCATACCCGTGCTCACAGTTCATACTTCTGTAGGGTTGCTCTTTACTTTCTTATATACTCTGAGGTTAAGCTCTGGTGCGCGATGACATCATTCTGCCCTCGGGCATTGCGCCTGAGCTCGGCTACATTAGCAACAACATCAACAGCTCGACAGCTTCGATGACGTCTACTACAAGATGATTACACGCACATACGAGTAATATACCTAGTACCACGTGTGAGGGTAGTGCCAGCCCCTAGTGCAAAACGACATCCTAGAATGGTTCACTCCACAGAGTGATCGCAATCGTGATTAAGTCAATAAAGTCGTACTCCTGAACAAATGATAAAGCACGAATCTCGATTTAAAACATTTTTGTAGTTTAAGGCCGCTTTGCGCTTATCTGCTATCTCGCACATTGAAGGTATAAAATCGATGAATATAGTTATGAAAAATCTAAATAAACTAATTGAAAGCTAACAACATTACAAAGTTTCAGCAAAAATTTCCGCTTGATCGAATCACGTTTTCAAATAAAAAAATATAGCTTTAAGTCCGAGTTGAGTTTTAATTTTATTCCTTTTTTTTTTATTTGAAAACATGTTTAGACCAAGTTGAAATTCTTGCTAAAACTTTTAATGTTGTTCTCCTTTAATTAGTTTAACTAAACCAGTTCGATATTCATATCTATATTTAGTGATTCCATATCTTCAAAGTGTGAGCGAGATACTTGAAATCGAGATTCATACTTGACCACCGTTCTGGAATACGGGAATGATTTAATTCAAATTGCAGCTCTGATTCCATTCCAGTCTTCGATTTGAGCAATTCTTTTTTGTTTTAAAAAGTATAGTACCTATACTCCGATTTCGATCATTTTAACAATAATTATTGTCATGATCTGACGATGGACTTGGAGATACAACACATCGGAACGATAGCATGTCTGTCGTGACTCAAATAGAGTTGTTGATAAACAACTTCCACAATTGTTCCCTTGACATTACTAATGTGCCACCCAAAATAGAAAACTAACAAAAAAAACCAGCTTTAAATACGAAAAAACTAGAAATAACACAAATGCGTTCGTTTTGGAGTAGTTGCCAAGGTTTAAGATTAGATAAGTAGTTTAATGAAATCTGGAATCCACTTGGCTTGACGCCGACTACAAAACGAACAATTGAAGATTTTGTGTAATTTGTAGCCTTTTCGTGTTCTGAATTCCGTTTTATTTTGAATATAAGTAACTTCATAGTTCTTTACTTATCAAGTTAGTAGAGGTGTAATAAAAGTCAAGTCGTACTGCTCCATACACTTATTTATTTATCACGAATCCGTATCGGACATTGTAATATGCGCGTACATATAACATAACAACGCTGGCAACGAGCGTCGACCGTTACCGCTATCTACAACACGTTGTTTCATAAACTATATATCGACAAAATAAAACGCTGCTACAATATAATATGAATATAGTCAACACGATTACAACAATTTTAAGATGTTTGCGGCGTCGAGGCGGCGCGACACTGCTCGTGTCGTGTGCCGCCCGGCGCCGCTCTTACACTAGTGGAGTAGTGGCTACGACAGCCACACAAGCTATGCACGAACACCGCACCACCTATATACATATAAACTTTGGTAAATAGAAAAATAAACTTAACAAGTATACGCGAGTCCAGCCCCGCGTGAGGCGTCACCGCGCGGGCTACCCCACGCCTCCGAACCTTACGAGTTCGTTTCATAGTAAATATATCTGATAACAAAGCAGGCACTGACCGGCAGGAGCCCCGCGCGCCTCCCTAACTACGGTACATCACAGTCTTGTACTACTCTGAGAGATCTGACACGTTTCATACGTGTTACACGCTACCCATCCGTGACTCTTGTATAGAAGTCTCTCCAAAAGTATCATTCATTTGTAAATATATTAATCTATGTAGTCTTAAGTTATCGAGGACTTACTTAACACTCCGATAGATGCGCGCGCACCGCCCGCGGCGCGTGCGTTCGAGCCGCGGTCTACTATGACCTCTATACCCTAATATATAATATACTCTAAAATATTTAACATTTATATTGACACACATTTATGATCAAAACGTTATAATTTATTTATTTATTTATCGTTTACGAATTAAAACGCGCCCGCTTTACGCTAATAACAAAAATATATTATTTTGTTTTTACACGGAGGAAATTTCGAGTCTAGGCCAACTATACACTAACTAGACGTAACGTGAGACGCGGCAGTCGCGAACTGACCGCACGCGACTCGCGACCGAACCGCGCGACATGCGACCTGTCCGCGCTCTCCACGAGACACGAACCTTTACAAAAGAACGAGACGAGACCGACTGCAACCAATCGAACGGTCGTACCAGCCCGTAGTCCCCGTCTTGTATAAAATATTATGCAAACGAAAATACTACAGAAGCTCAAGCCGAAGAACTTCATAAAATTTGAGTAAACACTTCCAAACGTTCGATTTATCTACGTATATAAAAATAGTTTAAGATGCTCACGAAGGGATACGATTGGTCCGAGGAGACATAAATAAGGTACGAATGTCGCGATAGATCTGCGTTTCCACGAGAAATGATATGATCAGGTGCGAAGAAGGAGGACGACGAAGTGCGAATGCGATCTAGTTGAGCTTTCCGCAGCTCGAGATCAAAATAGTGCTATGAGGCTTGCCGGCGCTGTCGCCGGTGCGGCTCAGCCGGTCCACCAGCTCCAGCCCTTCCACTACGAACGCAAAGATGGCGGTGAAGCCGCGCATTTCACGCAGCACAATGCGGAACTGCGAGCCTACCAGCCCCTGGTTGTCGTGTCTCTTCTGCGAGCGTCGCATGCCCACCGAGCCGCGCACCGCTACCAGCCGCGTGTCGTCCGGCATGAAGTAGTGCTCTTCGAACACCGAGCGCCCGCCGCGCCCGTTATTCTGTTCGAAGTCTCCCGTGATGACGCTCTCGTTCTCCCAGCACTGGAACACGGTGCAGCCACGGTATCCCACGCCCAACTCACCCGTCGTCAGCACCGAGAAGTTTCGGGACATGCGTGGAGCCAGATCATCCCGCACTTCAATTACGATGCGCCCAAAGAAGACGCCGTTTACCTCCAGCTCGAAAAAGAAGAGAGGGAATGGGCCAGGATTGCGAAGCACCGGCGACGCCACCGACGCGGTGGACGCGCTAGCGGCCGGCGAGCCGCCCGCTTCTGCCACCAGCAGCAGCTCACCATCCGTCGCCGCGCTCAGAGCCACATCCGCTTCGCCTCCCGCCGGCTCCGCGCTCAATGCTCGCGCTCGCCGCGCCGCCCACTGCCGCCTAAATAGCTGCGCCGTGCAATAGTTAGCCAAGAACAGGATGGGGTCGCGACGCTCACTAGACTGACCCAGAGGCACCGGCGGCTCCACCGGACCGAAGCCCGTGAGTGCGCGTCGCAGTATGTCGAAGTCGAGCGGGACGGTCGCCGTGCGGATGAGGTCGTCGAGGCGGCACTGAATGAGCGCGTCGGAGTGTCGTGCGCGCAGGCGGTCGCGCTCAGCCGCGGCGGCGGGCAGCGAGCGCGCGTCGAGCGTGGCGGGCGGCGCGCTGGGCGCAGCCAGCTCGGCTTCGAGGCTCAGCTTGAGCGCGGTGGAGGCATCGAGCGCGCGCAGCAGCAGGTCCCGCTGGCGCGCGGCCAGGCGCGTGATGTCGCACTGCAGGTCGCGGCTGTCGCGCGCCAGCAGCGCGCGCGCCTCGTGCGGCGGCCGCAGCGCGTGCGGGTGCGCGGCGTGCTCGGTGCAGGCGCGGCAGGCGCGCGTGGCGCAGGCGCAGCACCACAGCTGCGGCAGCGCGTGCGCGACGCAGGCGGGCGGCTCGTCGGGCGGCGCGGGCGCGGCCAGGCGGCGCGCCAAGGCTAGCACGGGCGCGTGGGTGGGCAGCGCGTCGGCGTTCCCGTCGGGCAGGGCGGTCCGCTTCCAGCAGTGCATGCAGTACACCTCGCGGCCGGCGCCCAGTACTCCGCGCGCGCACTCCAGGCAGAAGTGATGTTTGCAAGCGAGTAGTTTGGGCGGACGCTCAACATCGTCGAAGGTTCGCTTGCAGCACGAACACAACGTCAGCTCCTCAATATCGCCGAGCGAGGAGCACGCCATCTGCGGAGAGTCGGAGCCGGGGTGTGAGTGTGGCTGTAGGGTGGGCTGTAACTGGAGCGGGTGAGGGCTAAGTACTGACCTCGGGGGCTGGTGGCGGCGGCTACGGGCGGGCGCCGGTCCCGCGCGGCATCGGGGCGCGACTGGACCTTTGTACTTCAAGGGGTCGACGCACACGATAATGCACGTCAGCGTCGCTCGATTCGATCACATTGTACGTTATTCGGTGGCCGTTTCGTTTGACTCTGAATAATACTAAGAGAATTAACTAAATACAGTAATCGATGTGGATTGCCACATCATTTTACGTTTTGTGTACACTCGCCATGTTGTTTTTCCTTTCTGCGCCATGCTTCAGATCGTTCAATCAACAGATTATTACCCGACGATGTGACTTTGTTGAGGAGTGTAGTTTGATCAATAAATTGTAACTTTAGTATTGAAAGATACATTATAATTATGTATAAATTACATTACCATGAGAAGTAGGTGCCTCTTATGGTATTGTTTGACTTCGCTGCATTATTTACATACCTATCAGTTACTATCAATACCTACTGAAAGTGCCGCTATCACATAATTATTAGTTTTGTCGACATTTACACTTAAAAATACAAGTCTTGCGAAAAGCACAAAAGGAAATTGAAAACATTTACAAAAGAACAAAAATAGCATCAACATTAAGCAGCATAATTTAACATTAGTGTTACTTACATTAACGTCTCTATAGTTGCAATGAATTTTGGAAAAATTCATGATGTTTGTTTTATAGTTTATTGTTGACTCACAGAGTCAACTTCTTCTTAATTTAATGGATTTATTATATTAGCACTCTTAAATGTCACTTAAAACTTAATAATATTATGAAGACAAGTGTTTGTACGCTGAGTTTGAAATGACAGTGAAGCATTCAAAAGCGGGGCACGCCCCGCTACAAAGTCACCGCGTACGTACCGTTTAGTTAGTGGCTATGTTCAGTAAGTTGAACGTGACAATCTGTGATAAAGGGCGCGCGCGGCAAACGCGGCGCAGCGGCCGGCGGCGGCGGGGGCCGTTATCAACGCGCTGTTATCGCCGCGCCGACCTCCGCGCATCGATCGCGCCCGAGCCTCCACACACGTCACACACACGCACACCGCGTGGCCTGACGTCACACTGTGTCACTGCGATCGACCACATAACAATTACTGCCCGCGTATATCACTTTGCATAATGCTGTAATTTCCGTCTGAAACGATTTAATCGAAAATAAATCAACCAATGTACCTGTAATCTAAAGTTAGTTAGTTAGTTAGAAAAGCGACTGGAGTTATGATATAACTGAGAACAGTTATCGGAAAGTGACGATAGCTATGACTTGTCATAATATCTCCACGTAATATGATAAGAATAGATAAGAATATGATAAGAATATATTTAAAAATGTATTTTATATGTATTGGAAATAAATAAATGAATAATGATCTTAGGAGTATTCATGTAATTGCACATTCACATACTAGCTTTAAAGTTTAAAGGCCATACAAGTATTTGAGCGGTAAAGGAATCGAATCTTTGACAGAGGCTAGTTTTAAATACCTCTTCCTGGAAGCTATTGCAAGTTACTTTTGAACCAGTCCCCGCTATCAGTCGAATAGTCAAACGCATTTATTGTTAAATTGTTAATAGTGCTATGCCCGTGACAGGGCAATCTATCAGTAATCTAGGGGTAACAATACCCTAGATTACTCACTTAATAAAAATAGGTATTTTTTTACTTAAATATAGGTACTTAATAAAAATCTGTATTTGTATATTTTTATACATACATTTTGTAAGAGTTAATATGAACACCAATTTATTTAAAAAGGTTGGTTCCGTAGTAAAACTAAATCGTGTGTGAATGTGGTCATGGTAGTCTAGTGGCATGACCAATGACTGTCAAGTCAGAGGTATCAGGTGTGAACCCAAGGCGTCACCTCTGACTTTTCGTAAGTTATATGCGTATTATGCATTAATTTATCACTTACACCGTGCCGCGGAAAGCACGTTAAGCCGTTGGCCCTGCGTCTCATCTCTCTCCAGTCGTGTCGGATTGCCGTGCCATCGGATTATGAGAGTGAGGGAATAGAGAGTGCACTTAGTTGTTTGCGCATACACTTGTGCACTATAATATCTCCTGCGTAGTTGGCTGATCTCCGTTGAGATCATTGATCATACAGTCGATGGGAGAGGCCTATGTTCATCAGTGGACTAATACTGGCTGATAATGATGATATTTATGTAAATATCAATCTGTCATAAAAGTAATAAATACCTTTCTTTGTCGGTATATTATTATAAGGTCTTCTTCTTCTTAATCATATGGTTGATGAACAACCTGGTGTCAGAGTTTAGACCGCCCGTAGGCCTCTGACATAATATGGCATTACACACCATTAAAAAATCTCTCAGGTGTGCTGGTTTCCTCACGATGTTTTCCTTCACCGTTTTAGCAAGTGATAATTATTATAAATAAATTATAAGGTAGTACTTACAGTAAGACGAATTAAATTGTGTTGTGGCGCGGCAGGAGCGTGACGCGTACGGCAACGAGGTGGGCGTGTCGGCCAAGCGCGTGCCGGTGGCCTACCTGCTGGTGGACGTGCCGTGCGGCGTGTCGGCGGGCGCGGCGCCCACGTTCAGCCCGCGCGCCGCCTTCCCGCCCGCGCACCGGCCGCTGCAGCACCACCTGCAGACGCTGCGCGCGCTGCATGCGCACGTGCAGGCCGCCGACGGCTTCCTGGAGGCCGCGTCCGACCTGCACGTGCTGCTGTTCCTGGCCAGCAACGAGGCGCTGCCGCTGGGGCTGGAGGCGCTGGAGCCGCTGCTGCGCGCCGTGCTGGCCCGCGACGCCGCCGCCGCCGACGCCTGGCGCGCCACGCCGCACGTGGCCACGCTCGACCACCTGCTGCACGCCGCCGCGGACCACGACCCCAGCGACAGGTAACCCCGACGGCTACCTACTGCCGCCCATATTATGTTTGTTATACTCTATGTTCCTAATTGAAGTGAAGTAGAGCAGTAGTGAATGTAGTGTTGTGTTGCAGCGCGCTGGGCGGCGGCGGCGTGTGGACGTGTCCGCTGTGCACGTTCCACAACGCGCCGCACAACGACGCGTGCGAGATGTGCGCCATGCCCAGGTAACCAGCGACGACCTATTACATACCTACATTCAGATCCAAGCCTGAGCTCCTTTCCGTTGCATCACTCCGAATTGGCCACGAAGAATAATCTTTTGAATGATTAAGTCGACGTATAAAAACATAAAAACTACACCCTATATCTTTATGATACTAAATAGTGCAATAAATTATAACAAAGCTTACCATCTAGAGATTCTTTGCTTATTTATTTTTAATTAATCCGTAGTTAAGCCTATCCGTTTTTATCAGATTTAAAATAATAATAAAAAACCATAAATAAAAACTATCCATGCATAGAGATATGTCAAAACTGCTAAGTGTGAATGTCAGTTCATCTCCAAAATGGCGTACCTGGTGACGAATAAAGTGGTAATGTCCTTTTCTGTATTACCATGTTTGTTTCAGAAGCAACGCGATGTAAATAAGGAAGTGTGCGTGCAAGTGTTCCAGCGTGTTATATAGAGATAATGTCGTCAGACGGACAGTCGCTCGGATACTATGTTTAATTTATTTTTGTATGGACGTCACCGCTCTGTCAGACAGCCCGCGGCGAACAGACTCGTACAGACATGTGTCACCGGCGAACATCTCCTCTACGTCCTAGTGATTCTCGTATAAGTGGATAAGTCAGTCTGAACTTGCTGTAATATAATAATAAATTTCAGCAAACAATAAAAAAATGCTGTTTGTATATTTGTGAATGTCTCGAAGTCGTGATTCTACTTGAAATATTTATAATTTTGGATTATTCACTAACTTTCGTGAGCCGTGCTGTTTTTATAAAATAATATTTCGGCTTGGCTTAGTCGCAAAACGTCTCTTTCGCAAAATGTCTACTGGTCGTAAAATGTCTCTTTCTCACAATGCCTCTTTCCCAGAATGTCTCTTTAGGAAAATGTCGCAAAATATGACGTAATTAATTGCAAGTATATATTCTTAGATAACAACAGATTCATACATCACTACATAGTATAAAACAAAGTCGCTATCCGCCGTCTGTCTGTCCCTATGTATGCTTAGATCTTTAAAACTACGCAACGGATTTTGATGCGGATTTTTTTAAATAGATAGAGTGATTCTTAAGGAAGGTTTATATGTATATTGCAGTTTATTATAATTATGCTAAATTGTAAGTAGTATTTATGAATAAATTGTAAAGTTTGTAAAATTTTCATAAGAAATTGGGAAATACTATCTTTTTTAAACCTGGCTAAATTTTATTCAAAGTTACTAATGCGAAAATTTGCGGGAGACATTTTGCGAAAGAGACATTTTACGACCAGTAGACATTTTGCGAAAAAGACGTTTTGTGACTAATCCTTCGGCTTTACTCAGGAGTTGATTTCGGGTTTGCCCGATTAGTTTCGAACACAGAGTACCTACGACAGTCTTTTTGACGGTCCGAGAATCGGGCCGATTTTTATCACTGACGTTTTGACCAATTAGGTCGTATGCGTATGTTATACTTTTCGCCGAACAAAAAATCGGTCACTGATTAATTGTCGGTCGTGGGGAAAATCCTAAGGGTGGACGCACGAGCTGCGAGCTTACCCTACAACGCGCGAGAGCAGCGGCAAAACGGAAACTAGACACACTGTGAGACCCACGTCGACTTGAAAATGGACTCCGTTTTAGTTCGAAACTAATCTGACGTCTATCTCGATAATCGACGGCAATAATATCAAAATCAGCCCATGAGTAAAATCGTACCCTTAGTACGAGTTAGCAAACCGAGCGAAAATCGAGTTTTGGTGAAACGAAATATGTCATATCTGCCTCGTTTTTCCCCTCCTTAAAGGTTAAGGACCGGTATCTTACCTACTAACTCGTTCTAGGGGTACCGAAATAATATTTAATATATAGTTAATAACGGCTCAACCGAGCGAGGGTCATGAAGATAATATGAGCTTAGCAAAATATTCATTTCTGGACATTTCAGTAAATCCATAATAGGTCATCATTGAAATCATTTCTCGACTTAACTTATCGTTACTTTATGTAAATTAATTGTATTACAAAGAGAAATCACAAAATCAAAAAAGAATTTTATATCAGAGTCACCATTAGAAAATAAAATGTATTTCTAATTTAATTCGAGAATATCATTGATCTCCATTCGCTATCAAAATTTCGGCCGCGATTCCGGCGACTATTGACTACTCTATTATTAATTTTTTAAATGTAAAATTTGCTTTAACTTGTTTGCCTTTTCAACCTCCTTTCATTAAAAAAAAACTTATTTTCTCCTGTACCGTGGATGCAGTCACAGAAAAATTTATTAAAACTCAAACACTTAGGGTGTCTGCAATGTGATACTCGCTAATCTGTTATCTCATGCAAAAAAAAAATAGTATAATATAAAAATTCAGCAATTTTTGTTTCGCAAGCTGAAATTTTTGCTGAAACTTTGTAACATTGTTTTCGTTCAATTAGTTCGATTTTTCATATCTATAAAAATACTAGCTTTTGCCCGCGACTTCGTTCGCGTGGACTTCAGGTTCGTCCCGTCTAGTCTAGTAATCAAAAATTGTAGCCTATGTGTTATTCTGATGTATAAGCTATATTGTGGTGAAGTTTCATTCAAATCCATTCAGTAGTTTTTACGTGAAAGAGTAACAAACATCCATACATCCATACATCCATACTTACAAACTTTCGCCTTTATAATAGTAGTAGGATTCATTGATTTTATATCTTCAATCAACATCAATGTGCGAACGAGATAGCAGATTAGCGCGAAGAGGCGGCTTAATATGGCACACTAAATGTTAACAGATCGCTCATTAAAAATATCTGGAGTGCTTTTAAAGAAAAAATAAGCTACTTTTAGCAATTCATAAGTGACATCACACCACTCAGGATCGCCGGCAGAGATCGTGCTGCGTACGGTGGACACGGATGGTAAGGCAGCATCTATCTATAGAAAAAAGGTAAAATACTATTTGCAGGAAATTGTGGAATGTACCACAAATAAAAATCAAAGTGGTTTTGTAAAAATATTTATTTAGTATGTACAATTTAGCATATAAGCCGCGCACTTGAAATTGCGCACAATACACTGGCGTATGGCTGAGTGACTTGCGTTACAAATATATCCAGATAATGTTTTCAGTGTGCAGTGTGTGTCACCATCAGACTACGACCAGTAAGTAGCTCATACATAACTCTGCGCTCTCGTAGAGTTCAAACTAATGATAAACATATTCAGATAATGTGAACATGACCTGGGAGTCGACTTTTGAATTAAGACGATGAGATTTCAAATTCGCATACGAAATATTTGCACAAATGAATTTTGTAATATTTTACTGTAACCGTGTTGGGTAGCTACACACATAGTCGATTTGACACGTTCGGTTCGGTATTTTCGAAGAAGTACCGATGAAATGTCTTGTAAAATACCGAACCGAACGTGCCGAATCGACTATGTGTGTAGATACCCTTAACTATGTTGCCAACAGAGCAATATAATAATGATTTTATTTGTTTTAAAACGTGAATTGGTAGGCAATAAAAACCGATAATGTATCGCAGCTTGAAAAAAAAGTGTGTGGTGAGACCGTGATTGAATTTAACACTTATATCGGTAGAATTTAGAATTGTATGGTATGGACCACTCGACAATTAAGTCATCGATAAAAAATTTGAAATATGAATTTAAGAATTTTATTTTAGAAATCTGTATACGCTTTACGATTTTCGTATACGCATTGCATTCAAAAATCGACTCCCGCTCTAAATCCTCGTTCACGAAACATTGTACTTGTCCTAGTGCTACTGTAACCCCTTGTATACGGGAAAAATAAAATAGCCAGTACCTCTTTATCACACTTTTTGATTATGTAAAAGAAATGTCCGACAGCATTCAGACGAGAATTTGTTATAACAATATTAATTAACTACATAGCTGCCTTCTGTCCCGCGAACTACTCGCGCCTGCGCACCTGCTCACCCGTAGGTCGAAACACGACCAATATAAACAATATTTTTATTTACCGCTGTTCCCGTTACTGGATTGACTGTTTAATTTGAATATTGCTTGATTGATATTGGATTGATTAATGTTGTATAATCGATCGGTCGATTGATATTGGATATTGATTGACTGATGTTAGATATTGATTGATTGATGTTGGATATTGATTGACTGATGTTGGATATTGATTGATTGATGTTGGATATTGATTGACTGATGTTAGATATTGATTGATATTGATTTATTGGTGTTAGATATTGATTGATGTTGGATATTGATTGATTCTCTTCTACATTCACTATCGTAGACAACATAAGAAATGATTTTTATTTGTAAAAAAATATATTCAGAATTTGGATAGGGAGTTCCATAAAATAAAAGATTGAATAATTCATTTAATTTTAAACACCCCCGATTTTGAGGAAAAAAGTTTTTTAGATTTGTATTTTAACTAAAACGAACAAATTAACCTTTCTTATTAACAAGGTTACTAATGTCATGGTACAATAATATGCCAAGTAAGTATTTTTTTACAAGAATGTTCTAAAACTATTTTTCCATTGGTTAGTTTAATGTTTGTCATAAAAAACCAATGACACTACAAAAAGTTGACATTTTCACACTTCAGAATCATAAGTCTTAAAAATATATTTTACTATATTGAACATTATCCCAGAGACAAAAAGTATGGTTTAAATGACTACGGCATTGGATTGGTGAGCGGTCGAGTAGGTCGCGGGCCACACGGCCTCCTCGGCTACCTTCGAGCGCACGTCGGCTTAGTACCTACTAGTACTGCAGTGGCCAGCCGCGTGCGCAGTGCACTGTGCACTTACAATGTCATTTTAGAGAGTATCCTATACAATTATTTACAATATAATTTTATTGGTTTTCCAATTTATTTAATTTTTTTTATTATTTATTTGTAGCAGAAAAGAACGCCACATTAATTAATTTACACACATAGACGCAAGCTCTCCCGGAGTCATCCGTCGTCAGATATATCACATAATTACACGTATGTACATCGCAGCGCCAGGCGGCAGGAGCGGCGGTCGCGCGGGCCGGGGCCGCTAGTGCGCGCGGGTTGGGGCCGCTACTGCGCGCGAGTTGGGGCCGCTACTGCGCGCGGGTTGGGGCCGCTAGTGCGCGCGGGTTGGGGCCGCTAGTGCGCGCGGGCCGGGGCCGCTAGGGCGCGCGGATTGGGGCCGCTAGTGCGCGGCGGGCCCGGGCTCGCGCCGCATGGGCGGGAAGTGCGCCGGGTCGCGCAGGTCGAAGGGCCCGCGCGGCGCCGGGGCCTCCAGCGCCGCGCCCAGCTCGTGCGCGCGCTCCGACTCTGCACACACGCGACAGCTGTAGGCACGCCCACAGCCCGGACACATGCGCATGCCGGTTGAAACTGACACTACTATTTGTTACGTGATCTCTACGCACGATTAATTAAAACGATGAAAGCATTTTATTTGAGAACAGTCTAAGGAACAAAGCTAAACTCCGTCTATCCAGGTTCGATAAACGTACCAAATAATATTAACCCACAAAATTGTTTCAACCGACATGTACATCCGAGGGATTGTACCAGTGCAAGTTATAATAAGCTTAAAATACAACAATAAAACACAAAAAAAAAAATTACAATGGCAAGCGTGCCTGCCCGTGCCCTATCTAGACAAGTGCCGAGCGTCACTGCCGCCGTCACGCGATGCCCCGTGTCGCCGTCCTACCACTGCTGTCCGTGTGCCCCGCAATGACTACTATTTAATTAATAATAATAATACCGCAATAATATAAATACCTAGATAAAAAAAGTTCAAATCAAGATTTATTTCTCTTTAACCTGTTGATCACTTCTACACCAGACCAGACCCGATAAAATTTCCGTTGCCTCTAACATAGATCGTAATTGTCTTAGCATATGACATTTAAAACTAAATCATTTTTAAGACCTTACTTCTTATCAAATTCCCAATTAAAACAAAACAACAATAATGAGTGATAAAATAAGCATGTGAATCGATCTAGGTAGATTCTAGTAATTTTAGCAATATATCATCAATAGTAATATGACTAGTGTCGGGTAGAGCGGGACGGCACAGAGCGGACTCACCTGCTCCGCCCCGGCAGCTCACAGGTCGGCGCGCGCGGGCTCGGCGGGCGGAAAGCCTACACACAGAGCACATGAGCACTACGGCACTCGGCACTACGGCCCTACCGGAGCTGTACCAGCCTGCAGGGCACGGTGCGCTTCGCCACTGGGGAGGGGGGGGGTACCTGTCATCCGCAGCGGGTCCCGGCCGCGCAGAGCGCCCGCGTAACTGTTGCTAGTGGAGAGCGCCGCCGCTGCGCGGGAACAGAGCGTTAGCGACATACACCGGCTCCTAGGCTCCTACCCGCCTACCGGCCGCGCCGTCTTGTCGAGGCTAGCGACCACTCGATAACTACCGCGCCATCGCTCAGTACACAGCGGTGGCTGTACAACGTGTACAATATAACAACTGCGCAAATATTTTTTTTCACAAGGTTTCTTAGCATAAATAACAAATTTTGTTTGATGATAAAAAATATTAACAATTTAAATAGAATATGTGATGTTAATTATACAGCCACCACTGAAGTCTCAAACATTCAAGCTTCTTGCAAATATCCCATCCAGACACAACCAAAATAGACTTGTTATTTTATTAAATTAATCAGATTTTAACTATTTTCATTTAATAAATAATGGGCCTTACTTATAAGAACATGTCACTCTTAATTACTGATAAATTTATACCTGTCCTTGTCATTTGTATGCCAATGTCAAGTGCTGTCTCAACAAAAATTGTTTCATTCATTCATTCATTCAATAAAAATGGTTATAAGCAAGGAGGAAATGTCGTACGGTTCGCAAGTTAAACGACCGTTGGACTCGTTTAGATCAGAGGCTACCTGGCTTTTGACAAACATAACCTTCGGCTAACAACAAATTGGCTCTACGCTTGCAACTAGTTGTATCGTACATTTATCATTTACTGCATTGAACGACCATTGAAATCAATAAGCAACAATGTGAAAGCCGAGCACGTGACCACTAATAGCCGTTAGTGTGTGCAGTGCAGTACGGTCTGACCGTACATTGGCTACTAATTAAAATTTGCAAAAGCCTTGATTGATATTAAAATAATAATGTTTCAAACAACACTTATTTAAAATTTTAATTCTATTTCTTAGGCTGTACTCATTCCAACGACAATACTTATCGAGTGATCATACCGTTAACCTCAAATGAAACAAAACGAACGCGGCGTTTTGTGGGAAATTAAATATCAATATAAAATTAGGTATAGATACATAATAATTGTAAATAGAATAAAGAGGATATTTATAATTTGAATTGGAGCTTTAATTGAATGTAGATAATTTTTTATATAATAATTGGGGTAGGTACTTTTATGAAAAAATAAGTAAATGAGAAAAGAGATTTATGAAGATTAGTTAAATTATTATTACAATTCTCGCATTGTAGACACGTCGTCGGACGACGTGTCCCGACGACACCGGTGATGTGTGACTTACGAAGTGGCGCATGAGGAGGCGTGATACTGGTCAGTGCGGGTGGCGGGACAGGAGCGGGACAGACGGAAGGCAAGCAATGTGCGGCCGAGGCGGCCCGACGCGGCCGACAGCGGCCGGCCGGACCGCCGGGCCAGTTAGTGTGTGGCGAACACCGGCGCGGACACAGCGGCGTCCGCGCCGCCCCGGCAGGACCGCGGCGCCCCTCCCTCGTTACCTTCCACCGCCGCCGCGCCCGCCGCCGCCGCCAGGAACTGGTGCTGCCGCAGCAGCGCGCACTCGCCGCCCTCCGCCGCGTCCAGCGCGTACACGTACAGCACGCCCTGCGACGTCGCCACCAGCAGCCGCGCCGCCCGCGCCACGCTGCAACACACGCGCGTTAGTGTGGCCGGCCCGGACCCCTCCCCGCCCCCGCCCGGCACTCACTTGGTGATGGCGGCCACGGCGCGGTAGCCCGTGTGCGGCAGGCGCGCGGCGGCGAAGGCGCGGCCCTGCGCCAGCACGTCGGCCACCTGCGCCGGCAGGTAGCCCGCGCCCGCCGACACGGCGCTGGACAGCCAGCCCATCCAGCCCTGCGCCGCCTCGTCGTCGCCGCCGCCCGCCGGCTCGTCGGGCGCGGGTCCGGCTGGCGCCTCCGCCAAGCGGAACACGTGCACGGTCTCGGTGTTGGACGTGGCGGCCAGGTAGGCGCCGCACGCGCTGAAGGCGAGGCAGGCGATGGTGACGCAGCGCTTGACGCCGCGCCGGAATTCGTACAGGCGCGTGCGCTCGGGTACGGCGAACACGCGGATGACAGTACCGCGCTCTGACGCTGTGGCCAGCCGCCGCCCGCACATGGACCATGCCAGCGCCGCCAGCGGGCTGTCATGTGCGCTAATGACGCACTTGGCGTTCTGTGGGCAGCAGGGGAGCAAATTGATTAGTGTGCCGCGAGCAAGGCAAGAAAGGATGGCCTCACTCACAGGTGCACGGTGGGGATGGGGTGGGTGGTCTCACTCACCAAGTGCACGGCGTCGAAGATCTGCACCTCCCCCACGGCGCTGGAGCCGGGGTAGGCCACGTAGCAGTGGTCGACGCATGGCGACAGCGCGCAGAGCCCGCGCGGGTTGGGCGGCGTGTCGCGAATGGTGTGCAGGATCTTCATGTCGCGGATGTTGTGGATGTGCAGCGACTCCTCCAGGCACACTATCAGCCTCTGCAAACAGAACCAGCATTATAGCGCGCTTACATCGCCACCCAATATGGTGTTTGGAGTTAAACTTACGGAGCGGTTGAGCTTAACTGCGAGGATCGTGTTACTGTAGCTGTAGTTACATATCTCAGTACCCTTCTTATAATGGCATACTATCAGCTTTCTGGAAAAAAAAACATTTTTAAAACTGGATGTCAGCCTTAACTTCATTGCCGTGTGACTGGGACAGCTCATACAATGTCGTTTACATTCTTTGCTTGTTCGTTTGCATTCGTGACAGATACCTAATAGTCGAAAATAATTATGTTATGTGAAAATACTAGCGCTATTCATATCTGTCACAAACAGGTCAGTTTAACTATGTAACAAAGAACGTCAGATACTCTTGATATAACTCTGAATCATCATCTCGGACAAAGGACGCAAAAGCACGGTGACGACAGAATTTAGTATCCTAAATTCTTGTTGAAGTCGTCACCGTGTCGTGTTCCGGTAGCGACAGAAATCATCTATACCTCTTTGGTATACGCACATACGTCAATGTTTGTGATCCCTTTGTATTTATATCAGTTATAATACACAGTGGATGCGCTGTATTATGTTACATAGTAACGAAGGCGCGTGTATTACTGTTGTTATTTGTATTGTATGTACTCTACGTACGATGCACTGAGTCACGGAAGCCCGCGGCTCGTGTAGTCGCATCCAGCAATATTTTATGTACCTACCTAACATTTATGTGCGCTTACTCAAAGAGTCAAATGGCTTCTATAGTTGGACTGGAGATGAGAATTGTCATTGGGGGTCATGAATAAATGAATGAGGATTATCTGTCAATTGATATTCCCTATTCACATTCCAATCTCTGCTGTATACTGTAGTCAGCCTGCAGCTATGGCTATTAAAATTCTCTTCGTTATTACATCTGATTGATTTGACTTGATTTCTATCTGAAAAGTTAAGAGACGCTAGCCTTTCGCTGTATACCAAGGGTAGATATCAGACAGTTGAATGGAGAAGAGAATTTCGATAGCCCAAGGACTACGAATTATTATCAGTAGTTCAGTTAGAGCGGCTGGTGTATTTAATAAGAAGGTTGCAGGTTAAAATCCTGCTCATAAAATTTTTCTTTCTAGTAAAATTCGTAACGAATTCGCTTCAAATGCTTAATTACATGTGAAAAATTGAAATAACGTAATAATTATTACAAGTGGTATTAGCAGTGGTTCAAATTCGACTGTAATTAGTATTTTTTGAAGTTACTGCTTTCTGCGCTTATTAGGTACTTATAAACTTTATTATGCCAAATCTCACCCTCCTTCGTGCGCGCAATATTTTAAAAAAGAAATTCAAAGTTTTCGATTCACTCTTCTTATCAGAAATTTGGCAGCTCCAGTTGGCTTAGTTTTTTTGTCAAGGGTCAAAAGTTGCTGTTGCTTATCATAACGCCAAATGATTCCAATTTCCGTGTTGAAAGATTATCTTTTCTGTACCTACATCAGTCTGTCAATGTGCGCCTGCGCATAATTTATGAAGGAAATTAAATGATTTGTTCCGACTTCCCGAGTACCGAGGTAGACGGTGCGACGCGGACGCCGAACATCAAGTTCACGTTCACGGTCCTAAACTGCGCGCACGCAAATAGCACTAGCGTCATTAAACATGTTGACGACGAATATGTCTATTGTTAGAGTACATAATATTCGTGTCAGCACACGACACTACTAGTAACAGGGTGAGGAGCGCTTGAGGTCAATGGGACACTCGGCGCGGGCGGCGTATCTTACTGCCAAACCGGGTATCTAGTATGATAGTGTCATTGAAAACAAGCCATGGTATTTTCAGACTGATTCGAATTGGGGACTTTCAAAGAAACGAACCTATTCTTTTCCGCGACCGTGATCGCTTTGGAACTTCGGACATTTTGGGAAAGATACATTTGGAAAAGGGACATTTTGGGAAAGGGACCTTTTGAAACCAAGGGACATTTTGGGAAATGGACATTTCGTTAAAGGGACATTTTGGGAAAGGGACATTTCTGGAAAGGAACATTGTGGGAAAGGGACATTCTGAACGCTTTTTAGGTTCCGCCCCGCCCCGGTGCTAGATTGGTTGACAATGGATGCCGCGAATAATGCCCTCACGATGTGTATGCGTCACTAAATAATACGTTACTAAACGTCAACAGATATCGTTTCTTATCTACTACTAGTTGTTTATGTGTTTTATTACACCAAGTCCATAATCATAACATACAACTAGTGCGTCTAATGTACTTTTAAAACGTTCGTTTGTGTTAATTACGCATCTCATTATTAACAATTCAACACGAGTAGTATCCGAATATTTAGTAACCTTGATCGGTGCGTATAAGCAGTTGCGAATACACGATTGTCGTATTGTGTGACGTAAGTGTGAGTGTGTGTAATGTACACGTCGTCTTTAGTTGATACTTCCGTCGTGTTGCCCAATTAGACATTGAGCTACCAAATAGACCATATTTTTATATATTTACCCGCCCCGGCTTCGCACGGGTGCAATATACCTACATATAAACCTTCCTCTTAAATCACTCTAGATCCTCTGCGCCGTCAAGGACAGCTGGGCCGTCAAACGGCGGCCGCCATTTTTTAAAAAAACCGCATCAAAATCCGTTGCGTAGTTTTAAAGATTTAAGCATACATAGGGATATAGGAACAGAGAAAGCGACTTTGTTTAATACTATGTAGTGATTAGGCTCCGTTCCCACTATAATGGCTTGGTTCTCCCCTGAACCATCAAACCAAATATCCAATCAAAATCCTGAAGCCATTTTGGATCAGTAATGTGATGATAAAATCAACTCATTACTCATTTTATTATTTTAGCACATTACTTTGATAAGCAACCTACAAATACAACACATAATTAACTATTTTCCCTAGTATTATTTTGATTAGGTACCTATTGAAATTTATCCTGCAGTTCGACTACGTCATCATCATCTGCTTCCAGTTCTTCCAGT
Source organism: Protodeltote pygarga (assembly GCA_936450705.2). Classification (NCBI taxonomy): domain Eukaryota; kingdom Metazoa; phylum Arthropoda; class Insecta; order Lepidoptera; family Noctuidae; genus Protodeltote; species Protodeltote pygarga. Next base: position 1,747,400 of record OW388258.2, read on the forward strand.
TCCACTACGTAATAGTTAATAATTCTATATCAACCTATATGCCAAGGGCATCGCCAAAGGGGTTAGGGAGGATCTGCTGCCCCCCCCCCCCCACCTCGAGAATAAAAAAAAACTTTTTTTCAAGAGCGTGTTGACGTTTTCACTTGCTACATAAGGTCTTGACTAAACATACTCTTTCCCATCCTCTATACTTCTATTAGCCCTCCCCCCCCCACTTGAGCATCGGTTGATGCCCTTGCTATATGCTAAATATTGATATTACAAGTAAGATTGTCCATTGTAGATGTTTCAATGTTTTTGTTCATATAAATTTTATTGTAACTTCACCTAGAATGCTAGACGCTGTTTCGTCATTTTGGCTGATTGAAAAGCTATCAACCGTAATGAAAAATGAGGTAACCTTGCTGCGCTGGTTACCCTTAGAAAATCGTAGGTATATCTTTTAGTTTCAGACTTAGAGTATATAAGAAAAAAATAGAGCAACCCTATAGAAGTATGAACCGTGAGCACGGGTATGAACAACGTGGCCGCGACACGAGCTCCGTTTGCGATCATACCTCGATCGACTGCGGTTCAACTAGGCTCCACGAGCGAAAAAGTTACATTTTAGCTTATATCATGGTTAACTGCTGAGTAAAATTTTGAAAAACGTCTAGATAACTTAATTTGAAAAAATGACATTTTAACATTTCTATGGCGAGACCTGCTTTCGCTCCGCACAAGGCAATGTGGTTGACGTTATCACTCTATATTTTCTTGAATACTCTATGGTTTCAGAGGTCAAATATATTAGCCAGCTCTAACAGTTCAACACATCATGGAAAATAAAGGCTAGCAGGATTGACAGATCTTGTTACAATGTTGTCACAACAACATGAAACATTGGGCACAAAATTAATTATAACAATTAATAATGGTCAAGAGTACTTACATATAAAGCTTCCAAAATCAAGAGTTAAGTTACCTGGGAGCGGATACTGTGACAACAGCCACCAGCGAGCTGCTGAAGAGACGGTCGACGAGGCAGGTCTCCTGACCTGAGCGACTGGCGTAGATTTCTTCGATGCCATCATCAGGAGTCAATGAGAACAGGTGGTAGCCACTGCTGCTGCCCGCCACCAGGGACCTGTACCACACAACAAATTGCACATCATCATCATCGTCAGCCGGAAGGCGTCCCCCTAAAATGCCTCAACGAACGGCAATTTGCCGCTTGCATCCACCGGTAACCCGCGACTCTAATGATGTCGTTGGCCCCACAGGTGGGACGCCTTCCAATGCTTCGTCTTCTAGTTCGTGGTCCCCACTCGAGAACCTTTCTTCCCCATCGATTATCATTAACAAAATGCAAATTGCACAACAAGCTGTAATATCCTTGATGATACATTCATAATTACGTCATCTAGACAGAAGGCAACTGTGTTAATTCAGGATAGGTATTATTTTAAGAAAGCCGTTTGACAAGTTGCTACAAAAAATTGTGAATTGTTATTGTTCATATTTATCCATATAAATAAAAATGAATCGCCTAAATGTATGTATGCGCATAACTTCCGAACGACTGGGCCGATTTTGATGATTTTTTTAAATATTTGAATGGGTCTCTGGGTGGTTTATATTCACAATTAGACCCGGTAGGTAGCGCTGCGATCGTGTTAAATTAGAACCCCGGCGTTGAATCCGCCTGAGGGTCAGATAGTGAAAAAAATATACATAGGTACTAATTATATTTTTAAACTTAAATCATTTTGTACTTAGGATCTTTGTCTTCTAAACCATTGATTATTCATGACTGACATGCCAGTAATAATAATAAACATTTCATTCATGTAAGTACAATAATATTTTACCTAAGAACTAGCCCATTTTAAAAAGTTTTCGCATTATTAAACTTGTTTAATGAGGAAGGCTATACAGAAGGTTTTAAAATAATTATCACCATTTATATGCCTTGGAAAGCACGACTGTCGATATAGGGAGTCAGAACCCCCATAAAATCTTGTTAAGTGATCTTACTTTAGAATAATGTATCTCTTTGGGTTGCATGGATCAGATAGGCAGTCACTGTAAAAAACTGATATTCAGCTGCAACTGGTTAGATTAGAAACCAACCCTAACAAAGTTTGGGAATAATAAGTCTAGGAGGATGATGAGTAGTAAATAATAATAGATATACGGGAAACATAATACCTCACAGACAGTCATGGGCGACAGCAAGTTGATAATAATCTAGTAAATGCTCGAAGGCAAATTCTGGTCTATGATTGTAAGGTCGACTTAAAATAATTATGTAGAATATTATTATGTATTAACTAGGTAGGTATCTCGTATGAATTTCACTGCCAGATTTACATAAGTGGTTGATAAAAAAAAGAGTTACACAATGTTAAAACAAATACATTAAGGTTAAATAGGATTATGATGCCAAATCTTTTCTAGATACACATAATATATACACAACTTATATGATATACACAAACTTACTGTTGTATAATTATAACTCTACCTTAACTTAATGCCATTTTCATTATGTTACGTAGGTACACAAACTTATTTATATTATAACAGTAAGTTTGTGTACACAACATAAAGAAAAGGGCATTAAGTATAAGTTTAAAATAGAGTTCATGATATGGTTCTACATATAATTTCATTTATTTATGGTAGGGTTTATTTTTCTTTATTATTTTCATTAATAATGATTTTTATATGCTTGTATAAAATATTGTGTAACATGTAACTTTTAAGGGGAATAATAAAGAAATAAAAAAAAAATGTGACATTACAATTAGTAAAAATAAAAAATTATTAGCCTGGGGTGACATTATAAGATCAATATATTATACTATATAATTATATATAATATAATATATAAGATTAACCCAGGGGCTTGACAACCATACATATATTTCTGAAGCCCATCTTTCATACATATGTTAAAGTAATGTCACAATATTACACAATACAATTTTTTACAACGGTGTAACCTTTAAACAGGTAGCTAGAATTGCAGTATTATTGGGGTCACCCCAGTTTTTTCATAATATGAAATATTTGAGAGCTCTATGGTTTTGTAAAAAAAACTTTCTCTGTTTGGATTCCTAATTGTATACCTGGACTCATACACTTAAAGATTATTTGCTCTCCTATCAGTGTAGTTTTAAGTTTGTAATTTTAACCCTTTTCCTGTGTAGTGACCTATTATTCATGCTATTGTCCTTTTTATTGTTTCTATAGTCGGGACAGTGAATCTGTTAATACTATGTTTTATAGATTTAAAACTCAACTACAAAAACAGTTTTTAAAGTTTGGAGCACAGAGCATAAATTCACTTAATGGTTGTGTTTGAATCTTAAAAAACTATGGAAATGATAGAGGAATAATTTTCATTTCATTTCTATGTGAAAAAATATCTAAATTTAAAAGTGAAAATCCAGGCTCCACCAGCCTGATTCCATTCATTACCATAAACACTGATAATAAAAAATTACACTTTCTCTAACTTTGAAGAAAACTACTAAAGGTTCTTAAAAGGTGATAAAGGAAATAGTAACTTTATCTTGTCTACCCCTAAAACAACACTGATCTAATAATAAATATAACATAATAATAATAATATAGTGCACCAGCTGTTACAGAATACATAAAGCCATTCATAAAGAATATTCTTTGTTTATCAAACAATGGTAACAAGGATGTATTTGCCTTGTTTGTTATTACTAGTATGGGTGTCTGAATAAATAGAGCCCAAGGTTTGGTGATTGTGTAAGTGCAACGCACAGTGGGGATGCTAAACAGAGGTCTTTTCAAACAAATTGTTGATTTCGTCCTCGGACGCCATGTTTGTTTACAGTTAATGATGCAGGAGAAGACATTACGAAACAGCTGGCAATGACATATTGCATCATCGCGCGCTACCAACGAATCGCACTTAACAATATCGATGTTTTTTGGTGACATTGTACACTTTCGCAACCGTCATCCAGGGAAACTTAAAGCCAGACAACACAATTTCTTAAACACGCAAACGATGCTGTGTCTAAGCCACATCCGTATGTTTAACACTTACGTGCAATCTTGGTTGAATTGAACGAATATTCCTCCTGCATTTGAGCCCTCAGTGTTTTGACCTCCTCCCAAACTCATTGGAACGTTCGAAGCGTACGGATTGTTCTAAAAACTAGGATCTACAATGGCACACACGCACAATAGCTTATACTTTCAATCAAGTACAAAATAGTCACTCACTGAAATAAGTAAAATACTTGAAACTAATTGTTCGTCACAAGAAGTAAAATTTTGACACAAAGAACGACCTTGCTGTGCTGCTAAAAACAAGCCCCCTCCCGCACGCACTGCATTCGTTCGCTAGCGATCATCCGAGCTTGTCTATGGTCCACGAAGATAAAAAAAGTCAAAATGACCATAAACAGAGAGTGACCATATTCGTATTTGTCTCTTGGCGTGGCGCTCGAGCTGGAAGTTGAAAACAATAGTTAATTTGTAGATTTTTGCTTATTTTTTTTTTGCTTGGACGGAATTTATAGTTCTTGGGTTTCAAAGAATTGGTTGGTTAGGACTTCTTTCGTGAAAAGGATTATTTTTGTCTGACGTCTGTCAGTTTAGTCAGTGCCTATCTGTCAAATGTCAATATCACTGTCTGTCATATTGTCATGTGGTGTCGGGTGTGATTTGTGAATGTGAACCACTTTATTATACGTACGACTAAAGACTAAATAAAATTTTGTATACAAAATGGGTCGTAAAATACCAGCAAAGAAACATAGAGGCGTAAAAGATCCTTTAGTGCAACAAGCTAAACGTTTAGAAAGGTATTTTATATAGGATTAAAAAATAGGGTTAAGTTATTGTTTTTGTTATTACACGACTGATTTTATGTCTGTTTATTTCAGTTTAAAAGGTAAAATAAACGCTCCTCCGATAGATCCTGATGAACAGCCGGTGCCGAAGTCATTGACAAGACTTTTTGCATTTCAGGATCAAGATAAAAAGAAAAATAAACCCCAGAAAAAAAATTACACCAGGAGGCTGATAAATGACAAAGGTTGGTGCACTGGTAGTTTTCTGTGGCTAGTTTAGACGTTAGTGCCAAGCCAAGTGAATAAGACAGATTCTCTTATTTAATCTTTACACAACCTGACAGATAAAGACAGAACTTGAATTCCCAGGAAAGGAGGTTATAGTTTCCTTTTTAAAATGTTTTATGTGAATATTTATGTTATGTTATGTTATGTTAGTTTATGTGTAAGAGCTGTAACAAAATATTGTTAATCCATTGCAGATGATAGAGCTAGTGTTCCAGCTCACAATCCAATATCTCGACTTCGGAAACTGCCAGGAGAGTCAGGACGAGATTTCTCTCTTCGCATCAACAGCGCGGTCAAAGCTCTACATAACCCAGCTGAAGATCTAGACTACCCTGTATGATTCCATCAAATGTAATTAACATTAATTTAGGTCACTCAGCACACATGATTCTTTCTGTATCATTGATTTAATTAATTCTCTGCTTACTTATAATTGACTGTTGACTGACAATTCAGAGGTACCTCTGACTTTTCGTAAGTTATGTGCGTATTATGAATTAATTATCAGTTGCTAAAATGATGAGGGAAAACATTGTGATGAGAGATTTTTCAATGGTGTTTAAAGCCATGTCTCCAAACTCGGACACCAGGTTGTTCATCAACCATACGATAAGAAGAAGATTCTCTGCTTACAGAAACGGTATCTGAATTACATGTTTTAGTATTGCATCAATACTTTACTTTGTCTGCCTCGTTGGTCTAGTGGGCCTAGTGGTCCTGGGTTCGATCCTTGGGTCGGGAAAAGTGTTATTGGGTATTTTACATTAGGAAATTTTCAGCAGCAGCATAGAATCTGGAATTGGGCCTAGTTAATGACAATAGACTCGTTACATTTTTTTAAGCTGGACTAGCATGAAACTAAAAGTATGGTGTGGCTTATATTAATTAAATAATTTAAATTTAAATAGTTGATGACTATTATTACTGGAATATTATTTTAGGTGACTTTAACGCCAAAATTGGGCAAAGGCAAGAACTGGACAATGATACCATACTGGGTCCACATGGTCTTGGAGATCGCAATACACGTGGTACTCGCCTTGTCCAATTTGCATTTGGCCAAAACTTGTTTGTGAGTAACAGCTTCTTTTATAAAAAGCCTCAACGACGATGGACATGGATTTCTCCCAATAATCAAATCAGAAATGAAATAGATTATATTCTCACATCAGACAAACAAATTATTAGAAACATTCAAATTATAAATCAGTTCAATTTTAGTTCCGACCATAGACCTATTAGAGCAAATATTAAGTTATGCACAAAAATTTATAGACAAAATATCTTCAAAAGGAATACAATTAAAGTAAATAAACAGTCTCTTGCATTACATGATAAAGAATTTAAATTAACATTAAAGAATAGTTTTGACCTACTAGAGACTGAAATTAACGAAAAAAATGTTCAACAGCAATTCGATGACATAGTTAATAATGTTGCAAAAGCTAAGAAAGTAATAAAACCAGTAAATAATAGACTCAAAAAACTTTCAAATGAAACAATAAAACTAATAGAAAAAAGGCAGATTATTGGAAGACAACAAAGAGATTTAGCATATAGACAATTAGATAAACAAGTGAAACGTAATATTAGAAAAGATATAAGAAATTACAATAATCTACTGGTAAAAAATGCCCTCGAACACAACTGCTCTTTAAAGACAGCCAAGCAAGGAATATCACGAGGCAAAACATGGATCACAAGCCTGAAAGATGAAACTGGTAAAAAACACATGAACAGAATTAAAATTTTGGATATTTGCACAGCTTTCTATAAATCACTTTACTCTGATAACACCCCAACACATATTACATCTAACTATGGTTGTCCGGATAAAATATCACCAATAACCGAACACGAAGTCCACGTCGCGCTTAGTAAAATGAAAAACAACAGATCATGCGGTGAAGATGGTATAAACACAGAATGCTTAAAATTTGGCGAACCTATACTCCTACCTTACATTACCAAATTATTTAATAACATTATCAAAACAAATAAATTCCCTAAAAATTTCTGTCATTCTGACATAATATTAATCCATAAAAAGGGCGACAAATCGGATATCAATAATTACAGACCCATTAGTTTAATTTCTCACATTTATAAAATTTTCATTAAGGTGTTAGAAAACCGAATATCTGGACAACTTGATAAAGAACAACCTCCTGAGCAAGCAGGCTTCCGTCCTGGTCTTTCTACTACCGACCACCTACACACCGTAAATCAACTTATTGAAAAACATCAAGAATTTAAAATCCCGCTATACCTTGCTTTTGTAGATTACTCCAAGGCCTTCGACAGCATCTCTCACACTGCTTTGTTTGACGCATTAGATAAACAGAGTATTGAACCTACTTACATCAACCTTTTACGCAACATATATTTCCATAGTACAGCATCCATAAAGTTAGAATCCACCGGCCAAAAATTCAAAATTCAAAAAGGCGTTAAACAGGGCGACCCGCTTTCTCCTAAGTTGTTTACCAGTGCCTTAGAGGAGGTCTTCCGGACGCTGGCGGCCAATTGGACGGAAAGAGGTATTGTACTAGGTGACTCAAGATTAACAAATCTTCGTTTTGCCGACGACATAATTCTCTTTTCGTCTTCAGCCACAGAATTAGAGCAAATGCTTCAAGACCTAAGCGATGCAAGCCTTGAGATTGGACTGAAGATGAACATGTCGAAGACCAAAGTCATGACTAACAGCTCTTTAGTAAACATCCGGGTGGATGGGGAGATCATACAACATGTCCAAGAATACATCTACTTGGGCCAAGTGGTTTCCTTCCAGGCGAGGCAAGAAAAAGAGATGACAAGACGCACAGAAAACGCCTGGAGGAGCTACTGGTCCATGAAGGAGCTATTCAAGGGTAATTTACCCATGATCCTGAAACAAAAGCTCATGGACATGTGTATTCTCCCCATATTGACCTACGGAGCACAGACTTGGTCTTTGACCGACATCCAAAAGTCCAGTCTCAAGGTTTGCCAACGGGCAATGGAGCGTAGCATCCTTGGTGTTAAATTAACGGATCGAGTTCGAAACACAACGCTGCGCTCCAAAACCCTTATTGCTGATGTGGCAAAAAAGGCCGCCCAGCTTAAATGGGACTGGGCGGGACACGTCTGCCGCATGCCATCTGGATTATGGGCCCGCAAATCTCAGAACTGGTGCCCTGACTCTGAGACGGTAAGACGTGGTCGTGGCAGACCGCGAACGAGATGGCGGGACGAAATCGATAAATTTCTTCCAAATTGGCCTGATTTGGCAGAAGATCGAGAAGAGTGGCGAAAATGGAGGGAGGCCTTTGCTCATTATTGGGACCCTGAGGGCTAATAATAATAATAATAAGTTGATGACTAGATATCACTCTGATTAAGGGCCAGTGCTCACTAGCAGATTTAAATCTATCAATGTAATTTTTTACAGAATTTGACAGAAAAGTTGGAATCTGAGTATTAAAAAGTCAATGTTTAGTTATTATGTATATTATTTAAAGTTTTTAGTATCTCTTTATACAACTTATTCAATTATATGTGAAATATACATGTGTATAATAATTTTATCAATTATCCCTAATGTATTGAACCAGTTAGATACTGAAACAGAGGATGTAAAAGGACTGCGCATGGCAGAACTGCGCGAGCGACGCGCGCGCAAACGTCGCAAGGCTGCCAAAGCTGCACAGAACTCCACGCAACCCGATGCTGAGCCACATCTTACGAGGACTCAGAAATTCGCACTTAAAAAGAAAAACAAGCAGTTGAAGGCCTCTGAGGTGAATTTTATTATTTAAGAGTACCAGGAGTATTATTTAAGAGGACCGCCTTCTGCATCTGCCCTTGCGTATTTTAAAAAATATAATGATGTTGTATTTCTCCTCCTAAATCGTTACCCCAATTAGTGGGGATAGTGACTCTCCATGTTAAATGCTGTCTTGATGTTGTATTTAATGTAATAATAATTTGCAGACAGCGAAAGAGCGCCAGGAGGTGATGTACGAGCGAGTATCGTTTGGTGACATCACACATGCACCTCCTACACTACATTTCAAATCAAAAGGAAACACAGGAGCACCCCGGGTTTGTCTTTTATATAGATTTACTAAATAAAAATGTTTGGATATTTTATTATTATTATTTTTTTTATAGACTCACGCCTGTATTCCCCAGAGGGGGTAGGCAGAGGTGTGCAATACACCCACTTTTCGCCGGCTATTTTATAAGTCCCATGTAATAGGGGGCGAGCCTATTGCCATTAACCGGGCACAATTCCAGACTCCGTGCTGCTACTGAGAATTTCCTAATGGAAAAACCCAATAACACTTTTGCCCGACCCGGGGATCGAACCCAGGACCTCGTGCTCAGCAGTCGCGCTTGCTACCACTAGACCAACGAGGCAGTGGATATTTTAAGCTACCAAAAATATAAGTATTTGTCAATTTCTGCAAGAAAACCAATACCTGTTAATATTATCACTAATAGATCTTATAACGTAATGTTTGCAGCCGGGTCGGCGTGGCCTGCTGCTGAGCCCGCTGCTGAGTCCCGCGTCGCCGGTGCCGGCTGCAGAGCTGCAGCGCCGCGAGCGCGCGCGACTGGACGCTGTCGCCGCTTACCGCGCGCTCAAAGCCAGCAAAATCAAACAAAAATAAACTAACAATAAAACTTGGTTTAATTTTAAAATTCTTGCCATTGATAGGCCCTTAAGTCGTGGTTAGAGTAGGATAGCATGATTGTGCCTAACGTAGTCAACCAGATAGATGAGGAAAAAAATGTTAAAGTGGGTGAACTGTCAGAAACAATTGAGCTGTAAGATGTAAAAGCGAATTATTATGTATTCAGTCAGAGACATTATTCCATTAGCAAGCTATGTTTATATATCATTGCACTACTCTCACGCACACTAATTAGTGGGTTAGTATGTGCATAAGAATATTAACATAGTGTGCTAATGAATTACTATTAGTGTGACTGTTAGTAGCCTGTTAGTAATGCTAATGGACTTATGTCTCTGCACTGTAGTCTGCCCCTACGGCTTCCACCTTGATTACTTCCATGAGCGATAACTCTACCAGCCATAGGTACTTTTGCCATGTTTACAAGAATATGATCAAGAATTCGAGATGGACCTCACTTTGCGTTGGTTTCTTTATTGCAGGAAAAAATATATAGGTAAATATTTTATTATGTTCTGTTGTAAAACTCAGGTAGGTATCTACTGCAATTCTTGATTTCATAAAGCGGAAAGGTTATTGCAAAAGTTACCTACAAGGATGATAAAGCCATTTTTGTGATTTATAGTAGGTATACAGTCAAGCATATTTTATATGTTGAGGTTTTTCAACGACCGAGGTCGGTATATGCAAAGACAGTTATTTTGTTAGTTAAAAGTAAGATCCTGTTCAATGCTCATCGCATTTGCATCATTTTAGATTAGGTACCTACTCCTTTTTTTTTATCGTGTGGTTGATGAACAACCTGGTGTCAGAGTTTAAACAGCCCGTAGGCCTCTGACATCGTTGAAAAATTTCTTAGGTGTGTTGGTTTTTTTTCGATGTTTTTCTTCCACCATTCTAGCAAGTGATATTAATTTCTAATCTAAGCTACGCACATGAATTCGAAAAATCAGACGTGCATGTCTGAGTTAAATTCACGATCTTTGAGTTGGCAGTCTAAAGATCATACCTAATAGTAATCACTGCTTAGATTACTTAGGTTCCAAATTCCAACACTACATTTACTGGTCTGGTCATTTCTGCGCCCCTCCAGCTCCAGTTGCACCGTGCCTGTGCACCACTGGCATCTCCTTAATCGTCACGGCACTGGTAGAAAATAAGAGTAGAATTAGGAATTTATTTAAAATGATTTCGTAGCTACCAGGTTACTAAATGTCAATTCACCATGAATGAAACTGGGGCTTGATGTGAGGTTGTAAGTTGAAGACAGCTCTTTTGCCATTTGAGATTACTTAGGCGCCTCTATCTCGTGGAGCATAAAAACGAACGGGGTGAAATAGTCCGAAGCGAAGTGCGTAGCCAACACAGAACGTGATGGCGGAGTACTGTGGACGCTCTCTAGGACATGAAGAAGAGAAACTACTACCCAAATTTCCAGTAGTCATACTCAAAGTAGTAGGGTAGGTAGTGATAGTAGTTTCTTTCTTTCTTTAGGTATATGGTATGTTGGCTATCAGTTGTCAACTTGTCAGCTGATTGGTATCAGGCGGGCGCAGGGTCTTTCTTGACTTGTCATGATTAATGTCATGCGCTTTTGTTTTACTATGGCCATGCGGGTAATTTCCAACTCTCAGTACTTACCTACCTATATGAAGGTTTTCAAATCTATGTATAATGTATACTTATTTACTCGATTAATAAATGTTGAGTTTAAATATTTTTTTGTAATTCGATTTTTGCGGCAATATAGTGTCATCGAGGCCCTAGTAGCTTTATTGTAATCGCCCTATTAATAAGTTCCCCACTGAATACTGCCTACAGGATTTTCTGCCTCTGCCTACAGAACTTCACCATAGCGAAGTAACATAATCCTAGTTACATACGAGTACAGTGTACCTACTTGACTCATCACGCCGAGGCAAACCGGATTTTATTCCGGAGCGCGGAGGAAGGGCTCTGTGGGCGGCTAGGTAGAGCTAGGCGGCGCGGGAGGGCACCGGGCAAGGCGCCAGACAGCGTGTCGCCAGCGGCGGCCATTACTCCATTAGGTCACGACTCACGGCGCGGGTGTAGTGGTGCTGCTAAGTGTGTGTCACGCACGAGTGTCACGGTCACGATTCGACACTCGCCGACTAATAGAAGGGGTGTATCTAATGTACCTTTAGGTATTAATTACGTCGTATGGGATGATGGGATCTTGATTGTTACACTACGAAGGACATGCCATTAGAAATTAGATACCTGTCCCTTGTTTACGGGGGGGGGGGGAACCTTTAAAAGGCACCGGCCGGGGAGGAAGAGACCGGGGAGTGTGGGATTCTTTATCTACTCTAACACTATAAAATTAATTATAATATAGGTAGGTATCGATTTTTATAAAGTAGGTTTGGTATTCACCTTGAATAACACTTGTCTACCACTTGGAAAATATCAATGACCACTCTTCTTTGCTTTTAAACCGCTTGCCCCTAATTTTTGGAAACAGGTAGGTCCCTAATGATTACAAGTTCTAGTTCTTCTATGGCGGGTTAGGTAAGACAGATATGTTTTAGTTTAGGGATCTAGCACAAGTCTGTGGAGCGGCGTTGTCGTGATGCCAGAGATTAAGTCTTAACTTTGGTTAGTTACATTATTCATCTTATTATGTAATTTAAGTAGGTACCAACTATTCGGAGTTAACTGCCGTTTGAACCTTTAGCTCCACACTAACACTTATACTTACTAAGAAAAACAAGGTAAAAAATTATTTGTTCCTGCATGCAACATTTAGTTGGAGTCTGCTCATCTTCGAAACACCTTACCGCTCGATTGTCGGATCATAGTTTTATAATTTGTAACCATAACCATAGGTACCTATTTGTATGCAAGTCAATATCTACTATAAAAATATCCAAAAGGTTTTTTGCTCGTCAGCGTCGATTCATCGAATTTATTTACCATAAATTTGCATCAATCTACGCGACATTCTTTCTGCTTAAGCGCCTAATTAAAACAACGCTTACGGAGGGACAGTAATTGTCCATGTATGATAATTAATTCGAAATGTTAATTCAATACCCGTTTTCAGCTCTACATGTAGGTAAGTAATTCATAACGAAATTAAGTAATATTAATAATATTAAAAAGAATATTATAATTATTTAATAAGAATTTAGAGCGTCCGTTTGTAAGCGGGTTCGAATCCCATAAGTGTCAGTTGTTTTTTCAAATTTCTTATTAAATAATTATATTTAATAAGCTAACATGTGCTATAACATATAAAAAAGTTCACAAAAAAAACATAACGAATATTATTTTTAAGAATAATTTATTTCGACAGCATTTACCATGTTCATATAAGTACCTAAGTTGAATTTTCTTGAGTAACCGCTCTTGGCGGCCAACTGTCTGCCTCATTTACAAAGCTTTCCCTTGTAAGGTTCATTAATCCCGGCCAATTCCCGTTGCCAGATCTTCTCGAAAAAAAAACTCCCGAGACAAAACAAAAATTCGATATTTTTTTATCTTTGGATAACTTAAGTCAAAGAAAAGCTAAATCAAAATTGATTCTTCCGTTTGGGAGCTACGATGCCACAGACAGACCACATAGATCAGTCCATTAATTTTATAACACCCCCATTTTCATAGATATAAAAAATGAACTACACCCCCACTTTCATCTTAAAAAAAAAAAACTATTTAATTATTATTGTTTCTTTTTTAAATTTATAAGCAAATAACCAGCATTTACGATGGTAGGTACAGCATCACTTGCCAGCGTAAACTAAAATTAAATGAGCATCTGATTTCTTTAATAATAATACCAATAAGCAGTAGGTACGTAGGCATTAGGCACACGTAGGTACCTACCTTGACTGCTAAGAGATTTTTGTATGATGTTTACTGTCATCCACAGTCATAATTATGACTGTTTCAATGCTTACCACGAAATCTACCGGACGGACTGCGGCGCATATACCTAAAGCGATTTTGAAGAATTCGTAATCCGGCCTTGAATTCATACACTTACAACTTAGAAGTAGGCAATTGTGCGGTGTGAATTCACACGCACTTACAACTGTTTATAAGAAGACGTGCCGAAGCGAACTAACCAGCTCAACGGCTCCATCGCTTAATGCTTCTATTGTTTTGTAGTTTCTTGGCGGTCCTGTTGACATATTGATGAGGCTCGCCGCCCACTGGCACGTGTCACAATATCACCATAACAGGACTGTTATTACCCTACCGTTTATTGCCCACCTACGAAAGTATTCCATTTACGTATTACAAGTACTTTGCAGTCAGAAAGCTTGCATAATATTCTCGTGTGTATTCAGTTGAATCACCGTTGAAATTCTATAGCGTATTCGCGAGTATTCTGGCTCGGGACACAACGCGACTCGTAGCTAGGGTTGCCACGTAGATACTACATTGTCCTACTATATTAATATTAAGTATTTAAGGATAATGTTATGCAGAGTAAGATGCTAATCACATGACTCAGTTACACATACAGTCATCTCCGCCTAGAATAGAAGAATAGAAGAAAAAACCGGCCAAGTGCGAGTCAGACTCGCGCACCGAGGGTTCCGTACAAACCTGTAGGTATATAAGTAAAAGTTATTATTAAAAATATTTTTATTATATGATGTAACTAAAAATTTATGCTTTTCGCAATTTTTCCTTTATCTGTGTTATAAGACGTTGCTTCGTACCAAATTTCAAGATTCTGAGTTCACGGGAAGTACCCTGTAGGTTTTGATTCCCTTGCGAGTGTCGAAAATTTGCGGCATAAACGGGAGTATCTTTTGATCGCGTTGACTTAGAAGTTTGATTTTTTCACAGCTCCAAGAGACCATAGACTTGAGTATTTGATATGAATTTCAGCTTGATACCTCCACGCGTTCCTGAGAAAAAAGGTCTTGACAGACAGACAGACAGACAGACAGACAGACAGACGGACAACAAAGTGATCCTATAAGGGTTCCGTTTTTACCTTTTGAGGTACGGAACCCTAAAAAATATGGAATGATACCCCTAGGGTATGGAAGGTATGGGTAGGGTAGGGTAGGGTAGAGTAGAGTAGGGTAGGGTAGAGTATAGTAGGGTAGGGTTAGAGTAGAGTAGGGTAGGGTTAGAGTAGAGTAGGGTAGGGTAGGGAAGAGAAGGGTATTGTAGGGTAGGGTAGGGTAGATTAGCGTAGGGTAGTGAAGGGTAGGGTAGAAAAAGCGTAGAGGTAGAATAATCACGCGTACAAAGTCGCGCGGGGCAGCTAGTACACTATGAACGTTTGTTTTTACACAAACAGCAGACTATTTGTTTTATTTAACAAACTAGTTTTATTATAAAAGCTATTTTACCCGCGGTTTCTACCATTCTAAAAATGATTACCGTTGTACAAGAGGCCTTAGTAATTAATTGTGAGCATTCGATCATCTACAACAACATTGTATGTAGTATTCGCACGTGCTAACAATTTAACTATCTACTTATCATAGGTAAACGTACCATAGATATACCTACGACTAAAAACAATGCGTAGAATACATGTTTTATATTTTTGTTTTGTGTAGAGCGAATTAACCGATAATACAGATTGATTGAATGTATTTTACCACATCTTTATTTTCTCGCATTCTTGTCTGTTTGTTTGTCTGTTCATTACAATATTTTTTTTAATCTTTATTTTTTTATGGGAATTCCCATAAATAGATAAAGATTATAAAAAATATGATGCGCATTTGTGACTATGGCAATCCTACCGTACCTACTTGTAATTAGTTGTAATATGAAATTAGTAGACACTTTAATTTTTTTAAGTACTATTTTATAAGAATAAGATTTTTTTTTGCCGCCCATTCGATTTTTTTAAATGTTTATTAAATAAGAACTGGTTTGATCGTTTAGTGATCATGTTACCCGTATTATAATAAGAGTACATGATTATTATATCAGTAAGAAACTTCACTTGTTTTTGCCGATGTGAAAAAAATTAACGATCAACATTAATTTAAGTTCTGTAGTAGTATCTACCACGGCACGGGTAAAATTAAGGTAGTGCCACGGACTACTGAACACATTGGTGATGGCATGGGGAATTTATTTTTGCACGTGGTACCTACTAGGTACTAGTAAGACAACTGATAGTGCCACGAGCAATAAACGCAATAACTATAAATTAGATATTCAGAAAAGTCAGAGGTGCGCGCCTATGGTTCGAACCCGAGACCTCTGACTTGCTAGTCAACGG
The DNA here is from genome assembly GCA_936450705.2 of Protodeltote pygarga. Lineage (NCBI taxonomy): Eukaryota > Metazoa > Arthropoda > Insecta > Lepidoptera > Noctuidae > Protodeltote > Protodeltote pygarga. The sequence goes on from OW388258.2 coordinate 1,763,419, forward strand.
TCACCACCACTAGGCTATCACGACTCTCTTATTACTAAGATATATTACTAAGATCAGTATTTGTATTAAATAGTACCTACACCATATATATATGTATAGGTAGGACATAGCAGTTCCTATTTTATTTTCCATCACAACATTGTAAACCTATGTTCACAAATAAAGAATTTGATTTGATTTTACTTATTACTCAAAAAATAATGATTTCCTACTGCTGTATTTTGCCTGCATTTTGCCTTTTTTCTTTTTCTCAAACTGTTATCTGTTCTCCTTGCTCCGAGCACACTCCGACATAAAAAGCAACTTCTCTGATGCAATCGATTTTAAACTTCCCGATGAGCTAGACACTTAAAACTTAAAAATAGCATAGTTATTTATTACAGTCCAGGCTTACTCTTGAACCACTAACCCAATCTCAATCGTATGTTTACTAGGTAAAGGTCGCAAATTCATAAATCGGTCAGGAAACATAAAGTTTTGGATTGAATTCGTATCTAGTTCACGAGTAACCTTCCAGATCAATATTACCTTGCTATTTTGATAGTCTATTTTCAGTGTAGGTCACGAGATTGCTCACAGCATTTCTCGAGGAGCTGGGGTGGCTTGAACGGGTTTGGACCCACCCTCACGCAGAACACGAGCTACAACGTGGACTCAGTGACGTATTTTAAGATTCAGCGTCCTGGGCTTGCACGGTTTGCCACCCCATAAACCCTAAGCGTCTTGATGACTATCAAACTTACAACCGAATGAGTTCTAGTTTCGTTAATTAGGTAGGTAAGCATTTTTAAATTTCTTCGGGCATAAATAAGGTAAAAAAAGCGCGAAATCGTGAGCGCCGCGCCTCGCAACCTGCCGCCCCGGGCTATGGATATTTTGACCATAGGATAAATTGATGATGTCATTCTTGAAAATTTAAAAAGAGATAGGATACAAGCGGAGCTCGAACCGATAACACTTAAATTGCCGCACCGTGGCAGTACTCTAAACCAACTAAGCTCTCGTATCGCTGCCTGCACCTATCAAACTTCCACTTCCCTTTCTTTATTATCCCGAGGAGACGCCTGGCAATATCTGTCGGCAACTTTTACAAATTACTCGGCTCACTGCACGATGCGTACTTACCTATATTGAAGCTGTTTGGGTTGCGGAGGTCAGGTTAGTAGTTAGGTCATAAAAACAAAAAAACTAATATTCAGCTGCATGCATGCTGCTACAAGTTTGGGAATAATAAGGCTAGGAGGATGATGAAATAGACAAGTGTTAGTGACAGAGAGCTATACCTATATGTTGGTCGGTACCTACACAGCGTTAATATGGTCAAATAATTGAGCAACATGTTCTTAGTTGGGGTATTATTATCTCTATAAAAGCCACGTGAGATGGAAAAACATAAATGTAATAAAATCTATTTTAGAGACTGAGGGAAGTAATCTGTGCCGCGGGCTGCGGTTGGTAAAACCCAGAGGTAAGATCTATGTAGGTATAATGATGTGGGTGGTACCTACCGCTTATATATGCTTTTATTTGTGTGTGGAATTATACATATGTATACTTTTTTTTAGCGTAGGTAAGGAAAACCCTTGCGTGATAATCAAACCCATTATTGTCCTCCTGATAGTTAAATATGCCTGCCGAGGTACTTTATATCCTTGGATCGTGTCACTGTAGTTGACTTGTGATGGATCGTCGAGAAAGCAGCGCGTGCGCCGCCCGCCTCAACACTTGCTTGAGCCCCATCACCGCCTAGTATGTAAGTACCTACCAACTTTGTATACTTAATGAAATTTGCAAAATAATCATGCTCTACCTGGAAACAGTGATAGCGAAATGGGTGATTATCAATTTATAACTATTTCATATGTTATTAGATAGGATAAGCCCACTTCATTTTTTTTAAATTTGAGAAATACAACTGTTTCGGATGGGACTCGATCCCACGGTCTTCGGCGTACCGTGCCGATGACTACGCTCTGACCGGTAAGCCACCCAGGCCCGCCGCTAGCTGTTTCGTCGCCCGCGTGCAATACCAATTATATCTACGACTTAAGTAGTCTCGACTCGACTCTAAGTTTGTCAAAAAAAGGATACCTAATTAATGTTTTAACAGATGTCCTATATGGCGGGGTTAACGTCATTCGGTCGATTTTTTTCCAGGCTATGACATTTCTTATTATACTTATGGTGGGATGGGTATTATGACAATGACTTAAATATGTGATGAGTCCCTCGATTTGCCGCCCCCCTGGGTGTGCCGCCCGCGTGCAGTGCACGCCTTGCACGCCCGCTTGCGGCGGGCCTGAAGCCACCAATCCCACCAGAATCGGTTGAAATTTCAAACCTCTTTCTACGCCTAGGGCGTGTGTTAATATCTATCGGACAGAATACATTACGTATTCGACTCAGTGCTCCAAACGTTACAGTTTAGAAGGCACCAAAGATATTGGAAAGCACCGATTTGATATTACCAATTTTTCTTAAATATTGTGATTTTTTTATACATGTTTCATACATGCCATGTTAGCTTATTAAATAAAATTAATATTTATAAGAAATTGATGAAAAATTCAAATTTCTTATTAATAATACCTTTAAGTAGGTACCTAAATATAATTATATATCTATGCTCATCTAATTTTTTAGAAAAAGAATAACGAACTGTCTGTATCTATGGTAATAATTAAACATTCTTGGTGGGTTGTAATTTTGATCTAACAATCAAATAAATAAATAAATAACAATCAAATACCCAATGTACCTAATTTGTAAGTAGGTACCTACCTAATAATTTAAATGATTCGGATGGATGCATCAGTGCAGAACAGAGTACCTAGGTGAATGACTGCTTAACATAAAAGCATATGCGAAACAGGCAGGTAGTTACTCCGTGGGACTAAATTATTAAAGAACCTGAATATACTTAACAATTACTTTATTTTGGCAAAATCATAATTAATTTTGTACGACAACTATTCAATAAATAATTGATTTGATTTGAAAAACAAAAGAAAACGTTTTTGTGAAAATGAAAATGTAAAAATGAAACATAGATACAGTTTAGCCAAAAAGAGTGCTAAAATTGGGGGCGAAAGGGCCACTGCAAGTGACGCAAGCATGCTACAATTACTCGTAAGTTACATAGTTATTTGGTACTTACATATTTCTACGAAGAATTATTTATAATCAAATATAAACAAATGAATCACTTTTAAGTTATTTTAGTATTCACAAACTTAGTTTTTAAGATTTTTATTTTTAGCTCCAGCTGTCACCGCCTCAGACTCTTTTTTGCCAAGCTGTATGTATAATATTATCTTGGATATAAAATTTTGTTCTTAAAAACCGGTTTATACATTTGCAGCGTAATGACATGCGAAAATATTATGCTAAAGAAGTCGTATACTGATAGTAGGTCAATAACTAAACATAAAGATATCCTTAACAACTTGTCACACGCTCTGTTAGGTAGCTGTAGTACTGTGTTTTACAGTCAGCTACATTGAGAAGTATTTACCTCATTGACCAAAAGTTATGGGTGTCGCAAATGTGGTTCGTCTCGGGACAGTCTTAGGCCTAGCCAAGTTAGCTTGCTTTCTGCCGAAGCGTAGTGTCATTGCAGGCGCGCTGACACTGCCTAAAAAATCGCAAAAGAGCTGACTTTGGCACGACTTGAACCCCCCTTGATCTTTGGCGTGCCGTGCGAATGCTTTACCAACTAAGCTACCGAGACCTACCTTGTTGTTTTTGGATTCTTAAATATTTTCATTTAATAAGCAAAACATGTTCATAAACATAAAAAGACTGTACTACACAAATTATAAAATAAAATAATTTATCCACGCCCACTGGAAGCGGTCTTTTAGATTAAGTTTTTATCTTTTTATTTTGTTTTTAGTTTTAGTATTAGTTCTATATAATGTGATTAGGTACCTAATTGTTTATTCCGTGTTAAAAAAATAAAATTTTTACTAACTATAATTATGTTAATTATTATTACCAAATTAAATAGGTTATACCTACACTTGTACATAAAAAAGAGTAAAAAAATCATTGTATTCAAATCAACAAATATTATAAAATGAATAGGTAACTTAATGTTACGGTACAGAAACATTTTCATTGTTAATATTATTATAGCAAGTAAATAACTTATAACATCGATTTATCATTATCATAAAATATAACATTGTATTACTCAATGAAACTTTATAAATAAAATCTCATACAATTCTACTACTTATAACTGTTTTTTTTTTGCATATTTTTTGTTCTTATAAAACTCTTTATATTATTATTATGTACAAGTATTTATTTTTTATTAAGGTAAGTACAATATTTTATTACGCATCGTATGCGGAGCGAACTCATAAGTATTTTTTTTAGTTGTTTTAAAGTTTTTATGTGTCTTTCAATGGTAGTGGTATTTTTTTATATATTAGCTGATGCCCGCGGCATTACCCGCGTGGATGTCGTAATCGTAATCAAGAAATTTTGATCCCGTTCTCGCAACCCGGCTAATTTTTTCCCGACCCCTCAACAAATATCATTATATTCTAGCCAATGTATACAAAAACTTGATAAATTATATACTAAAATCTTCCTCGATAACCACTCTATCCATTGGCGAAAACAGCATGAAAGTTGGTGTAGTGGATTATGAGTTTATAGCGAACAGACAGACAGACGCGGCGGAGGACATTTTTTAAAAATACGTAGTGATTTTTATGCATGTTACATAATGGTCCAGAATTAAATATTGACAAGTACGAGCCGTTGCATTGGAGGTCGGTAAAGGAAGTTTATTTTTATTTCTGAAGTTACGAGGTTGTCTGGCGTAAAAGTAAAACAAATGTTTCTTTTATTTTTGTCAAATACACATGCTTTTATAATTTTAAAAATAAGAAAATACATATATTTTAAATTATATTTAAATAAGCTGTTTTGCAGATAATTTCCTTCTGACTGAATTTCGGTCACAGCTGCCAATCTCAAAGAAGATTAACCGGAAGATCTTATGGTGCACATGCGCAAACACAGGTGCACCCTCTATTCCCTCTCTCTCGTAATCCGATGGGACGGTAATCCGACATGACTGGAGAGACATCAGGCGCAGGACTGTCGGCTTAACGTGCTTTCCGAGGCATGACACACCCGATAATTAATTTGCACTACGCACATGACAACTTACGAAGAGTCAGAGATGCTCGCCTTGGGTTCGAATATGGGACCTCTCTCTGGCTTGCCAATCAACGGTCATCCAAGTAGACTATCACAATGTATTTACTTATGTATATTACATTATATAATATAAGCATTTCGCTGCTTTGTAAGTAATGACGTTATAATTCTACGAGGAAAACCAATAAATTGCAATAGGTTTCTTGAAAACCTTTCAACTTATTAAGTAGTAGGTATGCGATTTTAAGTAGGTACATGTCATGCCTGACTCATGTCGAGCTGAATACCTAAAGCCTAATTGTCTATCTATTCTTATAAACAGCCTTAATTTCTTCTTCTTCTTATCGTTTCAATAGCAAACCATTTTTTTATTATATTGAAGCGGTCCAGAAAGTAGCGACGCTGACTGCGTTATCGGAAGCTGCCATTAAATCCTCCTGCGTGCAGGTTTTAGTAGGGCACTCAGGGCACGATGATAGGTGTCGTTAAGTGCGTATTAAATTAACTATCACTTACCTCGTGCCTCCGAAAGCACGTAAAGCCGTTAGCCCTGCGCCTGATATCTCTCCGGTCGTGTCGGATTGCCGTCCAATCGGACTATGAGAGTGAGGGAATAGAGAGTGCACCTGTGTTTGCGCACACATTTGTGCACTAAATATCTTCTACACTAGAAGATATTTAGTGCAAATCTCCGTTGAAATTGGCCGCTGTGACCGAAATTCGGTCAGGAGGACATTAACACAAACCTAGGTGTACCTATTTAATCAGTAGATAATTGAAAACACCCTGTATGATATGACTAATTGATTACAATAGAGTCACGTAGTTAATTTAGTAGATAGTGAAACAAACATTAGCGCAAGCTGTAGGTACTATCGTGGACATAACCGGTGCACCACTCTTAAGGTTAGAATCGCTTGCACCCGGCGTCCTGTTACAACCCTTAATTGCATAGCATAAATGATGTATCAGCACACCAGTATATTTCCACATAATTTAGTGCTGAATTGCATTTTTGCTTTACCGCACTAATGCACAGCGGTTAATATTCAGTTAGATTCTGGACGCCGTCGCGTAAACAATATATTTGGGAAATCATTGTAGATTGTGCCAAAATTGTGACTTCAACTAATAAAGTGTGTGTGTGTGTGTAATCGTAGTTTTTTTTAAAAAGACACCTGGGGTGTGCCGCCTAACAATTGGTGTCAGAAGTGGGAACGTAGCGCTAGCCCCGCCCCTACGCACATAGTTCGTTAAAAGCATTTTGATCGCTAAATGGTGCACCGTTCGTGTCCGCGATAGTACTTACAAGATATGCATTGTCATGAATTCTAGCCGAGACGAGACAAATCCTCATATTATCTGTGTACTATTGTTTATCTAAGCCTTGATACTAGGTGTTAGCGCATTACCTGTCAGTATATCTAATGGAATATTTTCTTGTATATTCTTCAAAACACTCCAGTCTTACAGATAAAATCATTTCTAACAAAGAATTTGTTTACTACGCCAAATTATGTATGAATCTAACTTTCTGAATAGTAGTTGTAGTGAATAGTAGTCACTTATGAAAAATTAAAATGTGCGTAGATTTTGAAGTATTTATATATTTTTGTAGATAAATGGGTATTTAACATGTGCATAAACATATATGTTTTATTATAATTTTATTATTATATAATAACCTAAAGGACGATAGTATGTACAAAAACCAATGAAACTACTAAGTACATAAATCTGAATTTTATACACTTAGGGCACAATTAGATCATTTTATTGACTCAAATTTACAAAGAAATGCTTAAGTGTACTAAAACGAAAAACTTTCGCGATCTATATACCACTGCTCCCAGGTTTCAGCAGCGACTTTTCAATATTTATGATTTTGATAAAATCAAATAAGAAAATAATTTAAAATATTTGTAGAAAAAAAAAAATTACAAGCTGAAGGACGAATTAAAAAAAAATGAATTTCAGCGGTCGCTTTAAATTCATTAGTTTTTTAGAAATGACAAAATGACTAAAAGTCACCTGACTTTGCGCGCGTGAAATTGAATTTTCCTATGGGTATACCTACCCGTAAAAGTGTATGTCCACTCCTATTCTATTTTATAATGACATAAACAGGATAATCCATTGCTCTCATCTGATATTTCATAAGATTTTGCAATATACGAGTAATAAAGTTCGGTTCGTACGATACAGTTAACTGTGCAATTAGTTCGGGTGTGGGGAACGTACAACATTTACCTAATCCGACTGAAAAACAAACCACTGACCTTCGTCAAATGTGTAGTTAGTGACTGCGCCTTATAAAGGTAGGTACAGTCGGCAAGTTGACATTTTTTCAAGAAGTTATTAATATAATTTCATTTTATTTTATGAAAACGTATGACTGAAACTTATACAAAACCAAACAATTTTACACAACCACATGCAAACATCTATGAATAACTTCATCCAAAACTAGTGGCCCTGCCAATCTAACTCCTTTACTGTTACTATTACCACAGTATGATAAATTTATTATACTATTACTTGGTAACTTAATAAAACTGCAACGATTACGTGTGTTTTGCAAGTAGGTGCCTACTGTAGGTATCTACCTACTGATAGTACTTACCGCGCAGATAACGTTACCTTCCTTTTGGGTTTGTTCCAGTGACTTGTCGGAAATATAGATCGCTGACGTCTGAGATAAACGGAAATCCAAGTCACCTCAAGTTCCCTCTGTGACACACTGAGCGGGAATTTCCTTAAGTACCTAGCTTTCCTTAAAAAAAAACATAAACCAGGTTTTTATAAAAATTTAAAACGGAAACTTGTTCTTTTTTAACATACTTATGTTTTAAAAAAAAGAACATATTTCCGGTTTTTTTATGTACTAAACAGGCATACGTAGGCATTAAAAGGTAGTTAGTTACTGTACTTAACTAATAAATGCTTCCAACACTATCGCTTCGGGGATATAGAAAGAGAGAAGACTTCTGCGTTTCGTTTTCGCTTTTTAGGTAATAAGTACCGAAACTTAGCTGCTTTTATTAAATTAGAGTATTCGGCCAAACTTTGCTTTATAGACCGAATATTCGGTTGATCTATTTCGAGTACTCATTCGTCATTCTAAGTCCGACTTAAACCTTTTTCTTTTTGGTCTTAACCTAATTTTATTTAGTGGCGGCGCAATCGATTTTCTTCTTCCATCACGATGTCTGCTAACTCCCTTTCTAATCATGACGTTTTTTGCACAATCGATCCAAATTTTTTGTTTGGTATATCTTTATCCTTACAAGTATATAGTATTAGCGAGCGAAAGGCACACTTAAAAACGGGTATAGCCCTAAGTTTGCATGAAAATCCGTTACGGCATTTGCAACCGAATATTCGGCCAAACTTGATATTCGTCACGCCACATTCGGCTTATCACTAGTAAATATTGCAGCGTTTTGTGTATAAACAAAACACAGTCATACACGTGTGAGCTTTGTGATCTAACTTAAATGAATTAGTAATCCATAAACTTAATGACAGTAACGAACATGATCGGTTTTTGTGACGTCACCGTGAACCACGAGGACGAACGTCACACTTTTAATAACAATAGCAGATACCTAGTTACAAAGTTGAAGAATAAGAATTATTAAACCCATAAAATATGCGGTCGGTTGAGGATAACAAAATATAAAATTTTAGTTTTGTTGCTGACGAGAGGTTGGTTTAGTCAATTATTAATTTACCTGTTCATGTTTGTCGACGAGGAAAACACTCGCCGTCTACCTTATACTAACTTGTATGGAAGTTACTAATCGTGTAATGAAAGCCTAACTTTTTTTTATTGTAACAAACACAAATGTACACGGTGTTATATGTGTATAGAGTCGTGATAGCCTAGTGGTGGTGACCGTTGACTTGCAAGTCAGAGGTCTCGGGTTCGAACCCAAAGTGCGCACCTCTGACTTTTCGTAAATTATGTGCGTTTTATAAATTAATTATCACTCTCCGTGCCTCGGACAGCACTTTAAGCTGTTGGCCCCGGCTGTCAATTGTAGATCTTTGACAGTCGTTACGGGTAGTCAGAAGCCCGAAAGTCTGACAACCAGTCTTACCAAGGGGTATCGTGTAACCCAGTATCTGCGTTGTGGAGGTCTGATAGGCAGTCGCTCCATGTAAAACACTGGTATTCTGCTGCATCCGGTAAGACTGGAAGCCGACCCCAATATAGTTGGGAAAAGGCTAGGCAGATGATGATTATAAATGTATACGGTGTTGTGGTCTACGATGCTCTAGCGAACTAAGGAGGAGAGGGACCCCGATCTTAGGGGGCCCCCAAATCTCGATAAGAAAATCTCCCCCTCGACTGAGTGTATCATATTCTAATATCCCGGACACTACAAAGGCCAAAACAAATAAAATAATAATTGACCTATGGAAGTTGATTGGTCTCTGACTTTTTGACATGTCCGGTTTTACTATCACCTACACCGAGCCTTGGCGAGTAAATAAAGCTTACCCGTTATTCTAATTATCGGGTTTTCAATGAAAATGAAGTACCTGCTACGGCAAAGTAAATTAGATGTTACGAAACGTTCGCTATTATCAGACGAGGTTCCATTGACATCATAAAATCATAAACAAATTTTAATGAGACCATTTTGGAAGAATACAAACCCTTACTAGCAAAAAAATATAATTTAAAAAAATATCTTCCAAATCGGTCCATATAACATTATGTACGGTTACCGTGTACAGTCGCTACAAGCGGAAACAAATATTACACAACGAGCGCTCCACTATCTAAGTATCTACAGCAAATCGAACAAAGCGTGTTATGTCAACGAAAATACCAACATAATCTGAAGTCGATCATCGCGTATCTCTTAGATAAGACCGTGTAACACTACGCTAAGTGCGTTAACACATGTCTCTGTTAAACAGCTTCAAAAACAACTGCTACTGAAGTTAGATCCACGATTAGATATTGACATCATCTAATACGTGTTATCGCAAGGATCGGCGCGAGCGCTCAATTATTGTATTAAACTACCTACTTCTCACCAGCGACTGAAACCGAGTGGAATTATTTATACACCCTGTTGTTTGAAAGACATGTCAGATTATAGGAGGATTACCTGGTACATGAAACTGAACAACTTGTCTCCAGAGGTCGCGCGAAATCTGAAAATCGAAAATTGACGTTTCATACAAAGTGACTGGTCACGTGACTCACTTTTGCATGAGATGTTCATAACTGTTTGTACTGTGCGGGAATCATCTCGCAATAGATAGCTATGATGGCCTAATCGTATGTCCGTTGGACTGCCATGTCAAATCTCATGGGTTCGAAACCTAATCCCTCCTAGTTTGCTGCGTGCCTCAGAAAGCATGTTAAGCAGTTGGCCCCGGCTGTCATGAAGATCTTTGACAGTCGATTTAGGGAGTCAGTATACCCTTTAAAATCCTGATCTAACTATATAATAGAATATGCACGGATCAGATAGGCAGTTGCTCTGTAGAATACTGATATTCAGCTGCATCTGGTTAGATTAGAAGCCGACCCCAACAAAGTTTGGGAATAATAAGGCTAGGAAAATGATTAATGTTGCAAAGAGTTCTTATATGATTATATAATTGTGTTTTCGATTGGATTCGTGTTCCTAGCTCAAGAATCCCCAAATTTTAATACTTATTAGGTAATTTGTTTATCGAGTTCACTGTAGTAGCAAATAATATAAATACTATTACTTCAGTAGTAGGTATAGGTGCACACAATTCTTATTTGTTCTTGAATATTGATTGGACTGCCTCGTTGGTCGAGTGGTCCACGAGCACTGAGCACGAGGCCCTGGGTTCGATCCCCGATCGATCGAAGTGTTATTGGGTTTTTCCACTAGGAAATTCTCAGTAGCAGCAAGGAGTCTGGAATTGTGCCCGGTTAATAGCAATAGGCTCACCCCCTATTAGATGGGACTTATAACATAGCCGGCGAAACGTGGGTGTACTGCACACCTCTGCCTACCCCTCTGGGGAATACAGGCGTGAGTGTAAGTATGTGTATTGATTGAAAACAGCTATTACTACGTTTCAGACCTGCCTTGTCCTTGAACTTTAAATGCGGTATTGGTAAGTAAATTATTCAGATTTTCTTCGTATTATTTGCGTGTCTAAGACCAGTCAGACAAACCAGATCATTGTTATTGTGTGTAGTTTTCATGGTATTTTACATGAATTTGACGTAAAATTTACCATAGTTTTGTAAATGTGTATGCAAAAAGAAGTAAGAAGGTATTATAGTTATATTCGTACCAGGGATGTTGCGAATATTCGCATCCGCATCCGCAAATGCGGAACTTCCGCATGGATTTAGACATCTGCATCCGCATCCGCATCCGCAATAATCAATGCGGATTTTCATGCGGATGCGAATGTGGTACAAGTTGCGACAAGATAGAAATGGGCGGGGTCGGCGAGTGGCGCGTGCCGATCGCACGTGACAGTGACCAATGGGAGCGAAAAAATTGGTGGACAAGATGCGACGCGTTTGTTGCGGTGCATCATTTGTTTATTGTAAATAAATCATAACGTGTTTGTTTGCGCTGTGGATTACTTGTCGTATAGATAGATTTTGAATGTTATTGTGATACAGTGGTCATTGTGTGTACTTAAATAATTGTTTATTAGAAAATCGTCAGGTAAATGCCATTATGTTGCACCGGTAATACGTTTTATTGTAGGTAATGTTTATCGTTTTAAAACAATATTCTTTATTTTTCCAGCGAAGTTCCTGTTATTGTTAAATTATCTAACAAGTTGATTAACAATGTCACCACCGACACAAAGTAATATATGGAATTATTTTGAACCAAATAAAGAGGACCATGATAAGGCTGATTGTAAAATATGCAATAAAAGCTACTCTCGTAAGGGCCGAACCACCTCGTCTTTAAAAAATCATTTAAAGTCGATGCACCCAGAAGAATTTTCCATATTTGAGAGCATGAGTAAAGAAAAACAATTACAGAAGATAAAATCTGACGCGGGTAAGTTTCATCACATCCCATTCATTAATTCGTTTTTCCTTGAGGCATTGTTAACATAGTTTAATAGTTTAGTTAGGGTGTGGTTTAGGCGATGTTCCCACTTAATATTATTGTTTGTTGTTGCCACATAACTCGATCACTTGTAAAAAGATTTAGACAATTATCTATTTAAAAGTCTTACAGGAATTTTAATATTTTAATTATATGACATTGCAGACGAATTTGCATTATTTCGCTTTTTTAGCAAATAATTAGTCTAGAAATTTATCATAATAATATATCATTATTTAAATAGGTAGTGCTGTCTTATTTTCAGCATTTCGTTAGTCGTAGCTGTCTTGATGCTTTATCCTTCCCATTTTACGGAAAAATAAAATGTAAACAAATAAACCTGGCTGGTATAATCCGACCAAATTAAGAAACACTCATTCCAATCTAAAATAGTCTTTAATGAAGTAATCTTTAAATTATCCGCGTATAAAATGTTTAAAAGGTTTGAAACATTGGCTTTTTAGTTTCTTTGTAAATGTCGGTTAGTTATTTGTTTTATTTTTGTCTTAATTAAAATTATGACTTTGGCCGTATTTTTTTTTTCATGAATGAAAGAGTATAACCGGCTAAATAATCCCATTTTACTATGATAATTGATAATATTAGGTTTAGTTTAAATTGTAAAAGTGACCTCAAAAGAACTCTTTTTACGATTTGTTTACATTTATTGTTTAATAATAGAGGGTCATCTCTAAGTTTAACATGACATCGACAATTATCATGAGATTTTTTTTTCGTTCCATTTCAACTTTTTTCATCAATAATAAATAAAAAATTCGTTTGGCGTTATTGAATATCGAATCTTTTTTTTTGCAATATAATGTAGGTTGGATTTTTTTTTCTCTTAGATAGATTTTGAATTTTTGAGAGATATTCCCAAAAAATTTTAAAAGGACGTTTTCTTTTTGTTTCGAAAATTAAACACGTCCTTTGGTTGTTCATTTCTTTTAGGTAGATAGTTTTTTGATTCCGATTTTTTTATTTATATCTTTTTTCTTTTCAGACAAAGTTACCACTCCTCTGCAAGAAGCAAAGAAACAACTCTCTTTAGAAGAAGTAATTCTAAAAGAAAAGAAGTGGGACGTTAATAACTTAAATTCAAAAAAAATTGATAAGCTCATTGGAGAAATGATTGCACTTCAAAATTTACCGTTTTACTTTGTTGAAGGGCTGGGTTTTCGCAGATTGATACAAGAATTAGCACCAAAATATAATTTTAGGGGACGCAATTTTTTTACTGATTTTGTATGCAAGGAATTATACGGCAAAGTTGCTAAAAAAGTTAAAGAATTAATCGAAAAATTTGATTACATGTCGTTTACGTCTGATGTTTGGTCCGATCCAAGCTCAAATGCTTCTTTGCTTAGCCTGACTTGCCATGGTATTGCAGAAAACTTTGATAGATCATCGATTATATTGAAATGCGAGACATTCGACGGCCGTCACACTGGTGATATCATTTCCGAAAAATTTAACTCGATGCTATCTGAATGGAATATTAAAAAAGAACAAGTGCATTGCCTAATCAGAGATGAAGGATCTAATATGAAACGAGCCGTGCGATTAGCAGCATTGAATGACATAGATTGTACTGTTCACAAAATACAACTTGCTATTCGCAGTTGTTTAGGTTTACAAGAAAACATAAAAATACTCAAACAAAAATGTAAGAAAATTTCGACTCATTTCAATCATTCTACCATCGCTCAGAAACAACTGCAAGCAATTCAAGACCGACTGAATCAACCTCATCTCAAAGTGTTCCAAGATTGTGTAACGCGATGGAACAGTACGTTTTACATGTTTGAGCGTTTTGCAAAGGTAAAGGATGCCTTAAGTCTTTACATCAATGATAATGAGATAAACCCTATTTTGCCAGAAGAATGGAAAATCATTGAAAGTTTTATTCAATTACTGAGACCTTTTGAGGAAGCCACACGAGAACTGAGCAGCTCTCACGCCCTTATTTCGTCTGTGATTCCAATAATTCAAATGCTTGAAAAAAAAGTTGATGAATATTTAACAAGATCACAAGAGTTAGATCCGATTCGACGAGCCGTCACGACTCTGAAAAATGAACTTACAACAAAGTTTTCCAGCTTGGGAGAGAACAATTTATATATCATCGCCACCTACTTAGATCCTCGCTATAAGCACAAATTTTTTACACCGGTGACTGAGGAAAAGATTAAAGACGACATTTTGATATTTACAATGACAAATACTAAGAATGACGATTCTGATTATCTTAATGCCAATTCCGAAGTGACCAAAAGAATGAGAATGACTGATTCCACGGAAAAGAATATGGAACAACTAGGACCAGGGCCATCAAGTTTCGTCAGAAAGCCATGCTTAAAAAACGACCTTGCTATGATGTTAGATTCGTCAAGTGAAGATGAGAGTCAAGAGGTACCAGAAAATGGTAGCACTGAAGCTGTACTCAGAAAGGAATTACTTTCTTACCGCGCTAAAAAAAGAGTCAATGTGGATGAAAATCCTCTTAAGTGGTGGAGTGTTCATCGAGAGGAATTTAAGATATTATCACCGATAGCACGAAGATTTTTATCCACTCCACCAGGCAGTGTTCCTAGCGAACAGTTATTTAGTAGCGCGGGTTTAATTTACGAACCTCTACGTAACCGCCTTGAATCAGAAAAGGCGGCAATATTACTCTTTATTAAGTATAATGCTCCTATTTTTAACTTCACTTACTAATATGAAAATTGAATTTTGAATTGAAGTTAAAAAAATATAGGAGAATTATTTTTAATACTAATTTTCATTACTAAAAATGTTGATAATTACTTTATCATCAGCTTCACTCACTAATCTGAAAATTAGTAAGTGAAGGACTTAAATAAAAATTGGAGCATTATACTTAATACTAATTTTCATCAATAAAAATGTTATTAATTACTTAAGCATTGTTTTAATTCTTCATTGATATTTATATGCATAATTTTATGCATACATTATTTATATAAGATCTTAAACATCCGCATCCGCTTCCGCATCCGCGGATGTGAGCCTTCAAAAATCCGCATCCGCATTCACATCCGCGGATGTGAAAAAATCGGCATCCGCAACATCCCTGATTCGTACATATACTTAGTAGTTCGAACGCGGATTGATTGCGCCCGGATTGCTCGGGGTATTCCCACGTCCTAGCGATTGTGTGTTATTATTTTAAACTAGCTGATCCTCACACCGCTTCGCTGCGGTTTTCGTAATAAAAACTTTACAGGGACCCACTCGAATACACAGCTATTTACATTTTAAAAAAATCGGTCAGCCGCTTACTTGTTGATTTTTATTTACATGAAGTAGGACGGTATATTAGGGTCTATGGTTTCCTTAACTTTTTCAAATTCAAATGTCTCCAACGCTTTCTGTACTACGAAATAAGAATGAGTACATCGTGACGTCCTTATTACATTTTTATACATAGGTAAGTATCTAGTATTTTTTGCATTAATGTACTGAATGACTGCAATTGAAATGCATAATAAGTACATGCTGGATGCGATGACATTTCTTAAAGATAACCTATTTCCCTTCTTAAAGATACAAAACGTAAAAAAGGATTCGTAGTCGTTCAGTTACTATTAATTTGTTTTACTATTTATTTAATCCCACTTTAAAAAAGAGGACACTTTTGTAGGTATCCGATGTTGACATCGTAAAAGAAGTGACGGCATCGCTTCTGAACGGTTCTTTCCACGTCACGAGGGGATTTTACATTAAAATATCAATTTATGATAAAATATACGAATCAGTCGAAAACTCGTTTTATTTCTATCTTGCAGCATCATCCAAATACAATGGAATTTGTATTTCGCGACTGTGCCAGCGTTGTTTTATTCATTAGTAAATTACGTAAACAATTCAATCTAATATATAAAAATCTCGTGTCATAAATGTTTGATATCGAACTCCTCCGAAACGGCATGATATTTTATGAATTTTTTTGTGTACCTATATTTGGTAGGTCTCAGAGTTAACACTCCCCCCGGTCTCTTCCCCCGGAGGCTGGGTGCCTATTGAAGGTTTCCCCCTGTAAACAAAAAAAAGTTAGGAGAAGGGTAGGGTAGGCAGCGGTAGAGAGGGTAGTTTAGAATATGTGTAGAGGTAAGATAATCACGCGTACAAAGTGGGAATGTTCTCCCACTACGGCGCTTTATGATCTAGATGTTTGCTGGCATTTGTTCTGGCGATGACACTCTCAAGCGTATGAAAATACGTCATCCACTTAATCGTGGTTTACTAAGAAGTTATTGTTATCTGAAGCATGTACAGCATCTCATTCATGAAATCTGTCATGTGTTGACGTGACGGAGGAGCGCAGACAGCTGCGCAGTCGGTGCCGCGTGTCCGTCCGACGCGGGACGTTATCAGCGATCTCTGACAAGGACCATGATCCATCAATATCCTCTGAATGTTATCTTGACAGCTGTGGATTCAGATGTCACTGTTGCACTGATCTGTTCCGTCTCGGGGCATGCGCGTGGAGGACCACGTTTGGCTGTTGACGTCACTGTGGCCTGAGTACCCACAGATAGCAAGCAGGTGAATAAACCGCGCGAAGCAGTTACATCATAGAGATGCATTTTGCGTTGTTCTCATATTTTCCTCCTAGCTTTATTAATTCCAAACTTTGTTGGGATCGGCTTCTAGTCTAACCAGATACAACTGAATATCAGTTTTCCACGGAGCGACTATTTATCTGATTAGCCACCCAAAGGGATACGATATTCTATTATTAGATCAGTTGTCAGGATTTTATGAGGGTATACTGACTACCTATATCAACTGTCATTGATCTTTATGACAGCCAGTTCGGGTGAATTTTCGGTTTTGCGAATACCTCGCGGAAGAAAGAAGTCGTTTCGAAATTATGAAACAATAACAAAGTAAATATGCTTTGAGCACACGCAACGGAACATAAACTTTAGTATCTAGGTACGCTATGACACGCAAGTACGGATAGCACGTGACGCTGACGTCGAGTTGACAAGGCGAGTGCTGACACTGACGACCCCATAGAGTATTCAAGATATTTTCTTATATACTCTAAGGACGACCCCGATGACGGAAGGAAGATCACTCTAGTGGCGTATACAGATTGGTGTAACGTAACATGACATGTAACATTCTGCGTTTCGTTTCATGTTCGCTACAAGTGTAGACGCATCACGCGTCCGATGCACATTCACTACAAACCTCAACAAATCCACCTCACAAACAACTATAAAAACTAAAATCTAAACTTAAAATAAGGAAATTAATCTAACACAGTAGTAATCGTGGGCAAGTGTCTCACGGCTGGACCAAATGGGTGTCCAGATCAGCTTCATGTCAGACTTGTATGCCTGATGCTGATTTTCACCTGGAATCCTTAGTGATTAAAGCTGGATTCTTCTCTGTATGAGAAGAGATTTTTGTCCTGTGAGACAATTGTAGGTCGCTACAATGCAATTCAATTACTGTAGGTACCGACGCCAGCACATTAAGTTACTACAATCTGTCAAATTTCATTAATATATTTTAGACTTTCTCGCTAAAGCATTAGGTTCAAAGTTGATTGGGGAAATTTGACAGTTTCGGGTAGCTTGATGTGCTACTGCTGGCGTCTGTACCTACCACAAATAACAGGTAGTTAACAGAAAAAAATATTGCTTAATATATAGATGATTAGATACAGATTATAACGTTTCCACAACAAAAGGTTACGACAGTAGAGGAAACGGAACAGCTTGGACACCTAGTTGACACACCTCGCATTGTGATATAGTCGACTACCCACCGCCGCTGCCGCTGTCGCAACCCCAGGGTCAATTAAAATATACTCAAGACAATGAAGTACAAGAACCTTGTGCAGAACGACATAACTTTGTTGTTAAACAATAAACCTAATTATTGTACTCCGTATCGAGTTCAAGCGACAATTATGTGATAAACATTCAAAATGGCACAATGTTCACGCTGTGACTCGCGATGGTGGTGGTTCTCAAGGTTTTTGGGGGCAGTAAGAAGAAAAATTATATTTCGTATTACGTTTGTAACCGGTACATGCTGTGATAGTTTCCCCTTCTGCGAAAAAAAGGTCATGTTCACCATAAAATGCAATGTCATTTGAATTGAACTAATAGCAAGATTCCACCCGAACCAAACATACTACATTGCAAGTTAATTAGTTTGTAATGATCATCATTCATTCGATGATTTTGCAAATAGCATAGGAATCATTCCATGCTTCTTCTTTCTTTATGGTATGGTTGAAGAACAACCTGGGTGTCCGAGTTTAAAACACCCGTAGGCACCTGAAACCGCTTTGCACATCGTTGAAAAATCTCTCAGCAGTGCTGGTTTCCTCACGATGTTTTCCTTCACCGTTTTAGCAAGTGAACATTAATTTCTAAAACGTCAAAATCCTGAAAAGTCAGAGGTTCGTGCCTGGGTTTCGAGCCTTTGACTTGGCAGTCTAACGGTCATACCACTAAGCTATCACTTTTTTCTTACTATACTATCCTTATCAGCACTAATCTTCTATAACACCTATAGAATCTATGTCATATAAAATCTAGTATATAATACCGATTCTTCATCTAGACCTGTCGTGTCTATGTTACGGTGGTCATCGAACGAATGGTATGAATTAATCCAAGCGGCGAACTTTCCAACAATTTGCGTTAGATACCAGCTAAACTTGATTTCAGTTCGAAGTGCGTCGATAAACCAGTTCAGATAGGGAAAAACCTGGTAAGTGCGTGTCGAGCTTGGGAAGGGGAGTAACCGTCAACATTTTCCTTATAACTTAATGTCCTAAAAGTCAAATGTGAATAGTTTTTAAAAGATTTTATGTTGTCTACAGATCTGCGCCAGATTGTTAATCTCGCTCAGTTAGTTTGAATGCGGCATGCGCACGCGCATGTGTGCTGTACACGTCCAGTTTCACGTGTTGACAGTAGGTAGCTATTTTTTCAAATGTTTTTGCTTACATAATTACCAATTCACTAAACTTGTTTGCTTCGGAAAGACATGTTTGGCCTAGGACGAACTAGTTATCCTAAAAACGGGTTTGGTCAACTTGTTGTGGAGTTAATACAGATTTGCATCGACCTTCGCAGTGACGGAGTAGTCAGAGCGCAAAACACTACACCGGGAACCCCCGCAACCCCCGCACCCTTGTCTACGCAGGCGCACGTCTAGATGGGATCATGGGAGGCCTGTTAACTTATCATGTATTTATGATAATTTATCACAAAGTAATGTAAACGTCATAATGATACAAGCAGTATCAGTTAAGCGCGCTTATATCTCAGGTTCACTACTGTCAACTCTGAAGAGAGTCCTTTAAGCTGTCAATTTGCAGACACAATAGATATCCATAGCTTCATGGCTTATCGGCCGCTATGCGTGTCAACGTACGTAAGACTAAATATTTATCTGAATTGTTTAAAAATATGTCAAATTATATCAATATGTAGTGTCATTATGATGTGCAATTTTGTTTTTTTTTTTAACCCATGAAAGAAGGTTCAATTCAACACGTATATTTTTTTTTAATATACAATCACGCATGTCTTTTTACAGAGACATCCGATTTTGATAATTATTTTTTTATACCATCTCATCATATACCATCAAGGTGGTCCCATTTTAATATTGTTATGATCTGATGACAATACTAGAGTCACTCTTACAACAAACAATATTAGAATTATGACTATTCATAAGTGCCTAATGGTCTACATGAATGAAAATATTTTGATTTTGAATAATAAAATTTATTAAGTTCGGAGATATAGAACAGAACTCTTCATTGGATGACAGCATACACGTATGTATATCGTGTAACAATTAATTTCGTTTTGTTTGTATGTGTTGTTGATAATCGACTCCCGAAAAAGTGGGAAGAAGGGGGTTAGCCTCCTTGCGATGCGATGCGACTTAAACTTGTAAAAATAAAATTACACAATAATACCTACATATACCCGACTCAAAATTTTAAATTAAAACCAAAATGATCGTTTTCGAGTCGGTGCCATAGCTAAGCCGGGTTCCAGATAAATCACCTCATAAGCCTTTCAACCGACTTCAAATCGAACTTTTTATGTTATTACTAGCTTTTTCGTGTTAGAAGTCGGTTTTATTTTATTTAAAAAAAAATTTAGGATATAAATAAGCGACTTTTTACTCAGAAAGGAAATGCTTCGTTTTTTTTTGAAAATTTGAAGTATCTGTACTATCGATACTAACTGTAGCCCTTGAATTATAAAACACTACTTTATGACAGTTTTCGATCTGACGACATTAATATCTGCAAAATGTTGTTTTGAAGAACACAAACTTAATCGAACTGGGGGTGAATTTTTAAATCAAAATATTTTCATTCATGTTGATTATTTTAGGCACTTATGAATAGTCATAATTCTAATATTATTATAAGAGTGGCACTAGTATCGTAAATATAATACCTATCCTATTGTACCTATAGGAAAATCGCAAAAGCGTGTACGTATTCCGATCGATCAATTAAAATAACGAGTAGTGATTGCCACTCAAATTCTAATTAACACCAACATATTCTGTAAGAAATAAACCCTCTATAAACAATAAAGATTAACAAAAAAAAAACAATAGAAAGTGTCAAATAAATGTCAAATTGTGAGTAAAGGTACATTAAATTGGTTTTGGTAATAGATAAAGTTACAAAAATAATAACACGTTACGAAATGCGAGTATGAAAATATTTCGTATGCGAATTTAAAAAGTCATTAGCTAATTTAAAAATCTACGATCTGGTACTAAAGGCAAGTATCTAACACGTCGTAATGTTCCTAATCTAAGCACTCAGCACAACTGATACTGCTCAGCTGATGAACATACAAATATTTGTAAAGCCTACGTCTACATTAATAAGGTATACTTATTCTATTTTGAGAAATTAATATCTAAAGTCGTTTAGCAATGTTATTGTGATGGTATACACTGGTAGTATCAGGTACAGGGCAGTTTCAACAGTTATAGCCTTCAACCAAGCGGTGTTTAACCTTTTAACCGCTTGTGTCGCATTGACAGAGAACTGCATGGTTTTTTTGTTATAATCTTTGACTGCTGACTATCGTTTACTGAGTTAGTTACAATTAAAACGAGTCAGTAAACAATATTCGGGCACTAAAGGCACGGCAATTGATACTTAGCCAAGCGGTTAAAGGGTTAATAGTAACCATTGTACCGCATCGCTGTAGTACCACAGTATACAAAACTCTTTCTGTGGTAGTACTGTGTCGGGGGACGCTATCATCCCTGAAGCCCATCATTTTATGTTTACACAACATAAAGCCGTGAACACAATGACGAATAAATTTGTTGAGTTATATAATACGTAATAACTTGATTTGTTATAACGAATACTTTAGCAAAAACTGCAGTACATACAGTGAGAGTGATAAGGCCATGGTTCATGGTTCACAAACCTGGGTTAAACTGTATTTGTTTCCTCTTTAATTAATATAAATCACCTGTAACTGTCCCACTGCAGATCAAACAGACAGGCCTCTTTTCATACAGAGAAGGATCGAGCATTAATCACCACGCTAGCTCACTGCGTGTTGGCGATTTCAGGCTATTAAGTCTAGGTTTCCTTACGATGTTTTCCTTCACCGTTAGTCAGTGGTGTCTGGTTCCTATTTGCTATACTGCATCTAATGTATACTGAACGTGGTTCATGTTGCAACACGTGCACGATATGTTCAACCCCTAACAAACAGCAGCTCACGCGCTCGCAACATTATACCCGCTTTATTGACGTGATAACTCCACTTAAGCATACGATATGCGAGCGTTAACATTTGCACAAAACATCATGTGCTAACATAAATATGTTTAAACAATTTGGGATGGTAATTATTTCCTGTGTATCATGTGACGAGTGACGCATCGTGCTGCCACGTGGGACCGCCCGCGCCCGCTTCTTACCGCCCGCCGCACCGAGCGGGCTGCCGCAAAATTATAAAACTAACACTGCGCACTTATGTAAACTGCAAATAAACAAAACAAAGTGTTAAATTATACAAACAATGACTTATCTTATTGTTTGACTTCTATGCCAATTAAAAGTAAAGATTTATTCAACTTTGTAATGAGAAAGGCAAGTATTTGACCACGAACCCACCTTATGGTAAACGGTGTTAGGGTCTATGATGGAGCACATCTGCTTTTAAATCAGGGGGACTCTAGACTCCAGACCCATTCCCCAGATAGGTTTCAACGAACTACATGTCGCTGGGATACGACTAAGTCGCTTGGCGGCTTTGTCCGCGATGGTAACAAGCCTCGGCCGTAGCCTTCTACTTCTTCTTCAACGTATGGTTGATAAAACAACCTGGTGTCACCTCTGACAAGGCTTTACACACCGTCGAAAAATCTCTCAAATGTGCTGGTTTCCCTACGATGTTTTTCATTAACCGTTTTAGCAAGTAATGATTAGTTTCTAAAACGCACATCAATTCGAAAAGTCAGATGCGTGTCTGGGTTTCAAACCTACGAGCTTTGACTTGGCAGTCCAACGGTTGACCTTTGATCCATCATTAGTCGGCTTTTACGACACTCGGAGAGAAACGTTGGTGCTATTCTTCCTGACACCACACAGGGAATATATTATAATTAATTAATCTAATTACAATTTTTTTCCCTCAGTATATGTAGTATTGTAGAAACGCATCTAGGCTGTTCCACTCCGCTCCGCTCAGTCCACGCTCATTCGTTGATCTATTAAGCGGATCTGGTGCGGCGACGGAGTAATGATTGGAATTTTTATTGAACTGATTTATTTCCAATGAGTTCAGCGGACATACGATACGACAGTGCGTTTAGTATAATTAGTTTGCGTTGTCCGACTCTCACTGGATGTGTCGATGCGCGCGTCTGTGCCATCACGTAGCGCAAAGCTACTGGTACTCAGTTTCTAAAAACAAGGCAAGCCGAACAACCTTTTTAAAGGTTACATTAGACTTTAAAAAAATGTATTACGAAGTATTGTTGTAGGTATTAAAGAAAAAAATATTTTTATTATAAACACTACATATCATCCTCCTAGCCTTATTTTTCCCAAACTTTGTAGGGGTCGGCTTCTAATCTAACCAGATGCGACTGAATATCAGTTTTCTACTAACTGCCTATCTGACCTCCGCAACCCAAAGGGATACGATATTCTGAAGTTAGATTTGTTGTCAGGATTTTATGAGGGTCAGCCGGGGCCAATGGTTTAACGTGCTTTCCGAGGTACGGAGCAGGAGATATTTACTTTATAATACGCACATAACTTACGAAAAGACAAAAAATACATCATATACCAAAAAAGGGAAATAAAAAAATATGATTAAATAAAACAAAAAATAATAATATACACTAGAAACAAAACAGAGGACAACAAAGCGACGCGGACGTCTAGATGCGCGCTTGACAACAGGAAACTATTACTATATTTTGTACTATTTAGGGAAGCACGTCTTTCCTACAATTGTGTGGTAGGCTCACCACTACTACTACTGGTGTACAGCTGATAACCCATGAAAAGTATTTAATGTAACAGCTGACTCGCATAAGTTCCGATTTGCCATGTAAACAATAGATTAATTGAGTCGCTTTTGTTTTCTTGCGTCTGCAAATAGATAAGTCAAGAGGTCATGGTATTGTTTGCGCATTCTTTTGCGTTGTAGAAGACACACAGTTACAGTGATAACATTTATAAGTCTAATTCTAGGCCTAAAAATATTACGACTAAGTATTCAAGCATAAAGTTGCACAGGCGCATGCGCGTGACTAGCTGAGAAAGTTACTAGCATTGAACCTTATTAAGTAGTTATATCTTAGAGTATATAAGAAAATATAGAGCAACTCTATAGAAGTATGAACTGTGAGCACGGGTATGAACAACGCGGCCGCGACACGAGCTCCGTTTGCGATCATACCTCGATCGACTGCGGTTCAACTAGGCTCCACGAGCGAAAAAGTTACATTTTAGCTTATATCATGGTTAACTGCCGAGTTAAATTTTGAAAAACGTCTAGAAAACTTAATTTAAAAAAATGACATTTTAACATTTCTATGGCGAGACCTGCTTTCGCTCCGCACAAGGCAATGAGGTTGACGTTATCACTCTATATATTCTTGAATACTCTATGAGTTATATCGATAAACACGCTCAACTAGAATTGTTGCTCTATGACATGTCTCTGTAGTACCATCTTTACTACAGCGCCAAACCAAACCAAATTAGGTATGACCTTTGACTGGCAAGTCAGAGGTTTCAGATTCGAACTCAAGGCGATCGGAGAGAGATCAAGCGCAGGGCTAACAGCTTATCGTGCTTTCCAAGGCACGGAGTAAATGATATTAATTTCTAATACGCATAAAACTTACGAAAAGTTATAGGTGCTTTAGGTTCGCACCTAAGATACTTGCTAGTAACGGAACTGCAAGACGTAAGATGAACTACCATCTACCTAGCCTTTTCCCAACTATGTTGGGGTCGGCTTCCAGTCTTACCGGATGCAGCTGAATACCAGTGTTTTACATGGAGCGACTGCCTATCAGACCTCCACAACCCAGATACTGGGTTACACGATACCCCTTGGTAAGACTGGTTGTCAGACTTTCGGGCTTCTGACTACCCGTAACGACTGTCAAAGATCTACAATTGACAGCCGGGGCCAACAGCTTAACGTGCTATCCGAGGCACGGAGAGTGATAATTAATTTATAAAACGCACATAACTTACGAAAAGTCAGAGGTGCGCCTTGGGTTTGAACCCGAGACCGCTGACTTGTCAGTCAACGGTCACCACCACTAGGCTATCACGAAAGAGGAACTATATGTATAGAAAAAAAAATACCGGACCGAGATACGCGATACTTACCAAATAGTAAAGATTTATTTGATAATCGAACTGGATGTACAGATAGCATCACTAATTGGTGACCCCTTCGTTTAAAAATTAATAATTGTTATAACTTTATTATTAACTTAACTTTTACCGACTGCCTCGTTGGTCTAGTGGTAGCAAGCGCGACTGCTGAGCACGAGGGATCGAAACTGGGTTCGATCCCCGGGTCGGGCAAAGTGTTATTGGGTTTTTCCATTAGGAAATTCTCAGTAGCAGCACGGAGTCTGGATTGTGCCCGGTTAATGGCAATAGTCTCGCCCCCTATTACATGGGACTTATAACATAGCCGGCGAAACGTGGGTGTACTGCACACCTCTGGCTACCCCCTCTGGGGAATACAGGCGTGAGTCTATAAAAAAAAAACTTTTATGATGTATTTGTTGCTCTTCGATTCTTAGAATAAGTATAATAAGTTACTTTTTATACAACACAAAAATCACTTATAATTACTCAGATTTAAAGGAGGTTATATGAGTTATATTCGGTAGGGGTCACCAATTAATGACGCTGTCTGTACATGGCGCCGGCGCAGTGGCCGCGGCATCACCTGCCCCGTGCTGAGCTCACCGCGACGACAAGTCGCACGTTTCTAATTAATTAGTTCTGCTCATTAGGAGCGAGCACGTCCGCGGCGTCGTTTATGCCGATTATGACTTATCTTAATACTGGAATTGTAGTTATTTTTATAGGTTTATGCTTCAACGGCACCACTTAACAGAATATACATATACATAAAATTTGCTTCTAAACAATGAGCACATTTTATTTATGACTAGCTTGTCACACGCGGATTCATCCGAGATTTTCACGAACGAACTTTCCAATATATCCCTTATTGCATAACCTATAACTTTCAAAAAACAAGCTATCTAACTCAATATTTTTTTTCTAAATCGGACTGGTAGTTCCTGAGATAAGCGTATTCAAACCTGTAAACTCTTTAGCGGACGTAATTGTCACTTGTATTTTATTAGCTCACTTTTTTCTTTTCAATAGGCATCTATCGGGTAAGGTGACCTAGTAGCACATTTCCAGGTGTTGCAGGTGTTGACAACTGGTGCAGTTTTGTGAATAAATCGGTGATTGCTCTCAAACATATCATTTCAAGTAATATATCATACCTACAGCTTACTGAATTGTCACTTGCATTCTAGCTCAGTTTTTTTTAATAGGCATCTTACCCGACAGTTTAGCAGCAGCTACTCCAGGTGTTGCAGGTGTTGACAACCAGTGCCGTAATGTATAACTCAGTAATACACTAGGGCAACTAATTTACAATCAACTAATTTAACGTAAATTTCGTTATAAAATAAAATAAGATTTCTACTTACCTGTTAATTTTGGTTTAAGTAACAAGGGGCAGCGCAGCGTGAAAACCGTGGGGGGCTTGCGGGGGGCGGGGGGCGCCACGTGACGAGACCAGACGCGATGGCGATAAACAATGCTCTGCAATTTCACGAACATCAATAATTTACATTAAATTATATTGACAATATGATTATTGTTATGTTAATTTATTTTCTTCTATCTGTCTAGCAGACGGAGTGTTAGATTTTTGTTACATGTGCTGCAGCTAATTTGTGTTGAAAGTCAATATAACGTTCATTTGTGGTGTCTATGGTGACTGTGGCAATTCATTCACCAACACAATAAACTTATCGTCGCCCGCTATTTCATATGCATCTAATCTTATTATCACTCTTTTTCCTGTTAAAAGATTTTTTTTTGTAGTTTTTTTGTGACTACATATTTAATAAGAAATTTTGAAAAAACAACTAATACGGATGGAATTCGAACCCACGATCTTCGGCGTATCGTTCCGACGCTCCAACCGCTGAGCCTCCGTATCCCATCAGAATCGGTCGAATTTTTCAATTTTTTTTATTATTAAATAATTATATTTTTTTGTAGCTTTAGTTTTTCCTTATAAATCTACTGGTCTACTGGACAATTGGACATAGGCCTCTTCTCATACGCATCACTTATTTTGTGCTTTATATTATACCTAATTTCAGTTTCTTCGGAATCCTAAAAACAACCCCCAAGACGTGATAAAATTGCACCTCGAGGGCATTGACTTTCATTTTCATAAACAACATCATATTTTTACATTACACGCGTTTTTAATCGTAAAAGTTATTGTTTAAACATAATGATTGTTATAATTACTTGTGTGTAGTATTTGTTAACACGGTATCTCAATGATAATATTTCCCTTGTACTTGCGCGCACGCCGTTGTAGCATGGGCACGCGCAGCAAGCTGTGTTAGTTTTCAACTAATCGCACCTTATTTACAGTCGTCTTTATATAATGACTAATTGCCGTGGCAGACTGATAATTATTATTTATTGTAGTATGGTAATATGACTGGTATTCAATTTCAGGTAAGTTAATCTATACTTGGATAAAAACGTATTGAAGTCATGGTCAAAGATCTTAGAGACCACAGAGACCCTAAACGGCAAAAATATAGCAACCTTATAGCTATATATGTCAGCCAATTGGGGTTTAAAACTTTAGTTAAAAACCCAGAAAATTTGAAAAAACAACTGACACGGATAGGATTCGAACCCACGATCCTCGACGTACTGTGTCGTCGTGGATTCGAATCCCATCCGTATCAGTTGTGTTTTCAAATTTTCTCATCAAATAATTGTACTAAACTAATCTGACCTAACTAGTGGTGGTTAATAAAACATACAACGCCAAAACATAACAGGCTATTAATTATACAAAGCATTTGTTATATCGGCTCTAGCTTCACTATTTATTATGTAGGCTTCATTATTTAGGTACTATTTAAAGAAATATAATTTAACAATGCAAAACATTTAGATCGTAACAAATATCTGTGGATCTCACAAATATTTGTCCCGTGTGGGAATTGAACCTGTAACACTAAGTAAACGCAAATCGTTTAACTGCTACGCCAATCGTGCCGTCACATTTTGTACACAATATCTTTGTTTGATATCGTTATCTAGTATTATGTATTTATCTTAATGTAAATGGATAGTGCTACGTTTGAGATTATGCTATAAGCTATTTTCTACGTGACATAAGTTACGTGCTACAAGCTGTACCTACGTTACTACGAGGCTGCTACGTGCTACGAGTTAGAAGCTACGCGCTACGCACTACGTTTTATGGTACATGCTACATGCTGCGAGTCATGAGCTACGTGCTACAAGCTGTACGCTACGCAAGGCAAGCTACGCGCTACAAGGTGTACATTCAAAACAGCTGCTACGCGATGCATACTACGAGGCTGCTACGTGCTACGAGTTAGAAGCTACGTGCTACGCACTACGTTTTATGCTACAAGCTGTACGCTACGTGACATGAGCTACGTGCTACAAGCTGTACGCTACGCAAGGCAAGCTACGCGCTACAAGGTGTATTTTTAAAACAGCTGCTACGCGATACATACTACGAAGCTGATACGTGCTACGAGTTAGAAGCTACGTGCTACGTACTACGTATTATGCTACAAGCTATACTCTACGTGACATGAGTCTCCGTGGTAAGAGCTGTACGCTACCAAACAACTGCTATGTGCTACAAGCTATACGCTACAAAACACTTGCTATACGATACATACTACGAAGCTGCTACGTGCTACGAGCTAGAAGCTACGTGCTACGTTCTACGTATTATGCTACAAGCTATACGCTACGTGAAATGAGCCTCCGTGCTACAAAAAACCTGCTACGTGCTTCAAGCTGCATCATCTGTCTTGTACCACCATGCCATGTTATGGCCATGACTACTTCGTCAAGTGCAATGTGCTATGATTTCATAACTATTAGTAAGATACTGATTTTGAATACCTACATGTTAAGGCCTTAGAAATTTTAGAAAATATTGAAAAATAATGATAGCTCAGTTGGTTAAAATACTACTACGGTATGGCAAGTGATGCAGGTTCAAATCCCGCTCGTATCCTTTTTATTTTCTAATTTTTTTTAAAATAATGTGTTTGTTTTGATGAATAGTATCATGTTTCAGTATCACAGTTACCATGACTGCCAGGCAAAAGCTCTAAGATGTCAAACAATACTGACTTCAAACGGTTGTTTATGTAGCGGCAAGGCGCGTGCGCATGCGTGCTATTATTATTTATTAGCTGTCGACTCGAAGGCGAAGGACTGGACTTATATTGTCTCAATGACTATCAATTTATTATCATGAACGTTGCAGTAGCGAGCCGGGCGGACGAGAACTCTGCACCAGACACTGGCGAGCCTCACTCACACACTAACATCAATCGCGAGCCTCACTCAGCTCTCACTCACACACATACATCAATCATCAGTCCACTGTATCACATTAAACAGACCGTTATTTTTAACTTGTTGTTTTAAAATCGGAAGTTTATTGATCTTTATAATTGATTGATAAACAGGATATTTTTTTCAATGTTGCGGAAATTTTGAAAGAAAGAAAGAAAAGACATCTATTCTGGACTCACTCAAGTAGGTACAACACAAATGAGTAACAATTAACAAAAAAAACTAGGGAATACCTGTATGAGGCCAAAAAAGGCAAAAAGGGTTCTAAATCAAATATAGGATTTATTAAAGGGGTAATCATTTGTTTGTGATGTGTGTGATGATTGTGATTAATTGAATGATTCAATTTGTGATTTTGATTAATTGAATTTGATTTGTGTGTGATGTTCATGACCATGGTCAGAGTAATCCTTCAATATTTCCGCACTGCTGAAAAAAATATTTTGTATAAAATATGCAGGCGGTGTAATCATCTATGTAGTTGAGGACCACAGGCGGCGCTTGGCTTATTTGCGATGCACGTCACGCGTCGCACCGTGCCGCCGTTACAGGTGAACCGCGCGCGTCGTATACTTTTTTATTACGAGGGGAAACCACTAAAAGGCACCCGGCCTCCGGGGGAAGAGACCGGGGAGTGTGGGATTCTTACCTCATTGGAGGGAGATCGTCCCCGGAAGCGTATTATGTACCAAGTGCAGTATTGTTGCCGCGCCGCGCCGGTGTGAGCCAAATTGTGCCAATGTTTGCAAAAATTGGCAAACATTTTGACAGACAATGTCAAAGTGACCATGCGCAATATTCGATTTTTAGGTCTTTTTGCTGGACTAAAGGAGGGAAATTCAGTCGTGAGCCTTCGTGAACTTTCTCCCGCTTTATGTCCCAGATGTTTGCCGATGTTTGCCGTTCTCTGTACGTTCACGACATTTCCACAAAATAATGTGTATTGTGAATTTGTGACCGAGTGTCTGTTTTTATAGCTCATTGTCAACGTCCACGAGCTGTTACCTTTCTCAGTACGAGCAGTTTTCCACCGGCTCCATAGAACTGAGCTTAAATTACATTTTATGATTCATTGTTTCAGTACAATTATGATGGAATGCGGTTGCAGTGAGGGATCGTATATACTGCGACACATACCTACTTCAGGTAAGTACTACCCTAAGTATGTTTCTTAACTTCTCATGGATATGAGTTAGTAGACCATTGCGTGACTTATAATATAATTATCTATCTATCGTATATCTATACTTATAAAACAGTATCGTGATTAACTGACTGACAGACCAACCTAAACCTTTGGTCCTAGCGTCATGAAAATTTGAGGAAATATTTCTTGAGTACCCTTGAGGTGCACTAAGGAAGAGTTTTCGGAAGTTCCACTTCTAACCGGATAAAATAGGGGTTGAAAAATCCGTCTTCCTTACCGGGGCGTTTTGGTTTTTGTACCGAGATTTGGTTTTACAGATTCTTTACCGAGCATGTACCTTATTATGAGAGTTTTCTAACTAAGTCATTTCAGTACAGATTATATTTTCAAGCAACACAAAGTCTCTGTATGAAATAAACACGCACCGACCCGGTCAGGAAGGTGCCTTAGTGAGAACAATAAAAAAAATACCAAGACCGGGTAAGGGCAAAGCACGCAGATGCGTGTTATTGTGTCTCGTGTTACCAGTCTCCCACAGTATACTGGTTGTACCTAATTGTATTGTTCTTGATATCAGATTAAATGTACCTACTATATTGTAGTGAGAAAATTAATCATTATATCTTATCTTACTGTTTGTCACGTGCGTGATTAATTAATGATATTTATTCCATGCCTTGAAGAGCACATAACAACCGGTTGTAAGATCTATTTGCAATTCCCTTCATGTACTCGTGTTTATTTATGCAAAACATTATTTTACATGATTGAGTGTACCGTTATAAGTTTTTGTATGAAAGCCCCTGTATTCTGCTTTATATTATCATCATCATCAGCTTGTATTAGTCCACTGCTGAACATATGCCTCTCTCAATGCGCTCTACTATTGTGCGCTCATTGGAGTTATTTACCGAGTAGGTGGCCGATCGCAGTAGCAGACCATTGCTGTTCTTTGATACTGTACTGTTGATCTTTCCCTTTGTCGCTTCTGAGTTCTTACGACACCCGTGGGACGAGTAGGGGTGGTTCTATTCTTAGGCCGGAAGCCACACGGCACACTTTATATTAAGCACATACGTAAATACAAATAAACAGTACAGAGTAAATTATGATAAGTGCATTGTTTTTGTTTTATTTTGGACAGGACTCGGTCACGGTGTCGAGGCGAGCCTCTCGCTGTGTTGTGCTGAGTGTCGCGGAGATGCGAACGTATATGTACCACAAGTGCCGTGCTTCACCTAACCTATACAGAAGCTCAATTACACGCAAAATACGGTCATATCGAAATTGTCCCAACATCATCATGTCATCAATATCAACATGTTGTCAAACAACATCGTGATTGTCGGCATGTATAAGCAGTGTTCTCACTTGCTTAATAAATAAGAAAAATAATTTACACTGTGATAAGATTAAACTATGATGTAATTTACAAAAAAAACTAGTACTATTTCCCGAGCTAGGCTGAAACTAGGCTGTCAGTATTTTGGGAGACCGACATAATTATATCAGTTGTAATAATTTAAAAATAACTATGTACACACAGAAAAGCTATTATATTAGGTTTGCAGGGCGCTAGATAAGGTTGTGATTATTTCAAGATATCATCAATACAATTTAAATTTACCGTATTTTTTTACCTATACAAAACTAAACAATTTTGGAAATCACATGTAAACTTTCACAAAAAACTGTCTCCTTAACTAGCAGCCCTCCTAACCTAATTGTACAAGTGCCTATGAAAAGAAAATATTAAAAATTAACTATGTAAAATGGTATCATAGGCTCTCAATAAAAGTTCATTAAATTTTGTTTGAGCAATTATAAAGATGAAGATGGCAGTTGAGACAGAGCAGCGCCGAAGAGTGGATGTTCTGCGGAGCGGCGGCGCGTGGCGCGTGACGTGTGGCGCGTGGCGTGTGGCTGTGGTGTCGGCCTTGGCCCACTGCGCCTGAAGACAACCCGCCCCCGCAAATGACCCTGTACCGGTCACATGACCGGATCTCACGACACTATATGCACAACAGATAACTTTTGACCTATATACAAGTGCATTTTATTTTACTACCTGTGCTCTATTTTCATATGCGGTTGGATACCAGCCTTGGGGAAGCAACCCCTCTTGAGGTCTAAGGTGCAATGATTTATACAATGCGTAAAATAAATGGTGGTGGCCTCTTTAGGAGTCCAATCCTTGTATAACATCAGAAACTAACAAAAAAGTTTTTGGTTCTTTTTACAAAGAGCGTCAGCTGATCGGCAAGTCTGTATGTATGGGAAGTAAAATTTTTTTTTCGTATATTATGAGTTATGACTGATGTTTTGCACTCTCTGTTCCCGCACTCTCGTAATCCGATGGGACGGCAATCCCGTCACACGACTAAAGAGAATTCCCGACGGGCTCTACACAAAAACGATCGAGGCACGGATCAAATACGCCCATAACTTACGAAAAGTCAAAAGTGTCACTTCTGAATTGTTACTTGCGAAAGTTGCGAATCAACAATCAAACCACTGGCTATCATTATCACTGGTATAGAATCTTAATTCAAAAATACCTATTCCAAATCTCTTGTTATTAATTAAAAAATATTAGAATACATTTATGATTGATAGGTTGTGTATGATTGGTAGTAGGTAGTAGACGCCTTCCTGTGAAAACCAGTCATCTAATCACTGGATCACATGATAATATTACCATATTAGTAAGAAGGAAAACGACAAAGCACAAGGTAGACCGCACTCCTAAAACAAAGCGAGATATAAAAGGAGTTCGTTATCTAAATTCGTTAGCAGCCTCGCGCCGGCGCGTGCAGGAAGTTGCAGCGCGCTGTCGTGTCAACCTGCGGCGCCTGCGCAGCGCTGCACGCCGGCGCACTCACGCGATACTATCAGTGGTACTCCCCGATGTTGCGCGTCAATGCTATTATGTTTTGTTTGTGTCGATATTGCCGACAGTGTCTTGTGATCGGCATGACTACGTTGTGCTTTAATTACTAATGATAATTTTTATCCTAATATTATTTAAATATTATTACAACTTTACTCACGGGTTAATTGCGGCCCGACTAGGTTCGAACTCGAAAAACTGAAGTCACGAAACTAGGTGGTAATCCCGAAAAAACCCGTGAGGCGTGAGTAAAACCGCAATATAATTTATTATACATATAGTATGACTCACGAAATTAATATTCGAAAATTATTATAAATTAATAATTATGTTAATATATTAATACGGAATTTAAATAATGTATAATATTTCTTATGTTGTGGTCGATGACCTTATAAGACTAGTTCCTGTCTACCTTTGTATCTGATCGATTGCTTGGCACTTCTATGCAGCTACACAAACCCTATTTTAATTCCAATTCTAACTACATTAATAGTGTTTGATATAGTAGGTAGCTAGCCCTGTGTTGTCATTGTACAGCTGTTGATTTATCCTTACCTACAAGGTATAAATGCAAAAACACTATCACGGCTAACTACTGCACCGATTTTGATGGTCATAAGTAACAAAAGTTTGTAACCTATAGATGAGCAAAAATTTTTGGTATTAAGGGCGTCGGAAAGGGTACTAAACCACCATTTTACAGTAAATTATTTTTCTTCATTATTCTACTAGGACTTTAGAAAAAAAAGGATGGGGCGGATATTTTTTGAACATTATAGGTATCGAGTTGAAGTCAAATATACAGAGTAGAGACAATGCGACATTAATTTAAAGGGGTAATTATGTTCATCATAATGAACAACTTCTAGTATGGGGCGAACGATGAAATCACGAAATACAAATCAGCTGTTCCATACATCATGTAATTTTGTTGTTGTATCTGATGGTGTATCTAAACAATGCTGTTCTGATGCTGTACTTTATACCGTCGACGCAGACGCACACCGCGTGAAAATTGATAAACGTTTTGGATCTCAAATGACAAAAACGTAAACATGATTTATTTCGCGGAAGCACTTCCCACTCGGATAAGATTACTGTCGGATTCCGATTAGAGACTACCTGACCAGATATTTTGGCAAATGCATCTAAATATTATGTAAAGTAGGTACTATAACTTAAGCGCAAATTAATATACGACCAAATTAGGATGATGACAACATATTATCGTCTTAATTTGGTTTTGTACCTACTTTTCCTTTTTTATATATTTTTTAATTATGCCAATGTAACGGTATACTTTGTTTTGTTTGTGTATACTTGATAGCTGGATGTTGATTGGATGTCAGAGGTAATGTTCGTTATTGTGGATATTATAAATTATCTGTCACCTGCTTCGTACATCAGGGAACACGTAAAACTGTGACCGCGTTGATCTTGCGCCTGATCTCTCTCCAATCGTTACAGATTGCTGTACTCCTATTGGACTATGAGAGAAAGTGAGGGATTACCGAGCACAGGTGGAGGGTGAATTTTTTAAAGAGGTAAGCTGGAGCCTTACCGGAGAATGCCCAATGGTACAGCCAGAAGGCATTTTTCAATTGGAAGCTGGTAGGAATCGAGTTGTATGGAGCCTCTGCCACTGATACCGAGTGCACCTGTGTTTGAGCATATATTTGTTTACAATCTTGAGCGTAGTTGGCTAATCTCCGTTAAAACCGGCCGCTTTGACCCAAATTTGTTGTGGAGTACTTTATTATTACACTTACGAGTGTTAAGACAGTATTTGCACTTATCTGATAATGTGCAAGTCTCAAGTATTGTAAAAGTAGACACTTGTGCTATGCTGACACTCCACGACAGTCCAATACCTGAACTGGGGCTCTACACCGAAAATCGAACAACGATATTTCGGATCGGAACGTAATAATGAAGACCATCAAATACAATCCTTACCAAATTACCACTGTTTAATTGTACTTAGTGCTTTCATCTGTCGTTTCGTTACAAATCTATAAAAAAAACAGTCTACTGTTACTGTTACTGTCAGCCCATATCATCCCACTGCTGGGCAAAGGCCTCTCCCTCTGACTTCCACGTGTCTCGATCCAGAGCCAGTGTGGACCAGTCACTATTCGTTTTGTCCAATTCATCCCGCCATCTCGTTCGTGGTCTGCCGGGTCGCCGTCTTGCTGTGTCAGGGCTCCACGTAGTAGTTATTTTGGCCCACAGGTCTTCAGGCATGCGACAGACGTGGCCGGCCCACTCCCACTTCAGCTTTGCAACCTTTTGAGCTACGTCAATGATGCGTGTTTTGGAGCGCAGTGTAGTGTTTCGAACACGGTCTGTTAATTTAACTATTAGAAGGTAATTTAACGAACAAACATCCGATTCGACAATCGAAATTTCGTTGTTAAAATTTCGGAGTAGACCCCCTGATCGTCCAATAGTCCGTATCACCGCGTCGCGATCGATGTCAATAAAATAGAGGGCACAGGCGCGTCGGCAAGTCTATCCCCAATCAAAGGAGACGAAGGCCAAGAAGAAATGTTGCGAAGCATCAGTCGAAAGTATAACTTAGGGAAATACTACTTCTGATTTAGAGTGTAAATAATTATATTTATTTTGTACCATATGAATTTAAATGAATAATAATATCTTCCTGACCGAATTTCGGTCACAGCGGCCAATCTCAACGGAGACTAGCCAACTACGCAGGAGATATTATAATGCACAAGTGTGTGCGCAAACACAGGTGCACTCTCTTTTCCCTTACTCTCATAGTCCGATGGGATGGAAATCCGACACGACCGGAGAGAGATCAGGGGCAGGGCCAACGAGGCACGGGGTAAGTGATAATTAATTTATAAAACGCACATAACTTACGAAAACTCAGAGGTGCGCGCCTTGGGTTCGAACCCGAGACCACCGACTTGCCAGTCAACGGTCACCACCACTAGGCTATCACGACTTACATTTAAAATGAATACATAAATATTAATACGCACATAATTTACGGAAAGTCAGAGGTGCG